>OZ019980.1:18782453-19382453 GCA_963970395.1 Ephialtes manifestator
ATATCGTTCAAATTTTATTCAATTTCTCTCAAAATACATTCTTGTATTTATTAAGGCGATATGAAACGTCTTGAGATTGAGAAATTACCCTTTTTATATTTATATTTATATTTATATTTATATTTATATTTATATTTATATTTATATTTATATTTATATTTATATTTATATTTATATTTATATTTATATTTATATTTATATTTATATTTATATTTATATTTATATTTATATTTATATTTATATTTATATTTATATTTATATTTATATTTATATTTATATTTATATTTATATTTATATTTATATTTATATTTATATTTATATTTATATTTATATTTATATTTATATTTATATTTATATTTATATTTATATTTATATTTATATTTATATTTATATTTATATTTATATTTATATTTATATTTATATTTATATTTATATTTATATTTATATTTATATTTATATTTATATTTATATTTATATTTATATTTATATTTATATTTATATTTATATTTATATTTATATTTATATTTATATTTATATTTATATTTATATTTATATTTATATTTATATTTATATTTATATTTATATTTATATTTATATTTATATTTATATTTATATTTATATTTATATTTATATTTATATTTATATTTATATTTATATTTATATTTATATTTATATTTATATTTATATTTATATTTATATTTATATTTATATTTATATTTATATTTATATTTATATTTATATTTATATTTATATTTATATTTATATTTATATTTATATTTATATTTATATTTATATTTATATTTATATTTATATTTATATTTATATTTATATTTATATTTATATTTATATTTATATTTATATTTATATTTATATTTATATTTATATTTATATTTATATTTATATTTATATTTATATTTATATTTATATTTATATTTATATTTATATTTATATTTATATTTATATTTATATTTATATTTATATTTATATTTATATTTATATTTATATTTATATTTATATTTATATTTATATTTATATTTATATTTATATTTATATTTATATTTATATTTATATTTATATTTATATTTATATTTATATTTATATTTATATTTATATTTATATTTATATTTATATTTATATTCGTATTCGTATTCGTATTCGTATTCATATTTATATTCGTATTCGTATTCGTATTCGTATTCATATTTATATTCGTATTCGTATTCGTATTCGTATTCGTATTCATATTTATATTTATATTTATATTCATATTCATATTTATATTTTTATTTGTATTTATAGAAAGCCCAAACCTTATTTGCTCTTGGTCGAAATATAAATCGACCCTAAAATAAAAATTAAGGAAGACCGAGACTCTTTTTGTATTCCTTCAACATGTTCACATGTTAATTTACGCCTAATCATTAATGATCATTATTCTTTGCAAAAAAGTATTTTGAATTAATTTTCATTCATCGAATTACCCCTTGTCAATTTTTTTCTCTTCTTCATATACAAACAACAGAACGTAACAGTTGCTTAAACATTTTGTAAACATCCGATTACCCGAACAGACTTTAAACTAAGCGCATGCATAATTATTATCTCACTCTTCATATTTGAAGCAAGTTCAAAGTAATTATTGACAAATGCGCGTACACCGAGTGAACAATTTTGCAGGAAGTGAGCTATAGTATATAAAGAAAAATAATTAAGTTCCGCTTATCATAATCGATTCAGTAATCATAATGTCGTGCCCCAGAAATGCTGTCAACTGCTTATTCATTTTTTTGGCGATTGGAGTTATCAATGGTGTGTAAAAAAAAATTCTCATTAGTCATTAATTTTCACTTGTCACAGTAAATAGATTAAGGAGGAGCGCGATGGGGTGCTCAACTTCCTGAAAAGTGAGAATTCAGAGAGAAATTCGAACACTTCTCGATGGAATAAAAATCTGAAAAAAATCAAGCATACAAAAGGTGCGGAAAAGATTAATTTTGCATATTAATAATTGCAAAATATTATTAACAAACAGGTGAAAAAAGAATTGTTCAACAAATTATCCGTCAACCTAACTTTTTTTTCGAATGGAAATGATTCGTTAAATTTTCTGAATACGTATGAATTTTTTCAGAATTTTATCTAATGTTTGAAAATTGCGGTTTTTTTTTCTTGTATGAGCTGTATTCGCGAATCTATTTGATCAATCGTTTCGAAACTTTCTTAAAAAAAAATGAATTCCAAAAAAACGAAATTTCGATGATTACAAAAAATTCTGAAAAAATTCATACGTAATCAGAAACATTAACGAATCCTTTTCATTCGAAAAAAAAGTTAGGTTGACGGATAATTTGTCAAACAATTTTTTTTCACCTATTTGTTAATAACATTTTGCAATTATTAATATGCAAAATTAATCTTTTCCGCACCTTTTACATGCTTGATTTTTTTCAGATTTTTATTCCATCGACAAGTGTTTGAATTTTTCTCTGAATTCTGACTTTTCAGGAAGTTGAGCACCCCATGGCGCTCCTACATCCTTAATTAATTAATAGTGTTACGTCTTGGGCTAACGAGACGAGAGTATATTATTATATATTATTTGGGATCTTGCTCGATTAAGAGTAGAAACTCAAATTTCGAATTAACACGCTTTAATAAACTATAATTTAATAAAGTGGAACTTCTGATATGTCACCAGTTATGAAAATTAATATTATATTATTTGATTTATACTTAAACTCTAAACTTGAACAATTTTAATATATTTAAGACATTGTTGGTTTGTGATTGATTGAAGACTGATTAGTTGGTTTATAAAGATGAATGTCCGATGGGTATTGAATCGGAATTAGCATTTCACAATAACCGAAGGACAATTTACAAAAGGATGCAAAGTAGAACTTTGCACATTGCTTCGTCATTAATTTTCATCTTTCGCAACGCCGCCTCTATGAGGAAGTTTCTTTATTTTATTTTTGGCTTCCTCACAGAGGAAGCTTTGCGAATGATGAAAATTATTGATGAAGCAATGTGCAAAGTTCTACTTTGCATCCTTGTTTTAAATACAAATTAAAGAAGTACGAAAAGAAAAATTTTCATAAATTCAAAATTCTATAAAATCTAAACCGCTTTATGGATTTCGCTTAAATTCAATACCGATCGTCATTTTCATTGCTTTATTCGTCAAAAACTGTTTAAGCTCATTATCGAAAAAATGGTGGCAGCTAGACAACATACAGATTTTTTGAAAAATTCAATGTCTTATACAATCTGAACTACTTTACCAATCTTCACCAAATTCGATATCTACTACAACTGGGTGCTAATTTTACCTTGCAAAAGATTTGAGCTGATTTGGTCGAACTTGAATTGAATAAGAACGAAAACAAAATTTTTTCGAAAATTCAAAATTTTATAAAATCAAAACCGCTTTATGGATTTCGCTTAAATTCAATACCGATCGTCATTTTCATTGCTTTATTCGTCAAAAACTGTTTAAGCTCATTATCGAAAAAATGCTGGCAGCTAGACAACAACAGATTTTTTTAAAAATTCAATGTCTTATAAAATCTGAACTACTTTACCAATCTTCACCAAATTCGATATCTACTACAACTGGATGTTAATTTTACCTTGCAAAAGATTTGAGCAGGTTTGGTCGAACTTAACTTGAATAAGAATGAAAACATATTTTTTTCGAAAATTCAAAATTTTATAAAATCTAAACCGTTTTATGGATTTTGCTCAAATTCAATACCGACGTTCATTTTTCATTTCTCTATTTGTCCAAAACTATTTAGCTCATTAGCTGAAAAATTGCGGAAGCTAGAGAACATAGACATTTTTCAAAAAACTGAAAGGCTTATACAAACTGAATTTTTTTTTCAATTTTTTCGAAATTGTATATATAGGAAGGGGCGTTGCTCCTTTACCAGCTTGCCAAATTTCAGCTTGATTGTTAAAGCTGTTTTCGAGATACAGTGGTTTGAATTTTACAAGCGTGCCACACACACACACGCACGCACCCACGCAAGCACGCACGCACGCACGCACGCACGCACGCACGCACGCACGCACGCACGCACGCACGCACGCACGCACGCACGCACGCACGCACGCACGCACGCACGCACGCACGCACGCACGCACGCACGCACGCACGCACGCACGCACGCACGCACGCACGCACGCACGCACGCACGCACGCACGCACGCACGCACGCACGCACGCACGCACGCACGCACGCACGCACGCACGCACGCACGCACGCACGCACGCACGCACGCACGCACGCACGCACGCACGCACGCACGCACGCACGCACGCACGCACGCACGCACGCCCGCACGCACGCACGCACGCAAGCACGCACGCACGCACGCACGCACGCACGCACGCACGCACGCACGCAAGCACGCACGCACGCACGCACGCACGCACCCACACACACATACATACATCCGGAAAATTTTCCAAACCACTTTTCTCGACGTTTTGGACCATTTTGACAAAGTGATAATAGTTCAATATAAAGAGGGAAAAATGGCCAGGACGTAACAAATAGTTAATTATAACTTGCAGGAATCGATGCTAAACCACCTAAAAAAATTTGGGGAGGAAGATTAGCCACAGATGATGAATTTGGAGTTATTGTTTCGCTATCAGACCCACAACAATCCATGCACACATGTGGAGGTGGCATAATTGGTCCTCGTCATATTCTTACCGCTGGACACTGTGTTTTTAATTTAACAAGCACTGATTTAGGCATTCGTGCCGGTATTCATGACATTAGGGATTTCAGAAATGTTGTCCTGAGATTGGTTAAAAAGATCATCTTGCACCCCCAGTTCATTTCGCAGAATGTTGAACAGCGCGGTAGTAACGATGTCGCTGTTTTAGTGGTAAGTTCAATTGTTAACAATTATTTTTAATTCTACAAACAGGCTTAGCTGGTTAATTTTTTTTTTCGATTCGAGTCACGAATACAGTTATTCAAAATAAAATAAAACAAGCTATAGAAAATAAGTTTTATTTTCGACCAAAAAAAAACTTTAATCATTTGTTATTAACAAATGGATAAACATATTAAATAATTATCCAGTCATATAATAGAAAATGTTATAAACTAAACTCTGTCCGAATTTGACATGAATCGAACGAATTGATTATTCGGGGGTAATTTGTTTATATAATAATAACGTTGTCTATCAATTAAAAAAAAATTAAACTTGGCAAGATTATACATAAATTGTGTGTAAAATTTAGATCCGGTCATCCTAACATTCTCATCAGATTTTTATCTTTTTTTTAGACCCAATCTAATCCCTTAAAGAGTAATTTAAATATCAGAGCTAGCGATGAACCATTTGACACGTCCAAACTTTTAAATTTCCCCTTTATCGAAAGTAGTTGTTACCAGACGTATAGGCTCTGCAAAGAGTTTAATATCTCACTTGTGACAAATAATAAACACAACATTTTCTCGATAGTCGGCTCAACCAAGGACAAGATCGCGGTCCTCGACAAAACTCAGGTGGTATATGGGATTACTTGTGAGAATTGCGATGCCATTTATATAGGACAGACAAAAAGATATTTGAAGACTCGAATTTACGAACACAAAAATAGTCTCAAACATTTGGATTCCCATCACACCGCATTAGCCGCCCATGTAATGGATTTTGGACACAATTTTTAATTCAATGACGTAAAGGTTCTAAACAACGAACAAATTTTAGGGAAAAGACTCATCCGGGAGATGATTCAAATTAAGTCACACGAAAAGTCCATAAATTTCAGAACAGACATTGACAATCTTAGTGTAATTTATAACTCTATAATTTAATAACATTAACTTAAGGTAGTTCTGTCGCTTCACGCTCACTTCGCATAAGTTTCCGAAAAATGAGAGCGAATTGCAAACACTTCTTGATGATATAAAAATCTGAAAAAATCATGCATATTTAAGATACTTAAGACATTTTTTCAACATAATAATAATTCCAAAATGTTATTAACAAATTGATGAAAAATAAAAATGTTCAACAAATCTTCCGACAACCTAATTTTTTTGTTTCGATGAAAATGATTCGTTCATTTTTCTGAATACGTATGAATTTTTTCAAATTTTTTTCTTTGCTTTGAATTTTTCGATTTTTTACATAGAAAAAATCACAAAATTCAAAGCAAAGAAAAAAATTTGAAAAAATTCATACGTACTCAGAAAAATGAACAAATCATTTTCACTGAATCAAAAAAATTAAGTTGTCGGAAAATTTGTTAAACAATTTTGTTTTTCATCAATTTGTTAATAACATTTTGGAATTATTATTATGCCGAATTAATGTCTTCAGCATCTTTAATATGCATGATTTTTTACAGATTTTTATATCATCGAGAAGTGTTTGCAATTCGCTCTCATTTTTCGGAAACTTATGCGAAGTGAGCGTGAAGCGACAGAACTACCTTAAGTTATATCTCTATATCTAATGATAGTAGTGTTGTGCAATGATCAGGATTAATATATATATACATATAATACTTATTATTTATACTAATTATTACTTATAGACTAATCATAAGTTATATTTAAATCGGACCGCTGCGTGGATGAAGCACCTACGTCACTCGCTGCTTCATGACCTCCCTTCACCATATATGAAGTATAGGCATCTAACTTGGTTTCTGTGTTTACATACGTCAATATGTCCATCGTTAAATTTCGTTCTCACTCTCAGATCTAATATCGGGGTAAATATTTTATAGTTTATCTTTTTAATCATAAACAATCATTTCAAGAATTTTAAACGGATATGTAACGGAAATGTTGGTTTTATCATTCGACTCATTGTGAATTTAATTTTTACTCTACTTTTAAATTATCTTACCCGTCCAGTCAGACAGACAAATCGTAGTGTGAAGGCAACATTAATTTCTTTTTTAACTTGGCGTCGAGTCGCTACCGCGACTCTTGATATAGAACTCGCCATTTGCTTACCAACATTTGCCTGCGTTCCCAAAAGTGAAGCAATATGTTGAGTGATTGTGGTAGCTGCGACCGAAATTCCCGGCTGCAGTCACTGGCGGCATTCACATATGTCTTTCTCAAGAGGTATGAGCCCTTGATCTGATATTTGAGGGAGAAATTTAATACCAAACACAGATACGTGAATAAAATTGTTCAGAGGAGGGTCCGCAACCTGGACCGAAACGTAAACGAACCCGTATAGAGGTATTTTTCACATTCCCTAACACCTGGGATTGGCCGATTCGTAGCCGCTACTATTCCACCATTTTTTAATTTCTAATCCTTTAAGGTTTCCTGTATTTTTTTTAATTTTCAAGTACTACTATTGAATTTTTTCTTTTTTCAAAATCTAAGCACGCAATAAATTCCTCATTATAAATATCAAACGAAATAAATTATAGCATTTAACTAGTAGTAGTAGTTTTTTATTTCCATGTATACCCTATTGGATGTTTACAGTTTCCCTTCCCATACATATCAAAAATACATTTTTGATATTGCCAAATGTACTACATCAAACCCTTACATCTATATTTATATTTCCGCTTTTCCACACCACAGTTTTTCCCCAATTTTTCTGCATCATACTAAAACTTAGCAGATACATAGGACACCTCGTAATACACTTTGTTTCTCTGGCATTCCTATTCTCTTTACCTAACTAACAATAGATCACATTCCTTTTTTAAATCTTTCATTCCTCTTCCCGTTAATCACCACAGTCCTCTCCAATTTCCTCTGAAACGCAAATAGTCTGTTCCATTTTTCATTATTCCCTCGATGTTCACTTTTCCAAAATATTATTTCGCTACTGTCTTCGTTCCCTTCTTCCCTCATTGTTCCGTCGATGTAGACTTTCCCAAAATATTTTTAACCTGCTATCTTCTTCCCGCTTCTTCTTTAGTTCTCTTCTCTTCCATTTCTCCACAATGCTTTTCTTATAATGTTCCCTCTAAATTCCACTATTTCCTCCATGTTCCTGATTCCAGATATTCTCTTCTTCCACTTCCGCATATCCGGAATTTTTCCCTGTATCTCCTGCAACATTTCTGTTCCCTCTAAATTCCACTATTTCCTCCATATTCCTGATTCCAGATATTCTCTTCTTCCACTTCCGCATATCCGGAATTTTTCCCTGTATCTCCTGCAACATTTCTGTTTCCAGGTACTTCCCTTAATTTTCTTCTCGATTTTCCATATGTCTTCTGCCCTGGTCGGTTTTTGTTGGACAACGGGTCTCCGTTCCCTTCCTTATCGACTGCGAATTTCCGTATTTTAGCACCATCTACCGCTGCTTTCGCATTTCCAGATTTCTCGCCGCCATCTTGTCCTATTCCAGGCCGGCTAACCCCACGCAAGAAAGCCACACAAACAGTTCTCAGTCTTGTTCAGCACATAATATTTCTTTGAGATAACACTTCTTATGTATACTGTGTCTTATTCCCGACACTATGGCACTTAACTATTTATTTATTAATTGTAATAAAGAGGAAATAAAAAATTTCAGCTCAAGGAATCTCTGCCGATTGGTGGTCGCATACAAACACTTTTACTGCCAACTCATGAACCGCAAAAGGGCGATAAATTTACTTTTGCTGGATTTGGCAGAAACCACCACATTCCAACTAGCATCCAATATGAACTCAAAGTACTTAACATGACAATGAGTGATGCAAATAGCTGTCAAGGAATTGTATCTCAAAGTATTTGCGTTGTCTCGGACAGCGGAGCCGCATGTCCCGTAAGTATTAAATAGCGCTTAAATTTTTATGAGATCCCTGGTAAAAATAAAATATAAAAAACGATTTTTTAAAAATCTGATCGTTATATATAAATATTATCATAAATTTACGACTGATATCCTATAATATTTTTATATACAGTGTTGTAAAGCCCCATTACTTTAAGAAATAAAGTTTAAAGTACAATGCGTTTTGCAGTAATGCTTTCGCAATAATAACCTGCAGCTTTTATGAAATGATATATGAACTTTTGTATACCTGAAAAGAAATCTCATTTCCAATCAAGCCTTGGGAAAAAATGCGGAGAAAATGGAAAAGTACAACCCTCCATTATTCTCGCAATGTTTCTGATTAACTGTTTCTCTCAATTTTTTCAAGAAGATTACCATGAAATTGAACTGAAAATTAATATTTTTTGCAGCTATTCAAAAGTGTAAACATCATATTGTAATCGCCACATGTTAATTTTATGAAAACGTAATCATATAGCCAATTATATCATCAACTATATTTCGAGAAGAATTAGAGATTTAGAATTCTGAAAAATAATATTAATATATAATTTATATATTAATATAATTTTTGTATTAAATTTATAATAAAAAATATACGATTGTAGGTGTAATATTAATTAAATACCATACAAATTTTATTTATCTGTATCAGTCTCCATAATTTATTTTTACCAGGATTGCTTGCAAAAGTGAAAATACACTTGTAAGACATTTTTCATTATGACCCACGTCACATCTTCTATTTTCAGGGAGACAGTGGCAGTCCACTTGTAAAAAATGGCTATATTTACGGTATAGCCTCAGGAAGTTGGTGCCTAATCGGAAACCCAGCAATTTTCATAAACGTTTTCAACTATGTTAACTGGATCCATGACGTCATGAGAGAAAACCCTTAAGGGCTTATATACGAAATTTCGTCTATTTTCAGACTTACATTTACAAAAACGATGAAGAACAAAATTTTACGGATATGTTGCCAAATTCTTTTTGTACAAAATTTATTTAATATCTTGTCAATATATGAAATAAAAAATTACGGAAGCATTGAAAAATTGCGGATTTACTAGCTGGTCAGTAGGAGAGAGGTTTTGGACGGCGCGAGGGGTGAGGCAAGGATGTCCGATGAGTCCGATACTTTTCAACATACTAACGGCGGACATGGAGGAGGAACTATGTGAAGGGAGGTGGGGAGGGGTAAGGGTGGCCGGGAGGAAGATCTGCTCAGTAGCGTACGCGGACGACGTGGTGATACTGGCGAAAAATGAAGAGCAGATGGAGAGCATGATACGGAGGCTGGAGAGATATTTTTAAAGGAAGGAACTAGAAGTGAACGTGGGGAAAACAAAGGTGATGCGGTTCAGAAAAGGGGGGGGGGGGGGGGTATAAGAAGGCGAACTGGAGATGGATGGGAAAGAAGCTGGAGGAGGTAAAGGAATTTAAATATCTAGGATATGTATTCAGGGCGAACGAAGAGCAGGAATCGTACGTAAAAGATAGGATAAAGAAGGCAGGAGTGGTGATGAAACAAGCGTGGGGAATAGGAAAAAGGAAATTTGGAAAGGATTGGGATAGAAGGTTGTGGCTGTTTGACACGCTGGTGTGGACGGTTATGAGATACGGATCGGAGATTTGGGGGTGGGAGGAAAGGATGGAGATAGAGCGAGTACAGGAGAGATATATAAGATGGACCCTAGGGGTAGACTGGAGAAAGCCCGGATATATGGTGAGAGAGGAGGCAAAGGGAGACAAGTTCAGGATAACGGCAGGGCGAAAAGCGTCGAAGTATGAGGAAAAGCTAAGAAACGGAGGAGGAAGCGCACTAGCGAGGCTGTGCTGGGAGGAAATAAAGGAGAGAGAAGAGGGGGAGGAGAACGGGCTAAGAAAGTGGAAAAGGGGAAGGAAAGAAAGGAGGCACAGCGGAAGGCAGATGGGGATAGAAGAGCAAGAGCAGGATGCGGGGGGGAGGGGTTATGAAAGGATAGAGAAAGAGGACAAGAGGAAACGAGAGAGGGAAAGGGCGAGGAAAATTAGGAAATCGCGGTACAACAGGTGGTACAGGGAAGTGATGACGGAACGAATACCGAGGTACCTAAAAGTGGGATGGACTGAGGAAAGATGTAAAAGAATAGCGAGATATAGATTAGGGAATGAGATGTGGGAAGGAAAATATTGGGGGACGGAGGAAGAAAGAACATGTAAAATCTGCAGAGGAGAGACAGAGTCGTGGGAGCACGTGCTGGAGAGATGCTAGCGGGAAGAGGAAGAAGAAAGATCTATAGGGTAAAGGGTTAGAGAGATTCTAGATGAAGGGGGAGGAGGAGAGAAATGGATGAAGGAATTGGTGAGGCAGAGGGCAGAGGGGGAGAGAGTAAGTGGGGAGGATGAAACAGGAAGAGGACAGAGAGAATGAAAGAAGGAATGGAATGAATGAGAAGGAAGCGGAGGTCCAAGAGGGGCGAACGAGGAAAACAATAAAGTAAAGATAAGAGAAAAGAGGCAGTTAGGGTACGAGCGAGAAGAGAGGGCGAGCGTGACAGAGGGAGGAGAGAGAGGAAAGAAGGCGGGGACAGATAAAAGTAGAAATAAGAAAATGCGAATGCGAATGTAAAGAAATGTAAAGAAGTATAAAAGGTAAAGAGGAGCGACAAAGGGAGAAAATGTAAAAGAGTTACGAGAAAATAATGTAAATACAGTAATATATGGCAGGATAAGACATTAGATTATATATAAGCATTAGATTATAAGAAGCATGGATGGAATTACAGTAGAGCGTCGATTATCCGAACTAATTGGGACCGACTATCGTTCGGATAATCGAAAATTCGGATGACCGAACATCAATATTTTGTGATGGGGGAGGGAGGAACTGAAACATTAAGAATATTAGAATATATACGTATAATATAACACATATATATATAATATGTATATATTTATCGAAAATTAATATCTTTAATATATCATTGTTAGTATATATTATATATTCTGATAAAACCGCCGGACTCTATATAATATGCTATTTTCTTGGGAAAAAATTGAGGATTTTTTTTCTGTTTCTTTCGCTTTGTCGCGCTGCCAAATCGTTTGAGGAGAAGTAGTTGCGTTGGACAACTTACGCTTAGAAGACGAAGTTCTGGGTCGAACGCATTGTATTTAACTGCCATGAAATGTAAAACAAAGGTTGTTGGCTTCTCCGTAGTTGTGTAAAGACTTTTTAAAGAATTTTCGGTTTTCCGAACGACATGTTGTTCGGAAAACCGAAAATTCGAATAAACCGAATCGCTGTTCGGATGATTGACGATTCGGATAAACCAAATCATCGTTCGCATGATTGACGTTTCGGATAATTGACGTTCGGATAATCAACGCTCTACTGTATGTAGAGAGCGGAATGGAAACCGTGTAACCCTAAGGGGACACAATAAACACTTACATACATACATATTAGCTGGTAAGTAAATGATTTTTCGTGAAGCACGCGATGATGGTAATTGACTTCCGTGTGAATCAACAAAAATATTTTAAAAAAAGGATGCAAAGTAGAACCTTGCACTTCCTCATCCTTTTTCGTTTTTTACGAAGCTGCCTCTATGAGGAAGGTTCTTTATTTTATTTTTGGCTTCCTCATAAGGAAGCTTTCCGAAAGACGAAAATTATTGACGAAATTGATGATTTCTGACGTTTTACGAAATTCAGGATGACACCAATAAATTTAAAAAAATTTTAAACCACGTAAAATCCGAACCACTTTACCGATCATCACCAAATTTAATACATAGCAGGGCTGAATGTTATTTTTCCTGCATAGAAAATATCAGTCGATTTGTTGGAAATTTACCTAAATTAGAGCAAAACGAATTTTTTTTCAAAAATTCAAAATCTCATAAAAAACCGAACCGCTTTACCGATTTGACCCAAATTCAATACCAAAGATCGTATCACTTTGTTCAATTTTAATACGAAGTTTCAGTCCGATAGCTAAAAATTCGTTCGAGCTACAGCATTTAAGTACTTTTTTTCAAAATTTCAAAATTCTTATAAAAATGTAATGCGTTAAGCGATTTTTGTAAAATTTATATCAATTGAAGATTAGCCAGTACTGTACATGTTGTTTAAATTTTAGCTGATTCAGTCGAATACTTTATAAGTTACAATTATATGACTTTTTGCCCTTTCATCACACACACACACACATACATCCGGACAATTTTTCTAAACCACTTTTATCGACGTTTCAGACCATTTTATACATTTTGACATGAAAATCTCGAAAAAAATTTTCATGAGAACAAAGCTTCCTCTATAAGGAAGCAAAATAATGTATAAATGAGGAACGTAAATTTTTTATATCAATTTTCTACGAATCATTTTTTTTTTCGTTTGGATAATACATTTTTTTTTTAGCTTTACACGATACGTAGAATATGCTGTACAAATTTAAAAGCGATGAGAAACTTCGTTTATAAGTTGTAATCTTCAGTCGTTTTCGATCGGAAGTAAAATCTACGAATTTTTAAATTCAAAAATAAACAGCAACCCAATTTAATCTCGTAAAATTTGCGGATATTTCGGGTACTTAAATTTACGTACTTCACGAACTTCACCCAGATTTTAATTGTGTCACACGTATTTGTGATCGGATACTCACATCGTCGCGCACTTTCACATTCGCGCTTCACTGATTACTCGATAACGAGGGATAGATGCATTAAATAACCCCCTTAACCTAATTAAATCGCAAGTATTGAAGGGACGGTAATTAAAAAGCAACGAGCGTGCGACCGGCTGCCTTTATCGGTCGGTCGAGCAGTCATTGAGCGGAAGAAAATATAAACAAGAGCGGAAGCCGTTAGGCCGCAGATTTTTTTTGTTTCAAAGGCCTCAAAGTGGAACTCAACGATTCGGGAAACTCGGGCAAGGATCAATAATTCGCTCGATCGGCTTTCTACACGTTCTTGTTGTTGTGTTCTTTTTTTTTTTTACCTATAAAATATCACACTGGATTTTATTATTTCACATGTTTGGTGACAATCGGGCATTCGTAACATACTATACACAGTAATATTAGCTTGGGTTTTATTTGCATTAAGATGTTTCGTATTGCTTACGACATTTTGTTCACTACTGCTAGATGCAACGATTGCAATTGACTTGTCCATTTGTCTAGAGCGTTGTAACGAGCGGCGCAAACGGATTTCTTATCCAGTTCGAGAACCTGATTAACCTGCACAAATATTTTTGGAAAATTTACTCCAAGCTTTTTATTCCGAGAGTAACTTAATATTTTTATGTTATTTTAAACATGTTATGTGAAGTACATTGTAAAAAAAAAATTTCCATGCTTTTACTACTATTTGAGAAGCTGATTAATCTGTACAAATATTTTTGGAAAATTTACTTCAAGCTTTTTATTCCAAGAGTAACTTAATATTTTTATGTTATTTTAACCATGTTATGTGAAGTACATTGTAATATAATCTCCATGCTTTTACTACTATTTGAGAAGCTGATTAATCTGTACAAATATTTTTGGGAAAATTACTCCAAGCTTTTTATTCCAAGAGTAACTTAATATTTTTATGTTATTTTAACCATGTTATGTGAAGTACATTGTAAAAAAAATCTCCATGCTTTTACTACTATTTAAGAAGCTGATTAATCTGTACAATAATTTTTGGAAAATTTACTCCAAGCTTCTTATTCCAAGAGTAACTTAATATTTTTATGTTATTTTAAACATGTTATGTGAAGTACATTGTAAAAAAAATCTCCATGCTTTTACTACTATTTGAGAAGCTGATTAATCTGTACAAATATTTTTAGAAAATTTACTCCAAGCTTTGTATTCCAAGAGTAACTTAATATTTTTGTGTTATTTTAACCATGTTATGTGAAGTACATTGTAAAAAAAATCTCCATGCTTTTACTACTATTTAAGAAGCTGATTAATCTGTACAATAATTTTTGGAAAATTTACTCCAAGCTTTTTATTCCAAGAGTAACTTAATATTTTTGTTATTTTAACTATGTTATGTGAAGTATATTGTAAAAAAAATCTCCATGCTTTTACTACTATTTGAGAAGCTGATTAATCTGTACAAATATTTTTAGAAAATTTACTTCAAGCTTTTTATTCCAAGAGTAACTTAATATTTTTATGTTATTTTAACCATGTTATGTGAAGTACATTGTAAAAAAAAAATCTCCATGCTTTTACTACTATTTGAGAAGCTGATTAATCTGTACAAATATTTTTAGAAAATTTAATCCAAGCTTTTTATTCCAAGAGTAACTTAATATTTTTATGTTATTTTAACCATGTTATGTGAAGTACATTGTAAAAAAAATCTCCATGCTTTTACTTTTTTTTAAGAAGCTGATTAATTTGTACAAATATTTTTAGAAAATTTACTTCAAGCTTTTTATTCAAAAAGTAACTTGATACTTCATGCTTTTATATATATATTTTTTTAAGCCATGTTATGTAAATTCTGCATGCTTTTTTTACTGAAAATAGATAAATTCCAACACAAGAAAAAAGAAACTAGGTTTGACAAAATATTATTAAACTTTAGTGCCTATCTTGCCATATTTTTATTATTATTTGGTGGCATTCTGGATTTTTTTTTAATAACTCAATTATAATAAATTACAGTAAATAGAAATATGTTCTTAAAGACAATATTTATTGTTTTTATCCCAGAAATGATTAAGAAAGGTATTTATTAGTAATTCTAAAATTTATTAGTATTCTAAATCTAATAAAGTTAGTAGTAGAACGAACACAAGTTCAAATTGGCTTGAAAAAGTTATAGTGTGTGTAAAATTGTAAAATTCGAGTTTACTCGAAAAAAGAAAACACTGACATATTTTTTTTCGATAAAAAATCGCCGTTTTTGTCCATAAATTTAATAATTGTATATATTTTTTTTCATTTTTTTAGTTCCAGCAAAAAACCTCGAAATTGCGGAATAAAATGGCGCAGAAAAAAATGAATAACTTCACTATTTAAATTCTGTATTGCGGCACAACCAAAATTCTTTTCTGGCTAAAATGTTTATCAGTGTGTCGTACAATTAAAAAAATATATTCAAGTGAAATCCTTTGAATGTCTTCCAAAAATATTCTAATAATGGACTTTTCGCAATTTTTTATGATATATTTGAAGCATTTCACCGGTTATCGACAGAACCGCGACCTTCATATTAAAATTTTTTTTTCCTTTTGAGATGTTTTGTTTTTGGACACAGAATTTACTGTAAAAAATTCAAATACATAGTCGACGCAGTTTTTGAGAAATTCAAATTTTTAGTGATTATACTAATTAAAAAATTTTATTTACAGGAGAATTTTATTTTTAGTTTCTATTCTAAACTGCCCCCCATTTTCGTTCTAGTCTCAAAAATTTCGTTTTTAGACACAGAATTGACTATCACATTTTTTAACAAATCACCGCCGTACTTTTAGAGAGATTAAAGTTTAGGTTATTATTTTACATTTTTTTCAAATTTTTTTATATTTTTAGTTGCTAATCAAGGCCTCGCCCCACTCTGGGCCTAGGTTCAAAAATTTCGTTTTTGGACACAGAATTTACTGTAAAAAAAAAAGAAACAAAACGTCGACGTATTTTTTGAGAAAATCAAATTTTAGGTAATTAAAAAAAAACAAATCTAAAAAAAGTTCTAGTGTTTTTCTATATTGCTCTACAGCATCTCAAAAGGAAAAAAAATTATTAATTTATAACCGATGGAATGCCTAATTTACACAAGGACTGTGATTCGCAATCATAGGATTAATATATCGATTTTCAATAGCGATTGTATAAAAATATTCAAATTTTTTAATTTAACTCGCCAGACTGAAATTATTATCATTCAACAATGAAATAATGTTAATATTGGAGAATAAAAAAACATACCTGATCTATACGGCCACGAATAGTGCTATCCAAAATGCAAGACACCAATAGACTCTCGACTTCGGCCGCATCGATATTCAATTCTTTGCTTATAAACGGTATATGAATTCTCGTGTAAGGCTTGATTAATTTTATGAGAACCTGAAAATTTAATCGCGTTTAATAAAATTTTTATCAATTTCGGTAAAGTCGAAGGACGAGGAAAATTTGAAAAAAAAAAAAAAAATCTCACTTGAGTTCTTATATTACGCAAAAGATCCTCGATGTGTTCCCTGATGAAAGGATCGTCCATAATATTGTTTCTGTTCTGCTTCAATATCAGCTCGAACTGGTTAATGTCGTTGTTTTGATAACTGACGACCAAGTTCGTCATTGCTAAAATTTCCGGATCGTTTTTATACGGTTTCGCTTCCTGGGAATCAAATGGATTGATGCCCGATTTCATCAACCTGAAATATCACAATTAAAATACATAACAAGCTTTACATTTTTTGAAACGATTATAAAAACGATGCAAAGTAGAACCTTGCACATTGCTTCCTCTTTATATTTCGCTTTTTACAAAACAACCTCTAAGAGAAAGTACGGTAATTGATTTTGGTTTCCTCATAGAGGAAGCTTTGTAAAAAGCGAAATATAATGAGGAAGCAATGTGCAAGGTTCTACTTTGCATCCTTGTTTTAAATAAATAAATAAGCGCACATGCCCGCCAGAATTAATCGAATGCATCGCATTTGTGAACGCTGTATTTATACATCTTTTAAAATATTATTCCATTATCCAGCTAACACTTTTCGATTTTGTTATTTTTTATATTTCTCCAAATGTCCTCAAGATTGATTAATGAATAGTAATATTTCTAATTTCGTATCGTGACGTTTATCTCTGTACGACCAAACGCGCATAATACCGCCGCTTTGTGAAAATATAATAAGAACTAGCGGTTCGTAAACTCGCTCGAATACTCTATCTTCTCTTTTTTTTTCAGTAGAACACGATAGAATCGTTTGTTTTCAGAAATTTCATTGTGAAGCAAGTATATGGCTAGTTTATACGGCATAAATCGGTACTTTTCGCAATATATACTGTACAAAATCGCTATAACAATATGGTATCGTTCATCATTTTTCGGCCATATCTGACGTATTTTTTTCTCTTAATCATGAATCTGGTACTCATTTCACTCCCAGTTTGATATTTGATACCAAAATTCGCATGGAAGAAAAAAAAATCAGCAATTAAAAAAAATCAAAACATCATAAAATTTTAACGGTTCAACCGATCTTAACCAAATTCAATAGCGATCACCGGCGTATGAAAGCTCACATTCATACCAATTTTAAGATCAATATCTCGAAAATTGAAAGAGTTATCGCGTAAACAGACATTTTTCAAAAAATTTTAAAACGCGTAATAATTTAACGATGAAGTGGATCTTAACAAAAATCTGTATGAACGATGAGGCTTAATCCCTCTATCTATGGTCCAAATTTCAGCTTGATATCTGAAGGCATTCCCGAGTTATAAAGGTTTACATTTTTCGATCGTGTAACATATACACACACACATACAGACATTTTTTTCTAAATCACTTTTCTCGACGTTTTGGCCCATTCTGAGTGTACTGACATGAAAATCTCGAAAAAAAAATTTTCATGAAAACAAAGCTTCCTCTGTGAGGAAGCAAAAAAGAGGAAAAGAAAAAATATGGCTTACATATTTGCTAATACGAGGTATTTCAGGCACGTTGTACGCCTCGGTGATCCCGATTCGTCGTAATTCTTGAAGGCTTCGAAAAAATCTGTGTGAGCTCGCTCAAACTCACCTTCACGCAGATGCATCTTACCACCGCATTCTAAAAACAATATTTCATTAATAACATTGTTATTTGTCATTCAACCTTCGTTTTTCAACGCTTTTTGAGACTATGACACTTAATTATTAATTAAATAAGAGGCTTCTGCATCTCAAGTATTTACGTATTTAAATTTAATTAATATTCTATATTGTATTTCTCCTTAAAAAAAATGTATTTTGCAATTCAACTTTTTTTTTATTTTAAAGGATATTATTTTGCTTTGAAAATGATGGCTAAGAACAATAAATTTGATAAAGAACCTGAAAAACGTAAATTTAATTAATATTCAATATTGTATTTCGCCTTTAAAAAAAAAATTTTGTTTTGCATTTCAACTTTTTTTTATTTTAAAGGATATTATTTTGCTTTGCAAATGATGCCTGAGAAAAAAATCATGATGCTGACCCGACGAAAAGAAAAAAAAATAAATAAATATTCGAAGTGGATTATTCCCTTAATTTATGCGTTACATGTCGATTATTAATTTATGCGGCACTAAATAAGGGTCCAAATAATATTAGTATTATTCATCGGACTTCCTCCCTTTAAATACGAGAAATACCTCTTATAACTCCCATTATCAACGGATGAGGTATCGCACTCTTGATGTGCAAACTTTGTTCGTAAAGCGTTTTCAATTTTTTGTTATTCTTTTGAGCAGTGTACATCTGAATTTCGAGCGCGTAAATTTCCAACAGTTGAGTGCCTTTCTTCAAATCATCTTCGCCGTCGTCTGTCTACAATAAGGAAATATTAAAAAAATTAAAACATGAAAAAAAATCAAACTTAAATTTTCAATCATAAAAATTTTCAATATTCTATAATTGAAAAATCGAATTTCTTAATATTCTATGATTGAAAAATCGAATTTTCCAAAATTCGATGATTGAAAAATCGAATTTTCCAAAATTCGATGATTGAAAAATCGAATTTTCCAAAATTCGATGATTGAAAAATCAAGTTTTCCAAAATTCTATGATTGAAAAATCGAATTTTCCAAAATTCTACGATTGAAAAATCGAATTTTCTTAAATTCTATCATTGTAAAAAACGAATTTTCTAAAATTCTGATTGAAAAATCGAGTTTTCTAAAATTCTATGATTGAAAACGCGAAATTTCCAAAATTCTATGATTGAAAAATCGAATTTTCAAAAATTCTATGATTGAAAAATCGCATTTCTCAATATGCTATGATTGAAAAATCACATTTTTCAAAATTCTATGATTGAAAAATCGAACTTTTCAATATTCTATGATTGAAAACCTGAATTTTCCAAAATTCTATGCTTGAAAAATCGAATTTTCAAAAATCCTGTGATTGAAAAATCTGATATTAAAAAATCTAATATTCAAAAATCCAACGATTGCCAAATCCAATTTCTAAAGATTCTATTATTGAAAATTCGAATTTTCAGTAATTATATTATTAAAAATTCGAATTTTCAGAAATTATATTATTAAAAATTCGAATTTTCAGAAATTATATTATTAAAAATTCGAATTTTCAGAAATTATATTATTAAAAATTCGAATTTTCAGAAATTATATTATTAAAAATTCGAATTTTCAGAAATTATATTATTAAAAATTCGAATTTTCAGAAATTATATTATTATTTTTTTTTTTTTTTACGTTGCATTTCCCCCCGTCTGTAGGCATTACGCCTATTACAGGGTCGGCCCGGATCAGTAGCCAGTCCCCCCTGGGGGTCTGGTCCGGATCAGTAACCAGGCCCCCATGCGGCCGCATCCCACTTCCCCCTCTATATCGCATTTGCCATAGCATTTCTGCTATGAGCATAGGGAAACTATGGAAAACCTATGCCGATATAATCGGTCTCGAGTTTGCCTCCCGGCACCAGAGCTACGTTACGTTTCGTCGAGAACGTAAACACGGACTACAGCTGTATACATGTGACCCCCACAGGTAGAAATACCTGTGTGGGTCTCATGTATACATCTGGAGCTTCATCGCACCAGTATTTATATTTTCGACGAAAATCGACGGCACCGGGAATCGAACCCACGACCTACCGATGCTCTGGATTAGAGACCAGTACACTGACCACTAGACCATCACACCAGTCAGAAATTATATTATTAAAAATGCGAATTTTCAGGAATTTTATTATTAAAAATTCGAATTTTCATAAATTATATTATTAAAAATTCGAATTTTCATAAATTATATTATTAAAAATTCGAATTTTCATAAATTATATTATTAAAAATTCGAATTTTCATAAATTATATTATTAAAAATGCATACTTGACAACTCTGATGCAGTTGCTTTAGTATCTTGGCCAACTTGTTGAAATCCGACCGATCGAAATACAACTTTCCTAGTTTGGTATTAGTTTTGAACCACAATCTGTCGTTCTTGGCGTCTTTAAGAGCGTCGAGTGTGGTCTCGTAAAAATCTTGCAGCAACTCCATCTGAAAGCCAAACTGTTTAGCGGAACATGAAATGCGTGTGAATCACTGAATATTAGTAGCATCAAAAATGCTTACATTTTTCGATGTGCTTATGTAGTCCAATATAGAGTTGATTGACTTCTCTGAATGATTTCTCGTAACTGCGCTCTTTATGTAGGTCAACAATTGTTTGTACCTAGTCATCATTTCTCTGTAGTTGGACTGTAAAAGAAATTAGATGATTTTCTATCAATTTATTTGCCAAATAATTATTATACAAGGCAAAATAAATTTACTACAATTTAATAGCCAAAATAATCTGTACTAGATTTAAATTTACATACAACTTTTTTCTTTCTTTTTCATCAAACGTTTTATTATCACCTGCATAGAATTATATTGTATAAAATTCAAATCTGATGATATTTTAATTAATGGAGATGTAACTTCATGGAGATTTTTTTCCAGAATCAGAATACATTTTTTTTTGGTATATAAATTTATGGTTGACATATAAATCTACTATTCAACTGACAACAATAAAAAAATCAGTACTAATTTTTTAAAATAAATAAATCAGTCCTCATATTTTTGAAATTAGGACATTAATAATTTTTTATTGTACTAATTCTTCTTAATTAAATCAGTAATTTCTAGAAATTATATAATTATAAATAGTACGATTATATATAATTTTAAAAAAAATTAGTAATAAATATGAGGACAAATTTATTTATTTTAAAAAATTAGTACTGATTTTTAAATTGTTGTCAGTTGAATTTATGGTTGAGATATAAATGTACTATTTTTGTACTGTCTACAAATTACTGATTCAAATAATAAGGAATTAGTATGATTATATACGATTTTAATAGAAATTTGTACTGTCCTAATTTCCAAAATATTAGTACTGATTTGTGTATTTTAAAAAATTAGTACTGATTTTCTTTTTTTTTTTTTCTTTCTTTTTTAAATTCCTATTAATTTAAATTTATTATAATTAGTATTTTTTTTTATTAAGAGAAATAACATACCAATTTGAAATTGATTTTGATCATCTGTTTAAGTGCTTTGAATCCCCATTCTCCTTTGTCTCCAGCCTCCAGGTCCAAAACCTTCTGGAAGCTCTGCAAAGCTGCTTTTGGATCATCTTCCTTCAGCGCTTTACTGTTGTAGTACTGATTTTCTAGATCTACGTCAGGCTCGGAATTGGAATCTTCTGAATATTCCTGAAATATTCATAAGTTGCAATAAGAAATTATGCAAAAATTTTATATTTCTTCTATATCCTCCGCAATTGTTGATTTACTCATTTTATCAAACTAATTTTTCCATAAACATTATGTAATGCTTTTTTTTCTATAAAATAAACATTCAATATAGAATTTATTAAACCATTGTTGTCGCAATAATTGTCAAGTTTAAAAAAAAAATGTAGAATATATTCAACAATCGCTAAAACAATACAATTCTCTAAAGACAAAGATAATTGAATTTAACTATAATTTAATATATAAAATATATTAATATATTAATATTAATATATTAATATAAAAAAAATATATTAATATTTATATATAAATATTTAAAAAAAAATATTAATATACTATAAAATAATATATAAAATAATTTGACATTCCGCTGAAAATTAATTTGCAGCAGAATTTTGCCAAGTTCGTTAAGTTCTTATCATAAAACAATAATCGTAAAATCAATTACAGTATAAATCAATATTTCAGAAAGTAATTGAAGCCTTCAACATTGGTCAAAACTTGTATATTGATTATTGATTACGTTAAACGATTATTTCAGAAAAAGATGCGGAACATGACAAAAAGACAAATGAGACAGATTTAATTATTGGACAATGATTCGTAGAAATCGCAATAAGGTTAATTCATAATTGGAGCGATTGTTCTCCGAACCTTATAATCATTCGCAACCCTAAGCGAAAGCTTAAAAAAAATAAAAATAAAAAGAAATGAAAGGTATATCATATTTCGCTCTCCGATTTCTCTCCTCAAATTACATTTGGGCGAAACAGCAAAACTGCTGATTGTCCAAAATTCGCACCATTATAGCCAAAAGATCCAACAATGTACGCGTTTCGATAACATACAGTAAAAAAAATAGTTTTTCCTAAATCGCAGATAATACGAACACAAAACGTCTACCAAATGGCAACAACATGTTGTTAAACAACACGTACAGCTATAGCTCGTACTATTTTTACACTTTGTGTATATTTTATTAAGGAAAAAAAAGGTAACCTAACCTAACAGCGCGCCGAAAATTGCGCGTGCCGAAAAAATCGCCGTGTAAAAATAAGAGCGTTACTTACGAGGCCATAATCCTCCTCCTCTTCGCACATGAAATCATCCTCGCCGTCTGACATCGTTACGACGATTATTAAAACGACAGTTTGAAGCTTGCTTAAAATCTCTCGCGATTTACAGTGACAGCCGCAAGCACAGCTCCTACCCTAGTTTCAAAATCCACTTGCAACTGGATTCCCGTGTGCGATATATGTATAGATATATATATATATATATATATATATATATATATATATATATGCGTGCATGTGTGTTTACTTGAAATTCCGGTTTGACCGCCGAGCGGCGCTGCCATCGTTTTTAGTATCGGGTTTTTGAAATTTGAAAAAATGAAATCCCGAGATTTTTTCAATTAATATCTTTATTTGTAGCACTACTTAATTTGTAAACTAAATAACCATAATTATTTCATAGGGCATAATGTTTAGGCATTTTGGTAAATTACAATTATGAAAAAAAGGTAATAAAAAATACGTTACACCTAAATTTGATGTTCTTTCATAAAATAAAAACTGTAGAATTGCATTCTTAATGAAATTACACTATAATAATTTCCAGAAATAACAAAAAATGTTGATAATTGACAAATTAAATTTTGTTAGGGGTGAATGAGCATATTTTGACTGGTATTTTTTTTTTCTGTGGAGTAGAGAGGTAAATTATTTTTAACAATTTCTCGAGGTCGATTATTAAAATGACAGTTTGGAGCTTGGTTAAAATCTCTTGTGATTTAGAGTGACAGCCGCAAGAACAGTTCCTGCCCCAGTTTCAAAATCCACTTGCAACTGGATTTTCGTGTGCGATATATATATAGATATATATATATATGTGTGTGTGTATGTGTGTTTACTTGAACTTCCGGTTTGACCGCCGAGCGGCGCTGCCATCGTTTTTAGTATCGGGTTTTTGAACTTTGAAAAAATGAAATCCCGAGATTTTTTCAATTAATATCTTTATTTGTAGCACTACTTAATTTGTAAACTAAATAACCATAATTATTTCATAGGGCGTAATGTTTAGGCATTTTGGTAAATTAAAATTATGAAAAAAAGGTAATAAAAAATACGTTACACCTAAATTTGATGTTCTTTCATGAAATAAAAACTGTAGAATTGCATTCTTAATGAAATTACACTATAATAATTTCCAGAAATAACAAAAAATGTTGATAATTGACGAATTAAATTTCGTTAGGGGTGAAAGAGCATATTTTGACCGATTTTTTTTTCTGTGGAAAAGAGTGGTAAATTGTTTTTAACAATACTCGAGAACGATTATTAAAATGACAGTTTGGAGCTTGCTTAAAATCTCTCGCGATTTAGAGTGACAGCCGCAAGCACAGCTCCTACTCCAATTTCAAAATCCACTTGCAACTGGATTCCCGTGTGCGATATATGTATAGATATATGTATATATATATATATGTGTATGTGTGTTTACTTGAACTTCCGGTTTGACCGCCGAGCGGCGCTGCCATCGTTTTTAGTATCGGGTTTTTGAACTTTGAAAAAATGAAATCCCGAGATTTTTTCAATTATTATCTTTATTTGTAGCACTACTTAATTTGTAAACTAAATAACCACAATTATTTCATAGGGCGTAATGTTTAGGCATTTTGGTAAATTAAACTTATGAAAAAAACGTAATAAAAAATACGTTACGCCGAAATTTGATGTTCTTTCATGAAATAAAAACTGTAGAATTGCATTCTTAATGAAAATACACTATAATAATTTCCAGAAATAACAAAAAATGTTGATAATTGACGAATTAAATTTCGTTAGGGGTGAAAGAGCATATTTTGACCGGTTTTTTTTTTTTTTGTCGAAAAGAGCGGTAAATTGTTTTTAACAATACTCGAGAACCATTATTAAAATGACAGTTTGGAGCTTGCTTAAAATCTCTCGCGATTTAGAGTGACAGCCGCAAGCACAGCTCCTACTCCAATTTCAAAATCCACTTGCAACTGGATTCCCGTGTGCGATATATGTATAGATATATGTATGTATATATACATATGTGTATGTGTGTTTACTTGAACTTCCGGTTTGACCGCCGAGCGGCGCTGCCATCGTTTTTAGTGTCGGGTTTTTGAACTTTGAACAAATCAACTATTTATCTTCCGAGACTTTTTTGATCAACTCGGAATTTCGGATTTCAAAAAATTAATAAAACTAAAACGGCACAGCATGCCTTCACCATGCCGTCACCGTGCAGTCACGCCGTGTTCTAAATTTTTCGATATGGCACGCCATGCCGTCACCGTGCAGTCATGCCATGCGTTCAAAATTTTTCGATATAGCACGCCATGCCGTCACCGTGCAGTCATGCCGTACGTTCTAAATTTTTCGATATGCCACGCCATGCCGTCACCGTGCAGTCATGCCGTACGTTCAAAATTTTTCAATATAGCACGCCTTGCCGTCACCATGCAGTCATGCCGTACGTTCAAAATTTTTCGATATAGCACTCCAAGTAACACAAAGACAAAGGATATCTATTTGGTATACAAAAAGGTATATTAATTTCCGTCCAAATGATATCTTTCTGGATTTGGATATCTTAAGAACGTCTAAAAGATATCCAAATCCAAAAGATATCATTTGGACGGAAATTAACATACCTTTTCGTATACCAAATAGATATCCTTTGTCTTTGTGCTACTTGGGACGCCATGCCGTCACCGAACAATCATGCCGTACGTTCAAAATTTTTCGATATAGCACGCCATGCCGTCACCGTGCAGTCATGCCGTGCGATCAAAATTTTTCGATGTGGCACGCCATGCCATCACCGTGACAACACACCGTGACATATCGAAAAATCTAGAACGCACGGTGTGACTGCACGGTGACGCCACGGTGACGGCACGGTGACAGAACGGTGACGTCACGGTAACAGAACGGTGATAGAACGGTGACAGCACGGCATGCCGTCACAATGCCGTCATATTCGGTCGTACATGAAGGCACGGTGACGGCACGGTGCCGGCATACCCAAAAAAAACACGTTTGTCTATCTGGGATCATAGTATTTTTGAGATTTTTGAATTAGGGCGTTTTTTAGATAACTTTAATTACTCATAACTCAAAAATTTCGATTACAAAGAAATCTGAAAAAATTCCCGCATGCATTTTTCAGTTGGAAGAATAACATAAAAAATTGCCGCTAAAAAAAAAACAAATCCGAGCTTCAGCCGTTGACAGAGTTGGCATGAAAATGGAATGCCCCATAGATATATATATAGATATATATATATATATATCTTGTGTGTTTATTTGAACTTCCGGTTTGACCGTCGAGTGGCGCTGCCATCGTTTTTAGTCGGGTTTTTTAGTTCTCTGGCAAATGTTGTTAACGAGGTTAACCTAAAGCGATGAACTCCAAGAATAAAATTGACAATAATGAAGAAGAGGAGGATGATTCTATTCTCTATGAGTTGTTGGAATATTTTGTGAGAAAACAGGAACCGGAATTGGTGGTGAGTTGAATTTTTTTTTCGTGTTGGAAAGAATGACACTTTGACGATACGTCAGCTGTCAATGACAGTGTCTAATCGCACAGACAATTTTATGACATTTTTATGATTTTTTTTTTCAGTATACAAAAATACGAAAGTAAAAAAAAAATCGAAAATTTAGGTTTTATTTTTGGAAATTCAATTATATGTATGAATATTGATGGTGCACTTTTTGTGTCATTAGATTAGTATTAATAAATAATCTATGCACTTTTTTTTATTGATTATTACGGTATTGAAATATTTTGCGTGGCAATAAGATCTTGAGTTAATGGTGGATCGAATTTTTGTTTCTCTGTCAATAAATCTTTGTGATACGTATAATGACAATGACTGTGTTTAATCGTACAGACAATTTTATAACATTTTTTTATCATTTTTTTTCAGTATACAAAAATACAAAAATAAAATTTAAAAAAAAAATTTTGGTTTTATTTTTGGAAATTCAATTATGTACATGAATATTGATGGTCCACTTTTTGTATCATTAGATTAATATTAATAAATAATCTATGCACTTTTTTTTATTGATTATTAGGGTATTGAACTATTTTGCCAGACAATAAGAACTTAAATTAGCGGTGAATTGGATTTTTGTGTCAGTGTCAATAAATCTTATTTTATAATACGTATAATGACAATGACAGTGTCTACAACAGTTTTATAACTTTAGAATTTTTTATGGGTATAAAATGAAGATTTTCAGAAATTTAAGGATTTTCTTTTAAAAAATTTATCTGGTGAATAATATTCAAGATGCACTTGTTCAGTTATTGTAAAATAAATTATTGATATTCATTGTACTTTATTGTTGTATTTTTATTTGCAAGACTCACTGGCTTGTAAATAAAAAAATTAATAAAAAAAAATCAAGGTATATATAAATAATTGATACTAATTGAAGATTTTATTCTTCAGAAATGCAAAAACGATGCTGCAATTCTTCCAACCACAGGGACAATAAAAAATGCTCTGAGATATCTCAACAACAGATATTCTCTACCAGAGAGTATATCGCAACAGATCAGTCTAACTTTGCCATGGAAATTTGCTGTAGGCGACAATGGTAGATTGTTAGCTATACTGCAAGAAAATGTTATTGAAATAAGAAAAGCCAAAGATGAATATTCCTCAGTGGTGGGAAAAGCTTCTGGTAAGATTAAATCCATCAGGAACATACAATATCTAAATAAATGTGAATTGCAAACACTTTGATCTTCAAATGATTATTAATTACAAGAAAGCCCTAAAATTATTAATATTATCTTAAATCAAGCTAATTAATATTCAATAAATAAAATAATCTTTAAAAATTATTATTCCTTTTTTTAAAGATTTATTTACAACATAAACTGCAAAGTATCTTCAATACATTTTAACTCATATTAAAAAACCTATTAGAAAGCCTTAAAATTATTAATATTATCTTAAATCAAGCTAATTAATATCCAATAATTAAAATAATCTTTAAAAAATATTATTCCTTTTTTTAAAGAATTATTTACAATTGAAACTGCAAAATATCTTTAATACAGTTTAATTATTGATTGGATCAGAAAATTCGGAAAATCTAATATATTTTTTTCTACAGTTCAACATGCAATATCTAAATAAATGTGAATTGCAAACACTTTGATCTTCAAATAATTATTAATTACAAGAAAGTCCTAAAATTATTAATATTATCTTAAATCAAGCTAATTAATATCCAATAAATAAAATAACCTTTAAAAATTATTATTCCTTTTTTTAAAGAATTATTTACAACATAAACTGCAAAGTTTCTTCAATACATTTTAATTCATATTAAAAAGCCTATTAGAAAGCCCTAAAATTATTAATGTTATCTTAAATCAAGCTAATTAATATCTAATAATTAAAATAATCTTTAAAAATTATTATTCTTTTTTTTTAAGAATTATTTACAATTGAAACTGCAAAATATCTTTAATATAGTTTAATTATGGATTGGATCAGAAAATTCGGAAATTCTAATATATTTTTTTCTACAGTTCAACATACAATATCTAAATAAATGTGAATTGCAAACACTTTGATCTTCACATAATTATTAATTACAAGAAAGCCCTAAAATTATTAATATTATCTTAAATCAAGCTAATTAATATCCAATAAATAAAATAATCTTTAAAAATTATTATTCCTTTTTTTAAAGAATTATTTACAACGTAAACTGCAAAGTTTCTTCAATACATTTTAATTCATATTAAAAAACCTGTTAGAAAGCCCTAAAATTATTAATGTTATCTTAAATCAAGCTAATTAGTATCCAATAATTAAAATAATCTTTAAAAATTGTTATTCCTTTTTTTTAAGAATTATTTACAATTGAAACTGCAAAATATCTTTAATACAGTTTAATTATTGATTGGATCAGAAAATTTGGAAAATCTAATATATTTTTTTCTACAGTTCAACATACAATATCTAAATAAATGTGAATTGCAAACACTTTGATCTTCAAATAATTATTAATTACAAGAAAGCCCTAAAATTATCAATATTATCTTAAATCAAGCTAATTAATATCCAATAAATAAAATAATCTTTAAACATTATTATTCCTTTTGTTAAAGAATTATTTACAACATAAACTGCAAAGTATCTTCAATACATTTTAATTCATATTAAAAAGCTTATTAGAAAGCCCTAAAATTATTAATATTATCTTAAATCAAGCTAATTAATATCCAATAATTAAAATAATCTTTAAAAATTGTTATTCCTTTTTTTAAAGAATTATTTACAATTGAAACTGCAAAATATCTTTAATACAGTTTTTATTGATTGGATCAGAAAATACGGAAATTCTAATATATTTTTTTCTACAGTTCAACATACAATATCTAAATAAATGTGAATTGCAAACACTTTGATCTTCAAATAATTATTAATTACAAGAAAGCCCTAAACTTATTAATATTTTCTTAAATCAAGCTAATTAATATTCAATAAATAAAATAATCTTTAAAAATTATTATTCCCTTTTTTAAAGATTTATTTACAACATAAACTGCAAAGTATCTTCAATACATTTTAATTCATATTAAAAAACCTATTAGAAAGCCTTAAAATTATTAATATTATCTTAAATCAAGGCAATTAATATCCAATAATTAAAATAATCTTTAAAAAATATTATTCCTTTTTTTAAGAATTATTTACAATTGAAACTGCAAAATATCTTTAATACAGTTTAATTATTGATTGGATCAGAAAATTCGGAAAATCTAATATATTTTTTTCTACAGTTCCGAAAGATGCGTTTCCTCAATGGCGAAAAATTGCCTGGAGTCCAGATGCCTCAATTTTAGTGCTGGCTTCCAGCAACGGCTATCTTTCTTTCTACAGTTCACTGGGAAACAATATTTTCAACATAAGTCCTAAGACTGTGTCGCAAAATCCAGATATTCTTGAAGCTGGAGATGCAGTAGCTTCTCTAATGTTCAGTAAACCCAAAAAAGATAACGAGAAGTGGACCTACGAATTTATTCTAGTTACTTATAGTGGACTTCTCAAATCATATAATTTATCTGGCACACATGGATTCTCTCAAAACTATGAATTTTCCTATGGGAATTTTTATAGAAACGGCGTGAATGCCTTTGCTTACGATCACAAGCATAATCTCTACTTTGTCGCAGGAAATTGCATAACGCAAAATTTTAACGTAAGTCACAGTAGGAATTAACAATTCTTCTACTTCTTTGCTTCCTCATGAAGGAAGCTTTGTTTTCATGAGAAAAAAATTACGAGGTTTTTATGTCAAATTACTCAGAATGGTCTAAAACATCGAGAAAAGTATATATTTAGAAAAAATCGATTGACACATTTCATTTTGCTTCCTCATAGAGAAAGCTTTGTTTTCATGAAAAAATTTTATTTCGAGATTTTCATGTCAGTACACTCAGAATGGGCCAAAACGTCGAGAAAAGTGATTTAGAAAAAATGTCTGTATGTGTGTATGTGTATGTTACACGATCGAAAAATGTAAACCTTTATAACTCGGGAATGCCTTGAGATATCAAGCTGAAATTTGGACCATAGATAGAGGGACCAAGCCTCATCATTCATACAGATTTTTGTTAAAATCCACTTCATCGTTAAATTATTACGCGTTTTTTAATTTTTTGAAAAATTTCTGTTTACGCGATAACTCTTTCAATTTTCGAGATATTGATCTTAAAATTGGTATGAATGTGAGCTTTCATACGCCGGTGATCGCTATTGAATTTGGTTAACATCGGTTAAACCGTTAAAATTTTATGATGTTTTGATTTTTTTAATTTCTTTTTTTTTTTTTTTCTTCCATGCGAATTTTGGTACCAAATATCAAACTGGGAGTGAAATGAGTACTACATTCATGATTAAGAGGAAAAAATACGTAGGATATAGCCGAAAAATGATGAACGATACCATATTTTTATAGCGATTTTGTACAGTATATGTTGCGAAAAGTACTGATTTATGTCGTATAAACTGGCCATATCCTTGCCTCACAATGAAATTTCTGAAAACAAACGATTCTATCGTGTTCTACTGAAAAAAAAGAGAAGATAGAGTATTCGAGCGACTTTACGGACCGTTAGTTCTTATTATATTTTCACAAAGCAGCGGTATTATGCGCGTTTGGTCGTAGAGAGATAAACGTCACGATACGAAATTAGAAATATTACTATTCATTAATCAATCTTGAGAACATTTGGAGAAATATAAAAAATAACAAAATCGAAGAGTGTTAGGTGGATAATGGAATAATATTTTAAAAGATGTATATACACAGCGTTCACAAATGCGATGCATTCGATTAATTCTGGCGGGCGTCTGCGCTTATTTATTTATTTAAAACAAGGATGTAAAGTAGAACCTTGCACATTGCTTCCTCATTATATTTCGCTTTTTACAAAGCTTCCTCTACGAGGAAGCCAAAATCAATTACCATACTTCCTCTTAGAGATTGCGTTGTAAAAAACGAAATATAATGAGGAAGCAATGTGCAAGGTTCTAATTTGCATCCTTTTTTATAAGAATTTTTTAATTTTGATAAGAGTACGTAAATAGCACGAACGAATTTTTAGCTATCGGACTGAAACTTCGTATTAAAATGGAATAAAGTGATGCGACTTTTGGTATTGAATTTGGGCGAAATCTGCAAAGCGGTTCGGTTTTTATGATATTTTTAATTTTTCGAAAAATATTCGTTTTGCTCTAATTCAGATAAAATTTCAATAAATCATCTCAAATTTTTTTAAACTCGAACAATAACATTCAGCCCTGCTACGTACCAAATTTGGTGATGACCGGTAAAGCGGTTCGGATTTTACGTTGATTTGATTTTTTTTTAATTGACTGGTTTCGCTCTGCATTTCGTAAAACATTAGAAATAAGAATAAAATAAAACAAGGTTCTACTCTGTTTTTTTTAGGTGTTTCGTTACTAGATATTTTTAAAATAAATATCTCTTTGACTATTATACGAATGGAAAAAAAAAATTCACGAGGTTTCGCAAGTAAATGAACACAAAATTATGTTTATTTAAATCTTCACGGTAAAAAAATGTCATAATAATAATAATAATAATAGTTTATTGCTTTTCTAGAATACATGTGATTCTTATAGCAAGGGGGTTGGGTGGACATTCTCTTTGAATATTTAAATTAGTTAGAAGCATAAGTTTACATATATAAAATTTCTCTTAACGACTAAGTATCAGCTGCTGTGACTGGTTCCTTATAAGTCGAGAGCGAAGGCGCGCAGCATTAGCGACTTTGTTATAAAGTAAAACATATTTTTAATATCGACTATTTTCTCCGCTTGTAGAATATTAGCCACAGTTTCTATGCCCAACGGATGGCCCAGATAGTGGCGCCTGTATGGTTCGTAAATCGGGCAGCGCATAATTATATGTTCCATCGTTTCGAATTCGTTCAAATTGCAGACATTACAGATTTGCTTAGGATCTAATTTGTAGAGTATTTTATTGAAGACTAAGTAGTTAATATAAAAGTTAGCTAGTCGTATTTGCGCAGTTACTCGCTTCATGGCTAGTGGATAGCGAGCTTTCAGGTAGAAGGCTGCGTCCTCACTATTATTTCTCGGTACCCATATTTGAAGTGAGGAGGAATTATAGTAATCCAAATAATCTTTTGCTCTCAGAGACTGCTCGAGTGCGTTGAAAAATTGCTGTTCCGCGTCTGTCCACTCTGCGATATTTGGTGCGATTAGAAGTTCGGCAAAGCCAAGTTCTGAGAGGGTATTTTTTAACTGCCAAACCCAATTATACTTAGGGCTGCCAATGTTTTTATTAGTCAGAACTGCTAATCTCAAAAGGATTTTTTTGGGTAGTCTATCTTCGCTCATTAATAGTACTTTCTTGACCCAACCCCAGATCAGACGCATTGCTTGATAGGAGATGTGTAATATCCCCGTTTCCAGTCTCAGAGCATACCCTGGCGTGTTCTGTGGCAAAAGGAGGAGCTTTTTAAAATAATGCAGTTGTGCTTTCTCTATTAAGTCAAAATAATTAAGTCCCCAAACAGGTACCGCGTACAGCAACGTCGATGTAACCATGCAGTTGTATAGTTTAATCTGGCTGGCCCAAGAATCAGATTTGGCTTTCGATAGGATCGATAGAACGGCGCCTGATGCGAGCTTTGACTTTTCAATAGCAGAATTCGCTGCTTGTAGCCCAAGCGTGGAACATGAGCATGGAATGCCCAGATAATTGTACGCGGATACCGATTCTACCTGCATGCCTTTATACCTAAAATTAATAGTCGCTGTTTTGCCTCCTCGATGAAATACAACTACTTTAGTCTTAGCAATGTTGACCGTCAGTTCATTTTCGTCGCAGTACTCCTCAAGCGCACGCAATTTCCTCTGTAAGTCGACTGGGGATTGCGCGAAAATAGCCGCATCGTCAGCATAAAGCAGCATTAGCAAATCGTCCAAACCGTTTATATTCAGGCCAGTCAAAAAAAAAAAAAAAAAAAATGTCATAATTATCAGATATTTTTCTGAATCAAAATTATGGAAAAAAAAGTGTAGTCATGTCAATTTGTGGTTCTTTCAAGAAATAAAACGTAGAATGCATTCTTAATAAAATTACACTATCATATTTTTCCAGAATAGCAAAAAATGCTGATACTTAACGAATTGAGTTTGCGTAAGGGGAAAAAATCCTGTAGATGCGCGAAAATCAGTCATTCTGTACGAATTTTTTTAAAGGTGTTAAAATAATCTTATCATTCTGAAACTCTAACGTTATTTTATTAGATCTTTTAACATTTGAAAAACATTTTTTATTTTACAACACAAAATGGCGGCGTTATGAATTCTTCTTTCAGGCTTCTTTTCGGCGGCATTGAAAACTGCTGCATTTGCAGTTTTTTTTTCGAGTGATCTGAATCAGAAAACTAAATTTTTTTTCGTTTACTGCCAATTTTAGAAGAAGTATAAACCAATAAAATAATTTCAAAAAGTATAAAATTAAATATTAAATAGACTTTTGAATGAAATGCTCCAATTTTCGGCAATTTTCTTCGACAATTTTCACCCCGAAAAAATTATTTATTTAAGCTATATCCTTAAAACTTTAGGTATATCCTTCCGGTAGTGATATAGACAGAAACCTCCCAAAATTTCAGCTAGATCGGTCGATAATTTTTTGGGCTACAGCACGAGCAGTTTTTGAAAATGTAGTTTCGGGATAATTGCGTGATAACGACGCCATTTTGTGTTGTAAAAAAAAATGTTTTTCAAATGTTAAAAGATCTAATAATATAAGGTTAAAGTTTCAGAATCATAAGATTATTTTTACACATTTAAAAAAATTCGTACAAAATTACGAATTTTAGCGCCCCTTAAGAATTGAAAAAATTATTAGTGTTAAAGTCACAGTGATTGTCTATAAATTCATAACTATGATTAGCTAAGCTTGTGTTTAACTTTACAGTCTCCGGCAGCAGAAACTGGCTTGACTTCTTGGCGACCTCTGAACGATTATCCTCACTACAAACTCTCATTTACGTTTGAAGAGAATTCTTCAAATCAGTCGAAATTTTCACTGTGGAATTTCGTTCCTAAACTTCGAGCTCCACCAGATCCTGTAATATTTCGTATAAGCATCTCACCCAGCTGCAATCACTTGGTTTGCCTTCACACCGACGGTTCAATATCTCTTTGGAGTCTTCCGAATCTCAGGTTGCTAAAAAAATGGAAATTGAGCGAACAACCGGACCACAATGCTCGTAATCCTCTGGGACTGCCAAGATTCAAAAAGTTTCCACCTGGTTTGTCGGAATTTCATCCGATGGACATTGGCTGGTGGTCGGAAAATGTAATCATTTCAAAATTTCATTTTTTTATTAAAATTGTGATTTTTAGAAAAATCAGTAAACGGATTTCAGTAAATCAGTATTCGAATATCAAAAATCCGTAAAATTGTGATTTTTAGAAAAATCAGAATTTTTTTTTGTCTTTATTTTCTTTTCCTAAAAGATTTTTTTAATTATAAAAAATTAATTTACAGGCAATTATCGTCGCGAGATATTCCGGATCAATTTCCGTCTGCTCTACCAAAGATCTGAGAAATTTGCTGGGCGCCTGTCCAGAATTTTTGTCCGGTCAGCCACAAATTTCGGAATTATTTCCCGGTTGTGGCTTTCTATGTCTTGATTGCGAAACTTTTATAACCAGCAAGAAACGCAGCAGAGAATGTAATGCCGAGGGTCATATTTCAGGTAAAATAGATTAATTGTGGAAAGTTTAAAAGAAAAGAAAAGTTTCAAGCTAAAAAAGCGTGTTTTTTTACAACAATAAAAAATTGAATTAAAAATACCGTGTTATTAATTATTCGTAACAGTATTTTGTGAATATAAAAAAATGAAAGTGTTTTATTCTCTCAAAATAAAAAAAATTGGATAGATGTTGAAAAACAATTTTCGCTTACAATTTATTATAAATGGAAAAAGGGATTTTTTAAAATGAACTTAACAACGATGCGAACAATTAATCGCATGGAATTTCTACGTTTATTTTTATTTTTACAAATAAAATTACTTCTGTTTATGTTTACTTATTAGATTTATATTTGTAAATTAATTATTTACAGAAGCATCGTCGGACAGTGAAAAGGACGATGACGAATTGGAGCCTCTGACGATCGTAAATTACACAACAAATTTGGTGCAAAGCGCTTTATACTCCATTACGGATATCGAAAAGTTTCAGCCAAAGAGAAAAAAGTCAAAGATATTGCAGCGAACTTACAGAATTCTGGGTTTGAAAAGTACAACACCTGAAGAACTATACTCAAGAAAAATTGATATTGAGGTAAATAAAAATTCAAGCGCTAAATAAATTTGAATTTTTAAATTTTATTCTGGGAAAAAAAAATGTTGACGCTATTTTGATGAAAAATTTCTTATTTCGTAATTTAACAAGGCTGCAAAGTGGAACTTTACAAATTACTTCCTCATTATTGTTGGATTTTTACAAATCTACCTCTATGAGGAAACATGTTAATCTATTTTGGCTTCCTCATAGAGGAAGCTTTGTAAAAATCCAACAATAATGAGGAAGCAATTTGCAAAGTTCTACTTTACAGCCTTGTTTATATTGGCGAAAAGTGTTTGCAATTCCCTCCCATTTTTCGAAAACTTATTTGACCTCAGCTTAATGGGCAAGGACTACCTTAATCGAAATAACGAAAACGGAGTTTATCCTCCTATTTTGTGTAAATTTTCATCTCGATTCGTCACGCCGTTCGAGAGTTATGAGCAATTCTATTTTGGGACAAGCGGTCATTATAAATTTAAAAAAATAAAAATTATATATGAAGCAATGTGTAAAGTTCTACTTTGCATTCTTATTTCCATTGAGTACAAACTTTTGTCTCGCATTATCAACTTTTGCTGATGCTAGAGCGAAAATCGTTTTTTTTTTTTTTGTAAATTTCAAAATGTCGTAAAATCTGAACCACTTTACCGATCATCGTCAAATTTGGTACGTGGTATAGCTACATGTTCCTTTTCGTCTGTAAAACATTTCGGTTAAATCGGTGAAATTCGACGTGATTTATAAAAAAAATGATTTTTTTCGAAAAATTCAAACATCTATAAAATCTGAACCGCTTTACCGATTTCGCCCAAATGCAATGCCAAACAACATTGAACGTATATTTATTTATAAACAACTATTTAGCAAAATCGTCTAATTTTTACGAAAGTTAGAGCGACCACGCCCTTTTTTCAAAAAATTAAAAGTACCATAAAATCAAAATGGCTGATTTTTTTTCTTTAAAAAATCTCATCATTCAAAGCGGGACAACTACTCCACTTGCGTGCCAAATTTGAGCCATATCGCTCGAACGGTTACTGAGTAATAGTTCATCGAATTTTCGGAGCTCATGACACACATATACATACGGACATTTTTTCTAAACCACTTTTCTCGACGTTTTGGACAATTCTAAGCATACTGGCATGAAAATCTCGAAAAAAAAAAATTAATGAAAACAAAGCTTCCTCTATGAAGAAGCAAAAAAAAATCAGGTGCTCGTTTCATGAAAAAATCTCTATTTCTTATTTTAACTTATAAATTTGTTTCGAAGGAATATGAGGAAGCTTTGGCGCTCGCAAATACTTACAATTTGGACACGGATCTCGTGTACCAAACGCAATGGCGAAAATCGCAGTTTTCTTTGAATGATATTCAAGAACATTTGAGTAAAGTCAGCAAAAGATCTTGGGTATTGAACGAGTGTGTGATGCGAGTACCGGAAACGCTGGAAGCTGCGAGGGAACTTTTGAACTTTGGTCTTAAAGGAGCCAATTTGGAAACTTTGATAGCTATCGGTGAAAAAGACGATGGCAAGTTTGTCGCGGATGAGACCGAAGATGATTACGAGAGTCTTAATCAGGTTGATCAAAATTTGCGTCAGGTAAGAAAATGAAACAAATAATAATAAAAAAATAAATAAGTAAAGAGGATGATGAAAATAGTTCACGATTCCAATTTCGATGTTTTAGGTCCAGAGGATCAATAAAATCATCGACAAGATCGATCTCCGACGATTGTCCGAAGCGCAAAAAGATTTGATAAAATACAGAAGAAAATTGTTGGATCATTTGGATAAATTGCAAACCTATGAAATAATTCTCGAGGATTCACAAAAATACCGGAAGGATTTTTACGAAGAGTTCCGCCAAATGACGGCAGTCGAAAATGCTGTCAGGTATGATTTTAAGACTTCTAAGTAGCATTAAACGATTCACAATTAAACATTTTTCTCCTCTTCAAAAAATCAGTGGATGAAATATCTCGCATTTTCGATATAAGTATTGTTGTCATTGTATTCGTTCTGTAAATGGCTGTTGTATCAGCGTAATGTTGATACTCGTCAGCGAACAACTTCAGACATGTTGTTCATTTTGACAGTTGTAAATGATTTTAAAAAACGTGACTTTTTCCGACTCTAATTTCAGAGTTCACAAATAACCAATAACCAAAAACAAAAACAAAAAATAACCAAAATATTTTTTTTCTTCAAGATATGGAATTTTGGCCTTCACTATCGTTCTCAAGTCGCATATTGTACCTCAGAATGTACCGGTCACATAATTTTACGATAATTTTTGAAAAAGTCACTTTTGGTCATTTTTTATTTCAGAATTCACAGATCCGACTTTTGGTTGGAAAATCTAACCTAAAGAACCCACATTTTTTTTCTTCAAGATATGGAATTTTGGCCTTCCCTGGTAAAAACATATTATAGAGATTGATAGAGATCGATAAAATTTGAGTGATTATTTTTTCAACTCCAATTTCGACCAATCAGAGCGCGGTATTCAACATCACGTGGTACAGCTAGGGTAAAATTATATCGATAATTTTTCGAAAATTTCCCGGCTCGGTTGCTAAGCGATAAACAATAATTTTTTTGACACTTGTAACCTCTGCGAATCTTTAAAACGTCAAGGTACTATTAACGGTCGTCAATATGAGTGAGTCAAAAAAGCGATTTGGTGATGAATCGCTTCAGAACATCGCTAAAAAAATAAAACAAAATGTCCCGGCAAATACAGAAAAGAGTAAAAAATCGATTTGGGCGCAATTCACTGCATTTTGTGCAGAGAGAAAATATGTGTTGGATGCAACATAGGTTTTTGTTCTGATTATGAAATTTCCTTGTCAGAATGATAATTTTTGTCTCATGGTGCAATTCCATTTGTCGCAATTTGAATAGAAAGAATAATCCCCCGAATACCACTCGAGCTTCGAAATTAATCTGATATTTCCCTCCAGGTTCCCTGCAAACAAATAAACTCGTCAAGTTTTCCAGAAAAATCACTCGCGCTACGCGCTCGTGATTTTTTAACCTGGAAAACTTGACTCGTTCATTTGTTTGCAACGAACCTGTCAGGAAATATCCGATAATTTCAAAGCTCTTGTGGTATTACAAGTGAAAATTTTGTGATCTAGTCAAATCACGTTTGGCAATACTTTTTTTCCGAAATACTGCGTCTGTATTTCAAAACAAAGTATTGCTAAACGTCATTTGCCCAATAAATTCACACTTCGAAGACTGATTTTTCGGCAAAATGATGTAGTCCCAAAATTTGAATGGTATTTAATCGTATGTTATCATCTCTATCTATTCGGACTTTGATCAATTTATACAAATTAAATCGTTGTTATTATTTTCCTTTAGTTTTCATTTTCTATTGGTTAAATACGATAGATACGTTATCGGGATGTATGGAACACTAACGGATTTATAATATTTTATAATTTTTTTTAAACTGATTTTTTAATAAATTCTTAGACCTCTTATTATCCGGAATCAATGCTCTTATTAGTATCTTGATATACTTGATTATTTATTAGATTTTTCTCGTATCGCGAAGTACTCAAATACGGATAAAATAAAACTTTCGGTAAGGAATGTATACGTGAAGCATTCTTAAAGAGTTAATTAACATAAATAATTTAGTAAGAAAGATGCTAAAAAACTGCTCAATTTACTGTTGTTTCTCATAAGTACGTGAAGCGTCTTATATATTATTGATGTATATTGTCTTACAAGAACGAGTTTGGATGGAATAGTTAGGCAGTCTATCAGAGATCATGAAAGTTAAGCAGCTTGGGCCGCGGTCACTACAAAAATGGGTGACCAGAAAAAAACGTAATTATCCGGTCGATTTCTTTTTTTTTTTTGCTCGGAATAGTGCATCATGGGTATATCTGTACTATCGTATATTTTGCTTCCTCATAGAGGAAGCTTTGTTTTCGTGAAAATTTTTTTTTTCGAGATTTTCATGTCAGTACACTCAGAATGGTCCAAAACATCGAGAAAAGTGATTTAGAAAAAATGTCTGTATGTGTGTGTGTGTGTATGTGTGTGTATGTTACACAATCGAAAAATGTAAACCTTTATAACTCGGGAATGCCTTGAGATATCAAGCTGAAATTTGGACCATAGATAGAGGGATCAAGCCTCATCGTTCATGCAAATTTTTGTTAAAATCCACTTCATCGTTAAATTATTACGCGTTTTTTAATTTTTTGAAAAATGTCTGTTTACGCGATAACTCTTTCAATTTTCGAGATATTGATCTAAAAATTGGTATGAATTTGAGCTTTCATATGCCGGTGATCGCTATTGAATTTAGTTAAGATCGGTTGAGCCGTAAAAATTTTATGATGTTTTGAATTTTTCAAAAAATTGACATTATCGCTCTATTATAACTTTTGCAAAACTTAAGATAGCGAGCTCAAATTTTTTATATAAATAAAACAATATTCAGCCATTATATATGTATAATTTAGTGACGAACGGTATGAAATTTTTGATTTTATGGAATGTTGAATTATTTTTAAAAATATACATTATCACATTCACTTCGGAAACGCTCTAATAATCACGAAATAACGCAATTTCCCAAAACAAAAATGGTACGCCAAGTTAAAAAAATTGCTTTCAAAAAAATTGCTGACAAACAAAATTCCTTGCAAAAATATTAAACCAAATCCAATATATTAGCCAAGTTAAACTCGCTACAAAAAAAACTTGGTGTGCCAGGGACTAGCTCCCGTACATAGTCCATTAGCCAACATAAACTCGCTACAAAAAAAACTTGGCGTCCCAGCGACTAGCTCCCGTACATAGTCCATTGAAGTAAGTGCGGGAGAAAACAATTCCTAATGATATTTCGTGTTTCGTATTACCGAACCTGCAGAGTGAGCTCAAGTTGCATATCGTACCTTATTCATTACTTTTATCTAATTTATCAGTTTGTATCCCTACTTTCTTTTGACCTCATTTAATCTAATAATATCTTAATATATATAAATCTTTGAAAGATTATTATTCTTCGAACTGTCGGTGCGGTGGGGGTCAAAATAGCGAATGGCTAAAGTAACGAATTTCTGAATTTCAGAATAATGCCCTGGCAAACAGTGTCACCGACTTTTTAACCGGTGTTTTAACCAGTCTCGATTAACCCTCGTTTTCACCCAGTTTAACTGACCTTTTAACCGAAATTGTTATTTTTTAAGCGATTTTTACTGGTGAATTAACCGATAGTAACCGACATTCTTACCGAATTAATAAAACTCAATTTTGCTTGGTGAATTTAACCGATTTTAACTGACAATTAAACCGAACGAAACGTTTTTAATCGGTTAAATTGTCGGTTAAAACTGCTGAAATAGTGGGCTAATCGAGACTTATCTTTCCTCGGTTAAAATGTCGGTTAACTTCAGTTATTTCCGGTTAACACTACGGTGACACAAATTGCCAGGGTGAACATCTGAATCTAGAATGGCTTTCATTATGAAATTCGCTATTTTGATTGCTTTGAATAGAATGAGGGTCAAAACAGCGAATGATCCCCCCCTCTGCCCAGGCGGTACCCTTAAAAACACGAATAGCGAATTTCAGGATAATAATCATGGCCGCCTTCGGAAGAAATAGAGTAGCAGTAGGGATCGTCGCGTCAGGAGAAAGCCCGTTCAGTCAAGATCAAACAGACAAATCGTAGTGTGAAGGCAACATTAATTTCTTTTTAGCATAGTGTGCGTAAAATTCGTTTTTACACACCCATATGAGTGCGTAAAATGCAACTTTATGAAACAGTGTGCGTAAAATAAAAAAATTATTTTTACTTTTCTTTCATCTATGCTATAATTAATAATTATATTACCAAATAAAGTAATTATAATTATAAACAAAGTTTACTCACAATTAAACACGTTCTGTCTTTTTTGCGAATGCATAATAAATCTATTTCTGTCTTCAGTGGGGGGGCTTCGCCCCCCCAACCCCCCACCGGGGCTTCGCCCCTGGACCCCAGCAGGGGCTTCACCCCTGCACCCGACCAGGGCTTCGCCCCTGGACCCCAGCAGGGGCTTCACCCCTGCACCCGACCAGGGCTTCGCCCCTGGACCCCAGCAGGGGCTTCACCCCTGCACCCCACCGGGGCTTCGCCCCTGGACCCCCGCGTTGTATTCCCCTAAACACAATGCGAATTTTACGCACGTCATGCTAAAAAATGTCGTATGCGACTCGGGCGTACGTTTTACCCACTCGCGTGATCGCGCTCGTGTGTAAAATCGCGTGATGCGATTTTACACGACGATCACTGCTCGTGTGTAAAATCGCATTTTACGCCCTTGTTGCATAATATACTATTTTTTAACTTGGCGTCGAGTCGCTACCGCGACTCTTGACTGAATCTAGAATGGTCATCATTATGAAATTCGCTATTTTGATTGCTGTGAATAGAATGAGAGTCAAAATAGCGAATGATCATCCCCCCCCCCCCCCGCACGCCCACGTGGTACCCTTAAAAACATGAATAGCGAATTTTAGAATAATGAACATCGGAATCTAGAATGGCCATCATTATGAAATTCGCTATTTTAGCCATTCGCTATTTTGATTGTTTTGAATAGAACGAGAGTCAAAATAGCAAATGACCCCCCCCCCCCCCCCATCCGCCCTGGCCAAGGGGCGAGCCATTTTTAGAGGGTCATTTTTAGAGGTCCGTTGGCCTCCCGTCCTAACTTCAATGGACTATGTACGGGAGCTAGTCGCTGGGACGCCAAGTTTTTTTTGTAGCGAGTTTATGTTGGCTAATGGACTATGTACGGGAGCTAGTCCCTGGCACACCAAGTTTTTTTTGTAGCGAGTTTAACTTGGCTAATATATTGGATTTGGTTTAATATTTTTGCAAGGAATTTTGTTTGTCAGCAATTTTTTTGAAAGCAATTTTTTTAACTTGGCGTACCATTTTTGTTTTGGGAAAACATTTTTGGTGTTATTTGCTCTCTTTTTGAAAGTCAAAACGTAATTTAAAAAAATAATGAGCACACATGTTTTAGTTATATCTGTGTATTGATTAAAAAGTTCATGTACAATGAACAGTAAATGAAGGTAAGTAGACACTACTAAATGTATCCTGCATGTTTACAAAGAACAGAGGCAGCAATAAGAATTCTACAAGAATTCTTGTCTAACTTTGCAAACTCAAAACATTCAATGAAACCAAAATTTCTATAGACTCGAAATCTCGTCGGAGGTGAGGCATTCCATTATATATATACAGACAGAGAAATTGTCGTGTGACAGCAACATTAATTTCGTTTTTAACTTGGCGTCGAGTCGCTACCGCAACTCTTGATGATATCAGACTTAGGATGATACCATCATCCAACATCGACGGATGCAATGCTCTCATTGCAAATGGAAGAAATGCGTAGTTGGCACAAGCGAGCTCCAGTTGTAGTACAAGCGAAAGGGCATCCTGGGTCAGAGAGAAAAGTGGTTCCGAAAGTAAAGAAAGTGCCACTCCATCTGGTACCATTATCAAACCACCGTCTAAATCGTTGACAATCACGTCCATCCATCTAGAAAAAACATAAACATCTGACTCATCGAAATTTCTTATACTTCATTCCTCCAAAATCTTGTCATTCAGCTAATTTTTTGCACGTATTCAGTAGAACTATTCAGTAGTTCTTCAATTGTAAACTATTGTATAGTTCTAGACGCAACAGTTCCTTCTAATAGTGTACTTTTATCTCAATAGTGTAGTTCAATAGTTTCTCCCAATAGTCTGCCAATTTAACAATGGTTTATAGTTTAAGGGGAAGGAGTCAGGTAAAAAAAATTGATTTTGGAAATTCAATATCATCCAAATCCTATTGCATATAAAAATGCCCAATACACTATATTGTTGGTGCTCGATGAAAGGATTTTTTACTGTCGTCTGACTTGCATATGCTTTTCAATATTATCTTAAGCAAAGTTCTTAGGTTTTCCATTCTGCGCATGATTCAGATGAAACTACTAGGCAGATTGGAATGGTTGGCATCTCGTTTTCTTCTTCATGAAAAGATACACCGGCTAAATGGAGCAAACTATTTTTTTTTTCATTCTGAAAGCAAAGTTAATCACTGATTTAGAAAATAGCATAACATTTATTTATTAATAATTGTGTCACTGAAAAAATATCACCTTTTAATAACATTTGCTTTATTTAGCCGGTGTATCTTTTCATGAAGAAGAAAATGAGATGTCAACCATTCCAATCTGCCTAGTAGTTTGATCTGAATTAGAGTTGTGAAATTTTTAATGTGAAAATAATGCATTATTTTTTACGAAAAAAATGGAGTATGGAATTCGGATCCACTATCCATTACTTTATTAATGAGTAATGGAATTCGGATCCATTACCCATCACTTTATTAATGAGTAATGGAACACACATCCATTACCCATTACTTTATTAATGAGTAAGCTACCTCTATGAGGAAGTATGTTATTCCATTTTTAGCTTCCTCATAGAGGAAGCTTTGTAAAACGCGAAAAATAATGAGGAAGCAATGTGCAAGGTTCTACATTGCATCCTTGTTTTAATTAGATAAATATACATGTTGTGGATTCGTTTTTCTATTTCGTTATTATTAGAGCGTTGCCGAAAGTGAATGTGATAATGTATATTTTTTAAAATAATTCAACATTCCATAAAATCAAAAATTTCATACCGTTCGTCACTAAATTATACATATATAATGGCTGAATATTGTTTCATTTTTATTCAAAATTTGAGCTCGCTATCTGAAGTTTTGCAAAAGTTACAATAGAGCGATAATGTCAATTTGTTGAAAAATTCAAAACATCATAAAATTTTAATGGTTCAACCGATCTTAACCAAATTCAATAGCGATCACCGGCGTATGAAAGCTCACATTCATACCAATTTTAAGATCAAAATCTCGAAAATTGAAAGAGTTATCGAGTAAACAGACATTTTTCAAAAAATTAAAAAACGCGTAATAATTTAACGATGAAGTGGACTTTAACAAACATCTGTATGAACGATGAGGCTTGATCCCTCTATCTATTGTCCAAATTTCAGCTTGATATCTCAATGCATTCCCGAGTTATAAAGGTTTACATTTTTCGATCGTGTAACATACACACACACACAGACAATACATACAGACATTTTTTTCTAAATCACTTTTCTCGACGTTTTGGCCCATTCTGAGTGTACTGACATGAAAATCTCGAAAAAAAAATTTCATGAAAAAGCTTCTTCTATGGGGAAGCAAAAAGTAATGGGTGATGGACCTCTGCTCAATTACTCACTAATAAAGTAATGGGTGATGGACCTCTGCTCCGTTGCTCATTAATAAAGTAATGAGTAGTGGATTCGAGTTCCATTATCAATTTTTTTCATAAAAAATTATGCATTATTTTCACATTAAAAATTTCACAACTCTGCTTTCAACTAACTTCTAGCTTTTGACTGACTACTAACTTTTCACCAACTGATGACTACCTACTAACTAACTTTTAACTTTTAAAAGTCAGAAGTTATTCAAAAGTTAAAAGTAACTGAAAAGTTAGTCAAAAGTTGGAAATTAGTATAAAGTTAGAAGTTAGTTGAAAGTTAGTCAAATGTTAGAAATTAATAAAAAGTTAGAAGTTCGTCAACAGTTTGTCAAAAGAAGTTAGTAGTTAGACAAAAGTTAGTCAAAGGTCAAAAGTTAGAAGTTAGTTGAAAGTTAGTCAAATGTTAGAAATTAGTCAAAAGTTAGAAGTTAGTCAAAAGTTAGAAGTTAGTAAAATGTTAGAAATTAGTCAAATGTTAGAAATTAGTCAAATGTTAGAAATTAGTCAAAAGTTAGAAGTTTGTCAAAAGTTAGAAATTAGTCAAAAGTTAGAAGTTAGTTGAAAGTTAGTCAAATGTTAGAAATTAGTCAAAAGTTAGAAATTAGTCAAAAGTTAGAAGTTAGTCAAAAGTTAGAAGTTAGTCAAAAGTTAGAAGTTAGTCAAAAGTTAGAAGTTAGTCAAAAGTTAGAAGTTAGTCAAAAGTTAGAAGTTAGTCAAAAGTTAGAAGTTAGTCAAGTTAGTCAAAAGTTAGTCAAATGTTCGAAATTAGTCAAAGGTTCGAAATTAGTCAAAGGTTCGAAATTAGTCAAAGGTTTGAAATTAGTCAAAGGTTAGAAGTTAGTCAAAAGTTAGTGAAATGTTCGAAATTAGTCAAAGGTTAGAAGTTAATTAAAAGTTAGTCAAAAGTTAGAAGTTAGTCAAAAGTTAGTCAAAAGCTAGAAGTTAGTTAAAAGTTAGTCAAAAGTTAGAAGTTAGTTAAAAGTTAGTCAAAAGTTAGAAGTTAGTCAAAAGTTAGAAGTTAGTCAAAAGTTAGAAGTTAGTCAAGTTAGTCAAATGTTCGAAATTAGTCAAAGGTTCGAAATTAGTCAAAGGTTTGAAATTAGTCAAAGGTTAGAAGTTAGTCAAAAGTTAGTGAAATGTTCGAAATTAGTCAAAAGTTAGATGTTAGTCAAAAGTTAGAAGTTAGTTGAAAGATAGTCAAATGTTAGAAATTAGTGAAAAGTTAGAAGTTAGTCAAAAGTTAGAAATTAGTCAAGAGTTAGAAGTTAGTCAAAAGTTAGAAGTTAGTCAAAAGTTAGAAGTTAGTCAAAAGTTAGAAGTTGGTCAAGTTAGTCAAAAGTTAGTCAAATGTTCGAAATTAGTCAAAGGTTCGAAATTAGTCAAAGGTTAGAAGTTAGTCAAATGTTCGAAATTAGTCAAAGGTTAGAAGTTAGTCAAAAGTTAGTCAAAAGTTAGAAGTTAGTCAAAAGTTAATCAAAAGCTAGAAGTTAGTTAAAAGTTAGTCAAAAGTTAGAAGTTAGTTAAAAGTTAGTCAAAAGTTAGAAATGCAACATGTCGCAAATGACTATTGCTAAGATTTTCAGGTATCCGGATAGTTCGTCTCTGAGAAATCGCCCGTCTATCGCGACCTGTTTTAACCGCAGACTTCTAATGATATTATATTTATTCATTTATTTTTCAATTTTTCGAACGATTTTGCTATTCATCTACTTATTTATTAACTTTTTGAACGATTTTCCGATTTATTTATTTATATATTTATTTATTAAGCAAATTTTTCTAAAGTAATGGGACTATCATATATCCATTAGCACGTTCATTACCCATTAATTTAAAAAACGGTGATGGATGTGAGTTCCATTACTCATTAAAAAAGTAATGGGTGATGCATGTGAGTTCTATTACTCATTAAAAATGTACACTTCGCGTTGAGTCGCTACCGCGACTCTTGATGATGTCGGCTGTGCAACACGCGCTGACTGACTGAACCGCTGCCGACTGTGTGACGTCACACACTGGTTGCTCGCGAGCCGCCACTCGCGCCTGCGCGCGGCGCTTCTATATAATGTGTGTACGTGAATACGTGAATCGAGATTGTGTGAGTGCGTTAAAAATGAAAAACTTTGAAAAGACCAGATATCAGCGGTAAATGAACCGATTTTCTTGTGACTGGTCTCATTCGAAAGAAAAAAAAAATAGAAAATATTGATCATGATACATTTTTCGTTCGCGACATGTGGTCAGAGATAATACGTCGGCAAATATAGGTTGGGACATTTAAAGTTGTGTGAGTGCGGCCGTACGGGAGGAACATAAAGTCGCTCGGCGAGAATTACTAAGATGCCAGATATCAGCATTAAAGAAACAGATTTCCTTGCCGCAGGTCTCATTTGAAAGAGAAAAAAAAATAAAAAATATTGAACCTGACACATCTTCCGTTCTCGACGTGTGGTCAAATATAATTCGAGTTATAATTTGAAAACGGCCGGTGAGTGGCCGCCTTCCGAATAAATAGAGTAGCAGTAGCGACCGTCGCGCCAGGAGTAACAGCCCGTCCAGTCAGACAGACAAATCGTAGTGTGAAGGCAACATTAATTTCTTTTTTAACTTGGCGTCGAGTCGCTACCGCGACTCTTGATAACGAAATAGAAAAAGCGAATCCACAACATGTATATTTATCTAATTAAAACAAGGATGCAAAGTAGAACCTTGCACATTGCTTCCTCATTATTTTTCGCATTTTACAAAGCTTCCTCTATGAGGAAGCCAAAAATTGAATAACATACTTCCTCATAGAGGTAGCTTTGTAAAATGCGAAAAATAATGAGGAAGCAATGTGCAAGGTTCTACTTTGCATCCTTTTTATTATTAAATTAAATACAAAAATTATATTATTTATAATAATATTATAGGATATGGACGAAAATATAGGATTCCGATCGTAAATTTATGATAGTACATCGTAAATTCACGAACCAAAGTCCGTATTCGGAACGATAGAATTTTTTATAACCGTTTTCTATCATTTATTTTTACCAGGGAATTCATTATCGTTCTCAAGTCGCATATTGTACCTCAGAAAGTGCCGGTTACATGCCGTTTTACGATGATTTTTGAAAAAGTCACTTTTGATCAGTTCTGATTTCAAAATTTACAGATCCGACTTTTGGTCAAAAAATTCAACCTAAAGAACCTACATTTTTTTTCTTCAAGATATGGAATTTTGGTCTTCACTATCGTTCTCAATTCGCAAATTCTATCTCAGAAAGTACCGATTACATGCCTTTTTACCATGATTAAAAAAATTCAGCCTTTATTCGTTTCTGATTTCAAAATTCTCAAACTAATAAAATGGCATCAATTCTTATGTCGAAAATGCAAGTTATTTCAGCCACGATAATCTGTAAAAGTCACAGTACACTAATGAAAAAAATGTATGCCGAGGTGTGATAGGTATTTTTTAAAAATCGTACATTTTCAAAAAAACAATCCAATTTATTGAGTGACACAAACCTAATGTTTTCTGAAAATTAGTTGCATAATTTTTCAAAAACTAATACATTAACAAGTTCTTGCCATTATTTTTTGATAAATAAAACAAAATCAATTTGACTCTAAACTTGTCTTTTTTTTTCTTCTTTTCTCAACAGATTTGCAAAAGACGGTAACTGCGAAGGAGTCGGTATAATGTTTACGTATCACGGACATCAACTAATGCCTCATTGGCTCGCGATTATTAATTGTTTTCCGGAGACTCTAAATCCACTGAATTACGAAAAATTGTTGCCAGAATGTGACTCGGATGGCCAATTGTTTCTGCTTTTTCAGCGCGAATTACGACCAAAAGATTGGTCGGAAAAAAATGAATTCAGGGAAATCATCGATTTTGGTACTGACGACGGCTCAAAATTTTTATACGAAGCCGATCCGTCACTTTCTTCCTACCGGTGAATTTTTTTTTCTTTTCATTACTTAACTTTCTTATCAGAAAAAAAAGTTGCAGTATTAATTTTCGTAATTTACAGAAATGCTGAGCTCACGCAAGAATTGTTGCAAAAATGGTACAAAAATCGTGCCTATCAAATAGAAAGAGACAGCTGCATTGTTGATAATGCGTTAGAACTCATTAAAATTGGTAAATCTCACAACGTGAACGGTTTGGAAGAATTACTGATCGAGCTCGAAACGCTCGATGATCTTGTGTACAAAATTTACCTGGAAAATATGTCATTGGCGCAATTGGAAAAATTGAGCGACCTGGAGAAAGTAAAATTGCTGATGAGCACCTCGACTGAAAAGAATTTCGTCGCTAATATTAGAGATCATGTCTTGCCGTTCGCTCAACGAAAGCAGAAATATTTGGTAAGCTAAATTGTATTATTAATTATTGGTACTTGAATTTTAATCCTCGGTTGCTTTTTGCATTTAATTTTTGTTTCGAACCACTAAAAGTTTTATATAATTTAACTAAAATAATATCCGTACCTGTTACAATATTACAGAATATTAAAAAAAGAATTGAACTATCAAAAATGTCCTGATGGTTTAAAATCCTTTTTAATCGTTAGACAAAAATAAATGTTAAAAACGTATTTCTTATATTTTTGCATTCAAGTATTTTCCATTGTATTTTTTTAACGTGTGATTTAATTTGTCACATTTTTATTATCAACAAAATTTAATTTTCAATATTCAAAGTATGTTCCGCAATTTTTTCGCACGATCTCGACGAATAATTTTGAAGATATGGAATCGATTTCAAAACCATTTTTAATACTCTATAAAAAAATTCTGTTTCCAATGTTTAAAAAAAATAAATTCTACAAAATGTTATGGATATTTTTAATCTATCGCTAAAAAAAATTGAACTTGCAGGTAATTGTTGGAAAAAAAATGATTATTCAGTTAATTATGCAGACTAAAGTTTATGTAATTAAGTAATAAAGATTTAAATATCGTGAAAAATAATTGAATTTTAATGATTGTCAATTCAGGGAGGAAAACTCGATAAACGTTTATTGACTGATTATCTCATAATGTTGAGCGAAAATGACTTGACAATGCCAGCGAAATTTTTCGAATCCCTGAAACACGCTCAAAATACAGAAGTTTTAGCAATGATAGAAGACGTTGTAGCGCTAGCATTGGATTGCGTTTATTCTTGCGTTGATCCAGAAATGCACGAAAAGGCTAGAGAAATATTTGAAGCAATTCCAAAGCCGCAATCGAGTAAAGAATCGCACGGGCCGTCGACAGCGATTGAAGATTTAGAACGAGAGCTCGAATGTCTCAAAATTCTCAACAAATACAGTGTAAAAACTACTCTACGATTTATTCGAGACAACAAATCAAAAACTACCGAAGTTAAGCTGATTCTTGACGAAATGGCAAAAAGTTTAAACAGAATGTGCGTATCGATGAAATTTTTGTATTAAAAAAAAATTACGTAAATGTTGTGTAAAAAAATGTCGTCATGAAAACTAGAACTGCTAATAAATTTTTGTTATTTTAATGGAAATTTGCAGAACACCTTCGCCGGATCAAAATATGTGGGCAGAATTACTAAACGACATGTTGGAAATTCACGAAACGATTTTCACGTGCATAGACATTGAGGTTTGTTTCGAAATTTGTGTCTCCGCGCGTTTGCATTCGGGGATCAAGATCAATATACAAAACTGTGCAAATCTCATCGAGACGAAAAAAAGCGATCAGTCGCTCTTAAAAGTTTCATACGTTAGAGCTGTGGAATTAATTTTGGAAGCGAGCCGAGAATATTTCAACAGTTCAAAGAGTCTCGTCGACTCCAACATGGAATTAGCCAAGTATTGTTCATTATTTATATTTAAGATCAAATTTTACCCGTAATTTCGATCTTTCGACTAAACTTGAGATCGATTTTTCACTACATTTTTTATCTGAACATCAAACTTAAAGATCGAATTTACGTCCAAAAATTTCGTCACAAAAAATATGTTAATTTGTGATAATAATTATTAATTTCAGAGCATGTCTTCATCTGATAAACGACGATAATGCGACTATCAGAGAGGAATTCGAGTTGATAAATTCTCTTCAAATTCTCAACGAATTCAATATGAATATTTTACCTCTTCAAGTAAGATCTTGTCAGGATAGACTGAAATTAATAGAAAATTGCTTAGAAAGTCGAGAAGATGCATACAAAAGGCAACAAAGGCTTTTAACTTTGGCAAACTATCTGCGAATCGAGGGAAACAATAAAAGGCTTCGAGAAGGCAAAGTTCTTCAGCTAATTGCACACAAATCTTACGAGGTATCTACAATAACAATTTAAAACAAAAATAGCCAAGAATTTTTATATCTTGGTTGATTTTTCGCGATGTCTACGGTAACGTGAACGTTACTTTAATGATAAAATTGAAGTAACGAAAAGCTCCACGTTGCTTTAATGGTAGAATTAAAGTAACGAAAAGTCTCGTGTAACTCAAGATTTTCCCGTTAGAGTGACTTAACGTTACTTTAATAGTAGAATTAATGTAACGGAAAACTCCACGTTGCTTTAATGGCAGAATTAAAGTAACGAAAAGTCCCGTGGAACTCAAAGTTTTCCCGTTAAAGTGACTTAACGTCAAATTCCTTAACGTTACGCTAGTCTCGCGGGCTACCGAGCCTCGCGTGACGTTAATTCTTCGTTACTTTCATTTTTTTCCGAAAGTAACGAAAATATGAAAAGTACGTACTACGCGTGGGAATAACTGTTGCGTTTGCAGTCTGCGGAAATACCGATCGTCCATGTAGATTACCACATGCAGTAGGTACTCTTCACGTTTTCGTTACTTTTTAAAAAAAATAAAGTAACGAAAAATTCACGTCACGCGAGGCCCGTAACGTTAAGAAATTTGACTCTAACGGGAAAACCGTGAATTACGCGAGGTTTTCGTTGCTTTAATTCTACCATTAAAGTAACGTTAAGTCACTCTAACGGGAAAACTGCGAGTTACGCGAGATTTTTTGTTACTTTAATTCTACCATTAAAGTAACGTTAAGTCACTCTAACGGGAAAACCGTGCCCTGGTAAAAATAAATGATAGAAAACGATTATAAAAAATTCTATCGTTCCGAATTCGGACTTTGGTTCGTGAATTTACGATGTACTATCATAAATTTACGATCGGAATCCTATATTTTCGTCCATATCCTATAATATTATTGGGTTATTCCACGGGATTTCGCACAAAAAAAAACCCGACCGACTCCAATTTTCGCCTAATTTTTTTATATTGTTGACTATGTCAAACGGAGCATCTGTGAATTTTTTGAGAATTTTATTCTTATATTTCGACGAGCCATAAAATAAAACGTGAAAAAAATGAAAAAAAAATCTGACGTCAAGTGGAATAATGATATCGACAAAAATAACTAGGTTAAAATTTTCGTAATTCAACACAGCTTACGGTAAAAATAATCAAAATAAAAAATAAACATAACTTCTATTTTATTTATGTCTTCTACGAAGAAAAGGTACCATTTCGCTAATTTGGCCCCCTCCGATTTCAATACAATAAATCACGAATATACTACATGGAGTCCCAAACATTTTAAGCACAAGCCCAAGATGGAGAACGCATTTTACCCATTTTAAAAAAAAAATTCGTGTAATTGATTTTTTTAATTTTCTTCCAATCTTCTGCGTATTTTTTTATGTAATTGGTAATATTAAAAGGAGCTTATGTGATTTTTTTCATAATTTTATATGTAGATGTATTCGATTCATTAAATGTAATCGAATTACAAATTTTAAAAATTTTAAAAAAAGAAAGCGATCAGCTGATCGCTTTCTTACTCACTCAGTGGCCGCTCGAGCGCTGGTGTCGCGAGATTCGCCTGGGGTACGCCTGGGGCGTGCGATCAGCTGATCGTCTCGTTACGCACGCAGTGGCCGCTCGAGCGCTAGCGTCGCGAGATACGCCTGAGGCGTATAGTAATTTTGTTATTTTTTTAACTTAATCGGAGAGGTCCATATAAGTGAAATGGTACCTATTTTTGTAAAAGACGCAACGAAAATACAATTTTTTAAATTTGTAATTCGATTACATTTAATGAATCGAATACATCTACATATAAAATTATGAAAAAAATCACATAAGCTCCATTTAATATTACCAAGTACATAAAAAAATACGCAGAAGATTGGAAGAAAATTTAAAAAATCAATTACCCGAAATATTTGTTTAAAAATGGGTAAAATGCGTTCTCCATCTTGGGCTTGTGCTTAAAATGTTTGGGACTCCATGTAGTATATTCGTGATTTTTTGTATTGAAATCGGAGGGGGCCAAATTAGCGAAATGGTACCTTTTCTTGGTAAAAGACATAAATAAAATAGAAGTTATGTTTATTTTTTATTTTGATTATTTTTACCGTAAACCGTGTTGAATTACGAAGATGTTGACCTAGTTATTTTTGTCGATATCATTATTCCACTTGACGTCAGATTTTTTTTTCATTTTTTTCACCTTTTATTTTATGGCTCGTCGAAATATAAGAATAAAATTCTCAAAAAATTCACAGATGTTCCGTTTGACATAGTCAACAATATAAAAAAATTAGGCGAAAATTGGAGTCGGTCGGGTTTTTTTTTTGTGCGAAATCCCGTGGAATGACCCATTATAAATAATATAGTTTTTGTATTTAATTTAATAATAAAAATATACGATTGTACGTATATACCCATGATGTACTATTCCAAGCAAAAAAAAAAAAAAGAAATCGACCGGATAATTACGTTTTTTTTTCTGGTCACCCATCTTTGTAGTGACCGCGGCCCAAGCTGCTTAACTTTCATGATCTCTGATAGACTGCCTAACTATTCCATCCAAACTCGTTCTTGTAAGATAATATACATCAATAATATATAAAACGCTTCACGTACTTATGAGTAACAACAGTAAATTGAGCAGTTTTTTAGCATCTTTCTTACTAAATTATTTATGTTAATTAACTCTGTAAGAATGTTTCACGTATACATTCCTTACCGAAAGTTTTATTTTATCCGTATTTGAGTACTTCGCGATACGAGAAAAATCTAATAAATAATCAAGCATATCAAGATACTAATAAGAGCATTGATTTCGGATAATAAGAGGTCTAAGAATTTATTAAAAAATCAGTTTAAAGAAAATTATAAAATATTATAAATCCGTTAGTGTACCATACATCCCGAAAACGTATCTATCGTTTTTAACCAATAGAAAACGAAAACTAAAGGAAACTAATAACAACTATTCAATTTGTATAAATTGATCAAAGTTCGAATAGATAGAGATGATAACATACGATTAAATCCCATTCAAATTCTATCGATCTCTATCAATCTCTATAATATATTTTTATCAGGGTGAGTTACACGACTCTTTTCGTTACTTTTATTCTAACATTAAAGCAACGTGGAGCTTTGCGTTACTTTAATTCTACCATTGAAGTAACGTTTACGTTACTGTAGACACCGCGTTAATTTTTTAACAAAATTTTTTTCTAAATGCCTTACGCTCTGAAATAATGATTGTAAAAATAGGTCGAAGACTACAGCATTTGCAGCGCAACTTGCCAACAATTAATAGACTCTAATTACCATCCGGCGTGGAGAATAACGCAGAAATTAGGTTTTTGCGACAACTTTCAAGATCTTCAGTTCCGACAAAAATGCTTGCGATTCTCGATGTGTTATGGTCCAAATGACGCGCTTGAGAAAACACTGAGACAAATGCATCTTTTGGAAATTCAGATATTAAACAAAAATTTGGAGCAGTGGATGGCGGTGCTTGAAGTAGAAAATTTTGAAGATGCCGGCGACAGTGATGACGATTTTACCGACGCAATGACTACGGTGAGCTTTTTTTAAATCATTTTTCGGCATTTTTATGTCGAACCGAAAAATACTAGTGTATAATAATTATTTTTTTAATTTATAATAATATTATTAATCAGAGTTGTAAAATCCTATTAATTGATGAAATCTAGTTTACAGTACAGTTTTTTTTTGTAATTATGATTTCGTAATAATAATATGTAGCGATTATAAAATAGAGTGTAAACATTTTAATAGCTGGAAAAAATACTAATTTTCTCTTCAATATTAGAAGAAATAGGGGGATAAATGGAAGAGATAATTACTGCATTACTTTCTTAATGCATTAATTATGTTTCTTCATTTTTTCAAAAAGGTTGCCATGAAATTTTATTACAAAATAATAATTTTGTGCAGCTATTCGAAAGTTTAGTCATTGTTTTATAATCGCCACATGTTATTATTATGAAATCGTAATTATATAGCTGATCATATCATCATCTTTATTTCTATAAGCATTAGCCATTTACAACTCTGGTATTAATCATATTAACAGTAATAATAATAATATATAGTACTGATAAAAATTGAACTACACAAATATTATTCTTTGATACTTTTTCTTCCAAAACGTAATACATTAAATTCTCAAAAAAAGTGAAACCAAATCTCAAAAATAGATCGAAATCTCATAAAACCCAAAACCTTCTATTGATTTTTATTATAATTAGATGAATATAATTTATAAGGTCTTAATAGTTAAGTTGATCTTATGAAAAAAATTTAGTCACATAAATCAACATTTGGATATTAATTTTTCCAAAAATTTTAGCCTTAAGTTGAAGTCAAAGTGTTATTGCAATATTAATATTGTAATAACAATATTAATCATATTTACAATAATAATAATATATAATACTAATAAAAATTAATGCAGGTCGATAAAAATTGAACTGTATAAAGATTGTACTTTGGTACTTTTTCTTCCAAAACGTAATACATTAAATTCTCAAAAAAAGTGAAACCAAATCTCGAAAATAGATCGAAATCTCATAAAACCCAAAACCTTCGATTGATTTTTATTATAATTAGATGAATATAATTTATAAGGTCTTAATAGTTAAGTTGATCGTATGAAAAAAATGTAGTCACATAAATCAACATTTGAATATTAATTTTTCCAAAAATTTTAGCCATAAGTTGAAGTCAAAGTGCTATTGCAATATTAATATTGTAATAACAATATTAATCATATTAACAATAATAATAACATATAATACTTATAAAAATTAATGCAGATCGATAAAAATTGAACTGTATAAAGATTGTACTTTGGTACTTTTTCTTCCAAAACGTAATACATTAAATTCTCAAAAAAAGTGAAACCAAATCTCGAAAATAGATCGAAATCTCATAAAACCCAAAACCTTCGATTGATTTTTATTATAATTAGATGAATATAATTTATAAGGTCTTAATAGTTAAGTTGATCTTATGAAAAAAATTTAGTCACATAAATCAACATTTGGATATCATTTTTTCCAAAAAAATTAGCCTTAAGTTGAAGTCAACGTGTTATTGCAATATAAATATTGTAATAACAATATTAATCATATTAACAATAATAATAATATATAATACTAATAAAAATTAATGCAGGTCGATAAAAATTGAACTGTATAAAGATTGTTCTTTGGTACTTTTTCTTCCAAAACGTAATACATTAAATTCTCAAAAAAAAAGTGAAACCAAATCTCGAAAATAGATCAAAATCTCATAAAACTCAAAACCTTCGATTGATTTTTATTATAATTAGATGAATATAATTTATAAGGTCTTAATAGTTAAGTTGATCTTATGAAAAAAATTTAGTCGCATAAATCAACATTTGGATATTAATTTTTCCAAAAATTTTAGCCTTAAGTTGAAGTCAAAGTGTTATTGCAATATTAATATTGTAATAACAATATTAATCATATTAACAATAATAATAATAATATATAATACTAATAAAAATTAATGCAGGTCGATAAAAATAAGGTCTTAATAGTTAAGTTGATCTTATTGAAAAAAATGTAGTCGCATAAATCAATATTTGGATATTAATTTTTCCAAAAATTTTAGCCTCAAGTTGAAGTCAAAGAGTTTGTACCAAAGATGTTCGAGACTTCGACAGGTCTCGTAAAAAGCTCAGCGCAAATGGTCAAGCAATCGACACTTGGCATATTAAAAAATGTGAGCAACACGAGTTTCTGGAAAGCCGCGTTGAAAATTAGCTCAAATGGAGATTCTGACGGCTCAATTGGAATTGAGGAAGATTTTAAACTCCACGAATCTCGAGAGGATATCCCAAGTTTTCCGAGCTTCTACGAGTCGCTCCACGAAAAATGTCGAATCAGTAACATCGATCCAAAATATACGAAATATTCGATGCCTGAGGCGCACAATAGCAAACTAAAACTCTGTCAAACTTTGCTGAGGGTCGCCACATTAAGCGAAACTGCTTCATACGGTCTGGAAGTAAGCGACATCAGCCACTGTAAGTAATTTATTCATTAATCGCGTAGATTTTGTCGGTAAAACAAAGTTGCTTGATATTCATAAAAAATTGTTCTAGCAGATAAATTTTTTTTTTAAATGTAGACTTCGTTCTCTCTATATGTAGCATTCTCTGTCAATACAGCCACTTTTTTTTCGACCCTCTCCGATTTGCCCTGTAATTGATTATATGAATGTACCACTAAAAGACCCTCTATGTGAATTTTTTCAGATTTTTTAAAATAATTTTTCAGAAAATGGGTTTTTTTATTCAAGTGCAAATATCTCAGAATTTTGAAGTTACTGAAAAAAAATGTCAGCACATAAAAGTTGTCGTTTATTGTTAGCTTTCGAGCGGAATATTCCAAATAATTGTCACGTTCCTGTGAGTATGATTTTTTTCCGAAAAATCGAGGAATTATTTTTTAATTAAAAAAAGGATATTTTTTTTTTACTGAAAAAATTACAGAGTATTGCTACATGACTGTTGATATCACAAAAAAATCGCCAGAGTGGCACCGATCGATCTTCTGGTATTAAAAAATGCATTTGTGTGAAAGCTCCGAAAAACGGGGGCAATGTTATTTTTTTGATAAAAAAAAGGTTACTTTTTTTGGTTAAGAAATTACAGAGTATTCTTGCATGACTGTAGATATTGCAAAAAAATCTTCAGAGTGGTACGGATCGAGCTTCCCGTATAAAAAAAAATAATTCCCCCGTTTTTCAAAACTTCCACACGAATAATTTTTTTTAATACCATAAGCTCGATCCTTGCCACTCTGATGATTTTTTTGCAATATATACAGTCATGCAAGAATACTTTGTAATTTTATTAGGAAAAAAAGTAACCTTTTACTTTTTGTTTTTTAAGTAACAGGGCAAATCGGAGAGGGTCGAAAAAAAGTGGCTGAATTGACAGAGAATGCTTCATATATAGAATTTTTCGTGACAATCAATTTAGTGTTAATTGAATTTATATTGTTCCATTCAAATTAATAAAAAAAATCATACTTAGTCAGTTAAGTTGTAATTTTTTGTTTGCGTTTATTCAAAATTGTAAATATCTTTTTATGAGTACTATAGTTTATTATTACACAATTATTATTATAACAGCAATTATATTAGCAGTTAAAAAATTTGTTAAATAATGACTTACAGCTTTGCAAAAATCCACGAAAATATTGAACGTATAAAAATCAAGCCTCAAATTCTCAATTTATATTTTACAGTTTTTCTGCAATCTGCAAAGCACGTAATACCCGAAGATTGTCTATTGGGTTTGTCGTATCTTTTGAGTCTCCAAGACTCGAACGTATTCGGTGCTCAGGAAGTTTTCCGAGATTTACCAAACAACGAATTGAACAATCAAATTGCCGTCTACTATTACGCTCTAGAATTCTACAGAAAAACGCATTCTGAACCAGCGAAAGCATTTTTGTACGATCCTGTTGAATTAATTCGAGCAATGTTGACTAAAGCGAAGAAATCCGAAGAGAGCGATATTCAAAAGGCACTTTTAAGCTGGGGAAGATATTTCACAGAAACAGTTGAAGAAAAAGTTGAAATTGAAGATGGAGAAGCAGCGGATGTCAGCGACGAGGATTCTGTCGATGAACCGGAAGCTAAAGAAGATATTCCCGAAGACGAAGACTCTAGTTACGTCGACAGTGCCACGAAAAGCGAAATAACTATTATACCCGCGGATTCGTACGAAAATGAAGCTGCTGCTTCAGCTACAAATTTGTACGAAAACGAGAGCTTCAAATTGGAATCTGCTGTTCAACCGGAAATGGAAACTGGCTGGGACGATAATTGGGACGATTTTTCTGATCACAGCGAGGAAAAAATCGTCGTTGAAGAAGTAAATCCCATTCCTATCGACGAACCGATTAAGGAAGAACAAATTGAAAAGGAATTGATTTTAAGTGGCGATTCTAGTGAAGCTGAACGGTTTAAAGTCTTTGAAGAATTGATAAATAATGTACAGACTAAAGAAAAGTATATTAAAGTCAAAAAAGCCCTTTTGCTTTGGCCATCATTTAGCAAAGAGGAATTTCTTACCATTGATAAACATCCGATACTTCGGATGATGAAGACTGTGAGAAATTTGGCGGCGGTTGAAAACAATTCGAAAAATGAGGCTTCTGTTATTGAGGAATATAAGGAACTTTTGCGGGGACAGAATATTAATAATGAAGTGAGTAATTTGATGCTGTTTAATTTAAGTCGTAAATACAATTTTCTCATGATTTGAGGTTGAAAAAGCATCGGAACATCTTAGAATTTCAACATATTATTTTACATTAATCTACTTTGTGTTTATTTTATTCTTTCAACTGTAAAATACTTTTTTTTATAGATCCTGGTGGAGTTTTTGAAGAGTGACGAAAAATCTAGAAGCCTCGAAGAAAATATTTATCTTCGATTATGTACAAGTGATTCGTTGCTTCACGAAGAGGCAATTAATACTATCAAAACGCACAAGGTACTTTCAGTTTTTGTACAAAAACTTATTCGACTTTTTCGAGCCTGATTTAATTTTGCTTCCTCATACAGGAAGCTTTGTTTCACAACTCTGAAAATTCGAACGCCGATAACTCAAGAACGGTTTTGTATATCGCGCTCAAATTTGACACACTAGTGCAGCAGCAGACCCTCTTCAATTGTAGCAATTTTCGACAAAATCTGTGCGAAAATTTCGATTTTATGCCGTTTTGAATTTTTTGAAAAAAGGACGTGGTCGCTCTAACTTTCGTAAAATTTAATCTATTTTACTAAATAGTTGGTTATAAGAGTAGGTGCACTCAATGCTGTTTGGTATTGAATTTGGCTCGAATCGGTAAAATGGTTCAGATTTTATGCAATTTTGAATTTTTCAAAAAATTGACATTATCGCTCTATTGTAACTTTTGCAAAACTTGAAATAGCGAGCTCAAATTTTGTATATAAATGAAACAATATTCAGCCATTATATATGTATAATTTAGTGACAAACGGTATGGAATTTGTGATTTTATGAAATGTTGAATTATTTTTAATAATATACGTTATCACATTTACTTTCGAAAACGCTCTAATAATAACGAAATAACGGAATAACGAAATAGAAAAAGCGAATTCACAACATGTTTATTTATCTAATTTAAAAAAGGATGCAAAGTAGAACGTTGCACATTGCTTCCTCATTATTTTTCGCTTTTTACAAAGCTTCCTCTATGAGGAAGCCAAAATTGAATAACATACTTTTTTGCTTCGTCTTATTTTATTTGTATCTTTCAGATCACGGATTTATCTTTACCAATATTGGAGGAGTTATTCTTCAAGGATTTAACCACGTCATTTCCACCTCATCATCCGATCTACAACAAAATTCTGGAGCAAATATTTCTCAATCACGATCTACCCGAAGTTGAGAAAAATATAAGAAAGTTGATAGAGAAATTGATCGAACAGAAGCATCTGCCGTACGCTGTGGCGTTGTTGAATCAATTGGAGGCAATTCCTCCGGCACTTGCGACTTTCGAAAGCTGTTTTCAATTGTTATGCAAAAAATAAACTTAACTTATAGCAGGAATGGACATTAATTTAACAAAAGTCTATTTAAAATACTTTTTGTATAAGATAAAACTATGATTATTATGCAAAACTTTAGATCTTCACATTTCCGCAATAATTATAAATTATTAACATGCATTATTGTTTTACAATGAATTCTAATATTTAATAGGCTTAATCAATGCTTAATATTTAATTATGAAAATATTGAAAATATATTTTTATCGAATTAATGTTCATCCTTGGCCGAGAAGCTATTGAATTGTTTTTATATAAATACGAATAATGTATTGAAAATGTACAGGAATATGAATGTGTATATAGTTATAAAAAGTAAAGATTTCTACGCCTGTGACATAGTCACGAATTATTCAAGTTTAATGAAATAAAATTATTGTAAAACCAATTGATAATGGTTAAAAAAAAGAAATGCACTTTTGGTTACTGTGGGTCTAAATTGGAATATATATTAATTAATGCAATAAATATTTACTTGTGATAATCAAACTTACCTTATTTAAAATCCTCCTAATATGTAAATTATTCTTGTAAATACTTATCGTCTAATCTATAGAATTTTTGTCCAAAAATAAAAACTAACATAAATGCAAAATTCTAACTATTTATCTTTTGATTTTATCTTCTATTTTATTATTTTCACGTCTGTAAATCTTCAGTTTGAAAAACTCTAAAAGACAATCATAATTGTTATGCTTCTTTATCTATTTAATTGCTTAAACAAATTAAATTTCTAAATGCAATAATTGATTATAGAATACCATTAAGGAGGTTGAAGCGCTCCACACTAGTCAAATCAGTGCTAAATTTTTAAAAGCGTTTCTACAATTTCAGATGGTTTAATAATCTGTTCCAAGGTGTTAATCACATAGCAGCATTAGTTTTTGATATTCAAATACATTCACAGCTGTCATATAAACAGTAAATCGATCAATATCTCCAAATTTCCGATGTCATGTTTGTTCATCCAGTTTTGTAAAAGGGTAAACCGTAATATCAGTCCGATTATGACGAAACATAGCTCATTTTGATCAGTGGAAGATCCTTAATCGATTGACCGTCCGGATTTTCTATAGTATCAGGCGTTCAAAAGTTACAGCAATTTGTATACTTGATGTTAGGTTATAATAGGATAAACAAACGGTTGTATCTTTTCAACTACTAATACGATTTTTAAAAATAGACGGCCAGTCGATAGAATATCTTTTAATAAACAAAATGAGCTATTGGTCGTCATAATCGGACTGATATTACGGTTTACCCTTTTAAAAAACTGGATGGAAAAACATAACATCGGAAATTTGCAGATATTGATCGATTTACTGTTGATATCACAGCTGTGAATGTATTTGAATATCAAGAACTAATGCTGCTATGTGATTAACACCTTGGAACAGATTATTAAACCATCGAAAATTGTAGAAACTCTTTTAAAAATTTAGCACTGATTTGACTAGTGTGGAGCGCTCCAACCTCCTTAAACTGAAGTTTTAAAAATTCAACGTTAAAATTGAGATAACAATGAAAAAATCTGAATTTTTGAAAATTGTAAATATTTCTATTGAATTTCTAATAATAATAATAATAATAATAATATAAAGGGATAAGGTAAACAACTTACAAATAAGAAAGCAGTATTTAGATTACTAATCCGACAATTTATTTCATACCTAAGATACTCTAAATTTTACAAGTCTTCATTAAAACAAACGATCATGAAGATGCCTGAGAGATGAAATAGGGGCAGCATTTTTAATATTACAACATCGAGTGTTATAACATTTTTGTATTAAAAACTAAAAAAAAAAGAAAAAAAAAGAAAATTGAGATGGTCATTTGGCGTGTGTAATAAAGAAATGTTAGGAATGATAAATTAAGTATTAGCGCGACGATGATTCATGTATGATACAAGAGGGTCACGAGATTGGCGTTTTTAAAAGGCCAAAACACAAAAAAAAAAATTAACCACATAAAACGTGGTCAACGTTTTTTTTTTATTTCCACAGTCTCATTGAATGACTAAACGTAAGAGAGTCAATAACTTATTGTAAATTGTACAGAGGACCTTTGATGGTGTGTGTGTGTTTCACATGTGTGTGTGTAATTGTAACTTTATCGCTTAATCGACTTCCTCCATCCTCGAAGCCTCTTCGCTATCGCCTTCTACTGGTGGATCATCCTCGACGAACTTAGGTTCATCAGGGATAGGATCCTCATCATCAATGCCAAGACCCAGCTTGATCATTCTGTAGATCCTCGCAGCATGTACTTGAGGTTCGTCGAGCGTGAAGCCCGAAGAAAGAAGCGCAGTCTCGAAGAGAAGAACGACAAGATCCTTAACAGCCTTATCATTCTTATCAGCCTCAGCCTTTTGCCTAAGTGTCTCGATAACCGCATGATCGGGATTGATTTCGAGATGTTTTTTGGCCGCCATGTATCCCATCGTCGATGTATCACGAAGAGCCTGTGCCTTCATGATTCTCTCCATATTAGCGGTCCATCCATATTGTGATGTAACGATGCAACAAGGAGAATCGACAAGACGATTTGAAACAACGACCTTCTCAACTTTATTGTCCAAAATGGTTTTCATAGTTTTGCAGAGTTCCTCGAATTTCGTTTTGTCCTCTTCGCGTTTCTTCTTCTCAGCCTCGTCCTCCGGAAGTTCGAGACCTTCCTTCGTAACGGAAACGAGTTGTTTACCGTCGAATTCCTTCATCTGCTGTACGACGTACTCGTCGATTGGTTCGGTCATGTAAACAACCTCGAAACCGCGTTTCTTAACCCTCTCCACGAAAGAACTATTGGCTACTTGATCCCTGCTCTCGCCGGTGATGAAGTAAATGTGCTTCTGATTCTCCTTCATACGTCCTACGTATTCTTTGAGCGAGCAAACTTCTTCACCGGAAGCCGAAGTGTGATAACGCAGCAAATCCGCGAGTTTGCTTCTGTTTGTTCCGTCCTCGTGAATTCCAAGCTTGATATTCTTGCTGAATTGCTCGTAGAACTTCTTGTAGTTCTCCTTGTCCTCGGTGAGCTCCTCGAAGAGTTCCAGACACTTTTTCACGAGATTCTTACGGATAACCTTAAGGATCTTGTTCTGCTGGAGCATTTCACGAGAAATGTTTAGGGGAAGATCCTCGCTATCGACGACGCCCTTCATGAAGTTCAGATACTCGGGAATGAGCTCCTCGCAATTATCCATAATAAAAACGCGACGTACATAGAGCTTAATATTATTCTTGCGTTTTTTGTTCTCAAATAGATCGAAGGGCATGCGACGAGGGACAAAAAGTAGAGCGCGGAATTCCAATTGTCCTTCAACGGAAAAGTGCTTAACGGCTAAATGATCTTCCCAATCGTTGGTGAGGGATTTGTAGAATTCGCCGTATTCTTCCTGGGTGATGTCGTCTGGGTTTCTGGTCCAGATTGGCTTGGTTTTGTTGAGCTCCTCATCCTCGGTGTACTTCTCCTTGATCGTCTTCTTCTTCTTCTTCTTTTCCTTGTCCTCGGATTCTTCATCCTCGCCAACGTCCTCGATCTTTGGTTTGCCATCCTCTTCCTCCTTCTTCTCCTCCGCCTCGGGCTCAGCTTCATCCTCGCTCAGTTCCTTCTCGCGTTCCTTCTGCACAACGAGCTTGATTGGATATCCAATGAATTGCGAGTGTTTCTTCACGATTTCCTTGATTTTATTCTCTTCGAGATATTCCGCTTGGTCCTCCTTGATGTGAAGAACAATCTTGGTACCGCGACCAAGAGGTTCGCTGTTGTCCAGACGAACGGTGAAGGATCCTCCAGCGCTGGATTCCCAAAGATACTGCTCGTCATCGTTGTGCTTTGAAGTGACGGTGACTTTGTCGGCGATTAAATAAGCGGAGTAGAAACCAACACCGAATTGACCGATCATAGAGATATCAGCTCCTGCCTGCAAAGCCTCCATAAATGCCTTTGTTCCGGATTTAGCGATGGTTCCGAGATTGTTGACGAGATCGGCTTTTGTCATACCGATACCGGTGTCGATTATCGTCAAGGTTCCGTCATTTTTGTTCGGAATTATCTTGATGTAGAGCTCCTTTCCGCTGTCCAATTTCGACGGGTCTGTCAAGGATTCGTAACGAATTTTGTCCAGGGCATCGCTCGAATTTGAGATCAATTCTCGAAGGAAAATCTCTTTGTTCGAGTAGAAGGTGTTGATTATCAGGGACATCAACTGGGCGATCTCCGCCTGGAAGGCAAAGGTCTCGACCTCTCCCGTACCTGTCTCCATTTGTTCAGGCATCTGGAATTAATAATTGTTTATGTTAATTTAAATCGATTTTCAAAATGGCAATTTTGTCAAATACGAAAAATTTTAGAACGTTTGATGGAAATTTTGTGGTGTGTGTATCTGAGCTTTTGTAAAGATTAATAATCACGAGTTTATCATTTTTTTTTAAATTAAATTTGAAGAAAAATAAGAGCAAAATTGGAAAGATTTTTTTTTTTTTAAATGATACATAGACTGCAGTATATATTCACTGCTGTTCAATAGTGATTATAAAATAGTAATCCTATCATTATTAAAATTGAATAAGTAGGTGAATAATTGTTGGTATGTTTATTTTTAAATTAATGCGTAATCTATGGTAACTTTAATATTGTAAACGGTTAAATTTTAAATAAAGTTTTGAACACAATTTAGTGAATGTGAAATAATTTGAGATACAAAAATTAAACTTGTGTACAGATATTGTTTATTGAATAGTCGTTGAATTAATAAACTAATCAATGATAATGTGTAAAAGAAATTAGCAGAATTCGAAAAATAAGATATTACTTAAAAAATTCACTGCCAAATAGTAATTATGTGCAAATAATACTATCCACATTCAAAGTAAATGGAAATTTTATGTCAAATACGAAAATTTTTTTGAACTTTTGATGGAAATTTTGTGGTGTTTGTATCTGAGCTTATGTAAAGATTAATGATCAAGAGTTTCTTTATCATTTCTTTTTTTTAAATTAAATTTGAAGAAAAATAAAAGCAAAATCGCAAAGATTTTTTTTTTTTTTAAATGATACATAGACTGCAGTATATATTCACTGCCGTTCAATAGTGATTATAAAATAGTAATCCTATCATTATTAAAATTGAATAAGCAGGTGAATAATTGTCGGGATGTTTATTTTTTTAAATTAATGTGTAATCTATGGTAACTTTAATATTGTAAACTGTTAAATTTTAAATAAAGTTTTGAACACAATTTAGTGAATGTGAAATAACTTGAGATACAAAAATTAAACTTCTGTACAGATATTGTTTATTGAATATTCATTGCATTAATAAAGTAATCAATGATAACAATGTTTAAAAAAAATTAGCAGAATTAGAATAATAAGATATTACTTAAAAAACTCACTGCCGAATAGTAATTATCTGCGAATAATACTATCCACATTCAAAGTAAATCAATAGACGTGTATTTCAAAGAAGAATTTTTTAAATCGTAATATATACTGCAGAATATCTTCACTGTTGTTAAATAGCGATTATAGTTTAGTGATTGTCCTCATTAAAATTAAATCAATGAATAATTGTTGCAATTTTTTTTTGGAAATGTGTAATTTTTGCTAATTTCAATATCATAAAATTAGAAATAAATTGTTAAACCCATAATTTAGTCCTCATAGAATAATTTGAAATATAGAGATTGAACTTACAGATTATAGAGATTGAACATACAGATATTGTTTATTTTAATTAAATAATTAATCAATAAGATATTTCTTAAAAAATTCACTTTCAAATAGCGATTATGCAGAATTATATCAGTCGCTGTAGAATTCAGTCGTAACAATATAGAGAGAAAAGAAAAATCGTCGTACAGAGAAGACATTAATTTATTTATAATACTCTGAACTATTCTATCGACATTCAAAGTGAATAAATGCATGTTTCGAATTTTTTTTTTAAATCGTCACCATATTTAATTGTCTGCGATTACATTGTAATTAATCAAGTAGAAAAAATGCCATGCATCAAAATGTTATTTATTCAAAATTCATTCTATTATTTATTAATTCAACCAATCAACAATATCAGTTCATTAAAACAATGTTTAAAATAGGCAAAATTGGAAAAATAAGATATTTCTTTAAAAATTTGTTTGCGAATAGTGATTACGCAGAATAATAAGAGTCGCTGTATCTCGCAGTCGTAAAAAGTTAGAGAAAAAACACAAATCGTCGTACAGAGGCGACATTAATTTATTTATTAAAACTCTGAATCGCCGAATGATTCTATCGACATTCAAAGCGAATAATTCTATATTTCAAATTTTTTTTTAAATCGTGACCACATTGAATTGTCTGCGATTATGTTGTAATTAATCGAGTGGAAAAATTGCCATGCAACAAAAAGTTATTTATTCAAAATCCATTTTATTATTTATTAATTCACCAATTTAAAAAAAAAGGCATTTTGAGAAATGTAACAAAAAATAAAAATTCTCTATTCACTATTAAATACTGATTATAGCACAGATACAATCATCCACAAAAAAAAAAGTTAATAAATGTAGTTTAAAAAAAAAAAAAAAAAAAAAAAAAAAAAAAAAAAAAAAATGTTTAAATTGATGCGATATCGGATTTCCACTAGTTACGATGTAATTAACCGTCGAGAAAATTGGCCAGTCGTCAAAACTAATTTATTCGCTTGGTCAATGCCCTCTGCAATTAATCGCCGCAAGAACAAAAAGGAAAAACGTGGTCAATCCTAGCAAATTATTCCCGAAACCAAAAAAAAAATTTTCAAAATCGCCTCATTAATAAAAAATTCCTCAAACCCAATTGACGATCAAAATCTCTACAAAAACTCCAAAAAAATTCTCGCTTCGTCTAAAAATCACGAGTTGAATGACCGAAAAAAAAAAAATCTCAAATCTCCATTAAAAAAAAAAAAAAAAAGTAAAAAATAAATTCCACCAAACGTCGAATTGCACAAAATCTTTCTATTCACAAAATTATTTATAAACTCGACGATCACCACGTATTTGCTTCGCAAAAAGGATACAAAGAAAATTCGAGAAGGATCGTAAACCGCGTCATGATTTTAATTCTTCATCACGAAAATCAATGAAACTCGTATTTTACGGTAAGACAACAAGAGAAAATTTGTTGGAGGGATGGGGTTATTAATTTCCGATTAAATTCACACGTTTTTTTTACTTACTTTTCGTGGTTGTCGCTCTTGTAAACGATTCGAAATAAAGAACTTTCGCTTGTGGTTATGTTTTTCAGCGGCACGATCCGCAGTCTCGCACTATCAGAAGTACAATGTGGCGGCGCCGGGATCTTGACTCATTTATATATCCTCGCCGGGCGTAGAAGCTTCTAGAAGCTTCGAGAACTTTCCTGGTTCGATGAGTGTGTCACTTCCGGTAAAATTCGAGATTGTCACCAAACGTATATCGTTATATCGATGTATTTTTGTTTCTCCGAGTCGACGAAAGCGTCTCAATAAAATCAGCGACTAGAACATTTTATATATGCGCACTAAAATGTTCTCGCTTATTCGCAAATATTGGCAAACAGTCGCGTTTGCCGCAACTCGGTACTTCCGGCATTTGTTAGCTCGCGTGGTTCTAGAAACCTCCAAACGAATCACCGCAGTTCTTCGCATACCCTTGCACTATGAAAAAAAATTATTTTCCACTGTAGATTATGCAGTTTACAATTATTGACACTGATTATCGATCGTAATTATCGAATTCTTACGACGATTTCACGTCTTGGCGAAAAAATATCGCGGCTATTTATAGATCGATTATATTGATAAGAATTTAAAAAAAAAAGAAAGATTTTCTGATAATTATTTTGAAAAATTAAAGAGGCGTGACTTTTTTTTAATATGAAGGTCAAATTGATAAGAGATTTATTTTTAAATATCGCAGTTTTATAGATAATAACCTAGTTTTTTTTTTTAATTACATTTTTTCAAAGAAATTTTACCAGGAATAAGAGAATTAAAATTTTTTTTTTCAAGGTCATATTTGTCAACACATTTTCTTTATTGCAGCTTATCGCTAATTTCTGGTTGCATTTTCACAAAAGACAATTTTTTAAAATATTTCTTGTTTGTCATTAGCAATAATTAAATCGAATGTCAATTTTTTGTTGTTTTATGTATGAATAAAAAATTATTATTGATAATACTATTTGCAGATTAATAAAAATAAAAAATAAATTTATTATATGATTTAAAAAAAAAACAATCGTTTTGTATTTATGTGGGTTTTCTATCTACCAGAAAATTTGCATGCGTGAAGAGGCGTGGGAGCCGGCATTTCCTGTGCCAAAGAATTATCTGGAAGTGCTTAAGCAATGACTGTCATCTTATATAGTTATATTAACAGATGCAGAATCTGAGATGTTGCCGGTGATCTGTTCTCCGTGCAAGTGTAATATCTGCAATCTCACTGTAGCATTGAGTATTGATCTGCTTAGAACGATGGCAGGTGCATGCATTTAGGTCGCCCTATATGAATATAGGCGCTTTAGGGGGTCAATCGATTATTTTTTGCAGTAAACTGGTCGGTAAGTTAGCTCCGAAATAAATATTTCTTACATCCCTTCTGAAGGTAAGATAAATTTCTACTTGTCCATTACAGTATTTTTTTAAATTTATATGTCCTTGCGATTGACGCACTGTTCCGAAAATTCTGTAAATGCTTACATTTTTATATATCTACACATTCAATTAATCACAGTGAGAACAAAAACGTATTTGTAGATGCTTCGTAAACTTAAAAAAACATAAATTGTATTAACTAAAATATCTCATCAGAGTCTCGCTTGAACGCGTAATGGTATTGTATCATCACGCGGTCAGAGCTAAATTTGGTCGTTTTAAAGGTAAATTTGTGACACAAAACAAAAAAAAAAGTAGATAGAAAATCTAATTTTTGCGCCACGACTACAACCGCCACGAAAAATCGGGTCGCTGAAAGCAAGGTTGAAACGGCGCCGGTTGACACTGGAGGTTATGTTGATTTCTATCATCGTCTGCTACATCCGGTTATCCGTAACTTCTGGGCTGCGTTCCGAATGCGCGTCCGGCGAGTTTTCTCTCTTTCTTATCGCGAATGAAAAAAAGAGAAAAAAGTCGCCGGGCGCTTCATTCGGAACGCACCCCTGAGTGGCGATGATGTGTTTGACGTTGGAATTACACCCAAATACTTGGATAACGTCCCTTTTTTATATTTTATACGGAATCGTGACACTCTAAGGAATCCATAGCACATTTGATATTGTATAAAAGTTCAATTTATACATTTTAATGTTCGTTCCGAAGTACGAAATCAGTTAGTTTCCCATAAGAGCCCGTGCATAAGAATTCTTTTTTAAATATTTATTTTCTCGGTAATTTAGTCTATAACCCAGCTTGAAACTTTGCAATCGCATTTCGAAGCGATTTAACTATTATATTAAAAAATGTTAAGTCTTAAAGTTCAGAAAGGTTAATGCGCAAGGACTACCTTTGAAAAAACATAATGCAAAGTAGAACTTTGCACATTGCTTTCTCATTAATTTTCATCTTTCGCAACGCCCCCTTTATGCGGAAGTTTCTTTATTTTATTTTTGGCTTCCTCATAAAGGAAGATTTGCGAAAAATGAAAATTATTGACGAAGCAATGTGCAAAGTTCTACTTTGCATCCTTATTTTAAATACAAATTAAGGAAGTACAAAAATAAAAATATTCATAAATTCAAAATTCCATAAAATCTAAACCGCTTTATGTATTTCGTTTAAATTCAATACCGATCGTCATTTTTCATTGCTTTCTTCGTCAAAAACTGTTTAAGCTTATTATCTAGAAAATTGTGGCAGCTAGAGAATATACAGAGATTTTTTGAAAAATTCAATATCTTATAAAATCTGAACCACTTTACCAATCTTCACCAAATTTGATCTCTACTACAACTGGATGTTAATTTTACCTTGCAAAAAATTTGAGCAGATTTGGTCGAATTTAACGTGAATAAAAACAAAAACAAATTTTTTTTTGAAAATTCAAAATTTTATAAAATCTAAACCGCTTTATGGATTTCGCTCAAATTCAATACCGACATTCATTCATTTCTCTGTTTGTCCAGAACTATTTAGCTCATTAGCTGAAAAATTGTGGAAGCTACAAAACATCCCTGGTAAAAATATATTATAGAGATTGATAGAGATCGATAGAATTTGAATGGGATTTAATCGTATGTTATCATCTCTATCTATTCGGACTTTGATCAATTTATACAAATTGAATCGTTGTTATTAGTTTCCTTTAGTTTTCGTTTTTTATTGGTTGAATACGATAGATACGTTATCGGGATGTGTGGTATACTAACGGATTTATAATATTTTATAATTTTTTTCAAACTGATTTTTTAATAAATTCTTAGACCTCTTATTATCTGAAATCAATGCTTTTATTAGTATCTTGATATTCTTGATTATTTATTAGATTTTTCTCGTATTGCGAAGTACTCAAATACGGATAAAATAAAACTTTTGGTAAGGAATGTATACGTGAAGCATTCTTAAAGAGTTAATTAACATAAACAATTTAGTAAAAAAGATGCTAAAAAACTGGTCAATTTACTGTTGTTACTGATAAGTACGTGAAGCGGCTTATATATTATTGATGTTTGTTATCTTACAAGAACGAGTTTGGATGGAATAGTTAGGCAGTCTATCAGAGCTCATGAAAGTTAAGCAGCTTGGGCCGCGGTCACTACAAAGATCGGTGACCAGAAAAAAAAACGTAATTATCCGGTCGATTTCTTCTTTTTTTTGCTTGGAATAGTACATTATGGGTATATACGTACAATCGTATATTTTTATTATTAAATTAAATACAAAAATTATATTATTTATAATAATATTATAGGATATGGACGAAACATATAGGATTTTGATCGTAAATTTATGATAGTACATCGTAAATTCACGAACGAAAGTCCGTATTCGGAACGATAGAATTTTTTATAATCTTTTTCTATCATTTATTTTTACCGGGGATGCAGAGATTTTTCGAAAAATTGAAAGGCTCAGAAAATCTGAATTGTTTTTTTAATTTTTTCAAAAATGTGTACATAGGAAGGGGCGTTGCTCTTCTACCAGCGTGCCAAATTTCAGCTTGATTCTTAAAGCCGTTTTCGAAATACAACGGTTTGAATTTGGCAAAAAAGGTCCGGATGTATGTATTTATGTGTGTGTGCCACACACACACATAAATACATACATCCGGACCTTTTTATCTAAACCACTTTTCCCGACGTTTTGGACCATTCTGATTGTCCTGACATGAAAATCGTGAAATTTTTTTTTTTACGAAAACAAAGTTTTCTCTATGTGGAAGCAAAATTGCTAATTACTTACGAGATCTTATGTGATGAATTAATTAAACAATTTGCAAAAGTTAAATAAAGAATTTTTATCTTCAGTACGTCAAACAGATTTTGCATTATTTTCTGCATTACCGACATTAAGAAAACACACGTGTAATCAAGTGGCGCCCTTGGCGGGAAGATTTTGAATTATTTACAGACTATATGTCGGCATTGCAGGAATCTGCTATTGCAGTTTTGTTCTTTTTTATCGAATAATACAAATTATGTATAGAAATATCCACTAATAATTCACTTTTTAGGATCAACTGCGAAATATTCTTATTTTTCGGGTTGCTACATTAATAAATTTTCTTTAATATTAAAAGAGTAGTTGATAGATATTTTTGACAACAAATAATTTTTTTTAATTATTCATGTTTCGCAAAATAATCAGCGGACTATTTTTTTCAATAAAAAAGAATCTTATCTTTTTAACAAATTGTTTGCCTTAAATTTTTTAAATATAATTTAGAGATATTTCTAAGTACAGATAAGTATAATTAAGTATAATCCTGAAATCTCTCATTTTTAATATTCAATTGTGCATTTGCAGTTTATAAAATTATTTATTTTTTAGACTCAATAATTTATTGCAATTTGATATAGTTCCAGAATGAATTCCGTCTATTTATAATAACTACATTGCAATAAAATAAAACGAGAACCTATTGTGAGCTATTTTTTTAATTTTTTTATATTCTACTATATTTAAGTAATCGTTGAAATAAATGTTCTTTTTCTCGCCTTTCACTAGACAGTAGCACTTAAATTCTTATCTCCGTCTATTTGAATGGCAATGTGCATTATATATTGCCTAATAGCTCTGCACTATAATCGAACATAAGTCAATGAATATCTAATTGACGTATCTTGATGTAAATCCTGTTTTCTGAACTTTAATCTCATAACGATTTGCAGTCTGAGATATTTGTCTAACATTCTCTTTTATACGCATTTAGAATCTAAGTATGATACATTCTGTGTCAGTTCAGCCACTTTTTTTCGACCCTCTCAGATCTATCCCATAATTAGACACATTTTAGTGCCACTTAAAAGCACTCTTTGTGAATTTTTTCAGATTTTTAAAACAATCCATTTGGAAAATGTATTTTTTTTTTATTATTCATATAACTTTGATGGAGTAAGTCTGACAAAAAAAATACATGTATAAAAAAATGTTGTTTTTCACTCAACTTTGTAATACAATAGGTCTCATATTTTTATTCGTGTTGCAAAAGCGATATTCAGCAAAAAAAATTTTAAACAATTTTTTTCATTCATTCGGACACCTTCGATATTACTCTCAATTTTTTATAAGCTGTAGGGACATGTATAGAACCTACAAAAAAATGGTGTAGTGGGCATCGACTACTTGAAGGATTCAAAGAAGAAAGAAAATTAATTAAATTTATTTAATTGTTTTTTTATTTTTATATATTTTTTTATTTCACTTATTTTTTGTTATTCGTTCAAATAATCGATCCACTGAGCTACTTGATGTGTAACGACGACACGGCCTTCAGGGTTTACATAAAGTTATTCGTGCCTATAGCCATTTATTGGATCGAAAATTTTGGAAAATATTTTTTACCTCCTTGAAATAGTCGATGCCCACTATGCCAATTTTTTGGTATGCTTTTGACATATCCCTGTAACTTGTATAAAATTGGCAGTGATATCGAAGGTGTCCGAATGAGTAAAAAAAATTGTGTAACATTTTTTTTGCTGTAAATAGCTTTTGCAACACGAATAAAAATATGAGACATATTGCAATGCAAAGTTAATTGAAAAACAACATTTTTTTGTATGTGTGATTTTTTTGTCAGATTTACTCCATCGAAGTTATATGAATAACAAAAAAAAATATACATTTCCTAAATGGATGGATTAAAAAATCTGAAAAAATTCACAAAGAGTGCTTTTAAGTGGTACTAAAATGTGGCCAATTATGTGATAGATCTGAGAGGGTTGAAAAAAAAAAGTGGTTGAACTGACAGAGAATGCCTCGTATACGAACTGAAATTTTAAATATTATAAATAAAGTGCTAAATTCTACTTCTGGAAAGGTAGTAAAATAATATTGATCGTTATTGGCATTTGGTTGCATATATTTTATTTATTTGATTTTCTTAAACTTAGCAATTCACTTTTACTTTCAATAGCAATAGCGAATATCATTTTTTTTTGCTGATCTACGTATTGATTGCTTTAGTAGTAGTATTTTATTTTCAAAGTATGGCTTCACTCGCCTTTTACGTCCCGTCCCATACATTCCCCTCATTACATAGTTTCTTTATCTAATTTAGAGAAGAATAACAGCTGACAGATATATAAAAATACAAACGTACTAGCTATTACAGTTCCAATCATTTGTATCACAGCACCTTAAGCTTAAGTTTAATGTCACACTCATCCATCCGAAGTCGAAAGTAGTACAGCTCAAAATATTTTTTATCAGTCCTTATATTATTAAGCATCTCCCCGATTTCGATAAACTTGGCTTAAGGGAAGGGAGTTAGGTCAAAAAAATTGATTTTGGAAATTCAATATCATCCAAATCCTATTGCATATAAAAATGGCCAACACACTATATTGTTGGTACGCGATGAAAGGATTTTTTTACTATCGTCTGACTTGCATATGCTTTTCAATATTATCTTAAGCAAAGTTCTTAGGTTTTCCATTCTGCGCATGATTCAGATCAAACTACTAGGCAGATTGAAATGGTTGACGTCTCATTTTCTTCTTCATGAAAAGATACACCGGCTAAATGGAGCAAATGTTAATAAAAGGTAATATTTTTTAAGTGACATAATTATTAATAAATAAATGTTATGCTATTTTCTAAATCAGTGATTAACTTTGCTTTCAGAATGAAAAAAAATAGTTTGCTCCATTTAGCCGGTGTATCTTTTCATGAAGAACAAAATGAGACGTCAACCATTCCAATCTGCCTAGTAGTTTGATCTGGATCATGCGCAGAATGGAAAACCTAAGAACTTCGCTTAAGAAAATATTGCAAATCATATGCAAGTCAGACGAAAGTAAAAAATCCTTTCATCGAATACCAACAATATAGTGCATTGGGCATTTTTATATGCAATAGGATTTTGAGGATATTGAATTTTCAAAATCCATTTTTTTTACCTGACTCCCTCCCCTTAACTGCTGCTCTCCTTTATGCCCATAAACATTCTAATTTCTTTTTAAACTTCGCTTCTCTCTCCGTCTCTTGCCAATTTTTCAAACTCTTTCGCACATCTACACAGATCTTCTATTGGCCTACCTTTCAGAAAATCTATTAAGGTAGTTCTGTCGTGAATGCAATCCAAACTCATATGCATGAATTTTTGACATGTTGTGATTTAGCTATTCAATTTTACTTGCACAAAATCTTGAAGGCTGTTACCGAGTATTTGAATGAACAATTAATACTTGAAATTCGATCTTTTTACACGGCGCTTACGGGAGGGCTGGAAAAATTGATCTTTAAATCGAAAATTAACATACTTAGATCAAAGATAGAGAAAAAATAAAAAGTACTACGGATTCGCAAATAATTCAGGAATTGATGCATCATGAAAAAAAGTGAAGTCTCCGGAATAATGCTTAATTGAACCAAGGTCAAAATGCACGATACCGGGCCAAATGACGTTTCCTAACCTAATTATCGTAAAAATCAAGTCAAATCCGCACTAAACATATCAACTATTTACAAATAATCGTTTTTATTTGATTACGACAATTTCGAAGGATTCTCGATTATTTTTTATATTATTATTGAGGCAGTCAAAATGATGCGTATGATTATTTTTTAATGTCATATAGATTCTGAGATTTATGACTCCGGCGTACTGACAGAACTACCTTAAGTCCTGCTCTATTTCCTCCACTTGCCGGCCATCTATCCACCCCTCAACGAAGGCAGTCCATTCTTTCTTAATCATTTTCCTAGCTTCTGTACACGACCAGATATGTATAAGGTCTTCCTTTTCCTCGCCGCAAAGTCTACAGTGCCAGTCCTTAAACCCTTTTTTACCATATTTATGTATATTGCCACACCTCAGCCTGGCCCATTGTTCTTTAACCCACCCGCTTATGTCTTTTGCATACCAGTATTTCTCAGCCTCAATTCCCACTTTGATATTTTTATACATCTGGCAGAAACTCGATCGGTCTATCTTGTTCAAATCCCCTTGGCAGTCCTGTTCCGTTTTCCTCTTTACTCCTTCCACCAAAAACCTCTCTAAATTCTCCCATTTTTCTTTTTTCCATATCCCAATTAGTACTCTGCCTTCTCCAACGTCATCCATTGCCTTTTACAAATCTTTCCCCCAGTTCGAAGGTTTCCCGTTCAGAATCCCCCTTCTTCCCGAAGACATATTTTGGGCCATCTATTGTCTTTCATTTTTTGAATCTCTATCAGGTAATTCGCCGCTCGCCTCCTTGCCTCTATCTCCACGCTTCTTCTTCCTGGTTCTAGCTTCCACAAATAATCCGGCGTGTTCCATTGATTGCTTTATTTTTCCTAACTATCTTAGAGTAAAATCATATAATATCCGAAATAATTTTATAAAATTCAAAATTCATTCACTTAATTACATATATTTTATATGTACATTTTTTTGTTACAATTAAAAATGTGATTTTTCCTTCCAATTTACACGTTGGGTTTTTCCAGTTTTACTTTTAACTACGCTAGCGTGAATCGATATTTTCCGGAATTTCCGCACTAATCCCATAATAACAGTGATTAACATTCATTTGCGGAAACCGGATGTTAATTTCTCTTCACGTCAATGGATATTTATTAGAATTCATTACATTTTGCTTCCGCCTAGAAGATGCAATATTTTTTGTACAATATTGAATTTTAGCGTTCGCTATCATTTTCAAGTCGTATATTTCACCATAAAAATCACACGCTTAAGACATTTTAAATAGAATTTAAAAAAACGTAACTTGGTCTTTTCTGATTTCGAAATTCACAAATCCGACTTCCGGTCGGAGTCCAAAATTTTTTTTTAAAAATACAGATGTAAAATTTTTATTCTTACTTAAAATTCTCTCATATATAATTTTTTCTTCCGACCCACGCACTGTTTGCTTCATTTTCTTTTCCGGTATAATAATTTACATACTAAAAACTTTCATATACTAAAAGGCTTTTTATTTCAAATTATAATTACAAGTTTTTATTTATTTTCCTGATTTACACGTTAATTATTCGGCTTCAATTTTTACGCTGTTAGAAAAGACTCACTTTAAAAAAGATTTATTTGAAATTTAATGTACTTTTACTGGAAGTTTTTATGCATAAACTAGTATATTAAATTTAATATACAATTGTGGTATAAAATTCCTGTACTTTTCCAGTAAAATTAAAGCAAATTATTAAAATTCAAGTGCTTTTACTGTAAAATTAAAGTAAATTATTGAATGTGCTGTACCACACATTAATTTTACATTACACTTGTATATTAAATTTAATATGCATAAAAACTTCCAGTACAAGTAACATTAAATTTCAAACAGATTTTTTTACAGTGTAGCTACTCTAACATGAAATCCTATTTACCTAAATTAATATAAAATCTAAATAAAATAAAAAAAAGAAAGGTTGCAAAGTAGAACTTTGCACATTTCTTGCTCATTAATTTTCATCTTTCACAACGCCGCCTCTATGAGGAAGTTTCTTTATTTTATTTTTGGCTTCCTCATAGAGGAAGCTTTGCGAAAGATGAAAATTATTGACGAAGCAATGTTCAAAGTTCTACTTTGCATCATTATTTTAAATACAAATTAAAGAAGTACGAAAACAAAAATTTTCATAAATTCAAAATTCTATAAAATCAAAACCGCTTTGTGTATTTCGCTTAAATTCAAGACCTACCGTCATTTTTCATTGCTTTATTCGTCAAAAACTGTTTAAGCTCATTATCTAAAAAATTGTGGTAGCTAGAGAACATACAGAGATTTTTTGAAAACTTCAATGTCTTACAAAATCTGAACAACTTTACCAATCTTCACCAAATTCGATATCTACTACAATTGGATGTTAATTTTACCTTCCAAAAGATTTGAGCAGATTTGATCGAACTTAATTTGAATAAGGACGAAAACAAAATTTTTTCGAAAATTCAAAATTTTATAAACTCTAAACCGCTTCATGTATTTCGCTTAAATTCAAGACCGACCGTAATTTTTTATTGCTTTATTCGTCAAAAACTGTTTAAGCTCATTATCTAAAAAATGCTGGTAGCTAGAGAACATACAGAGATTTTTTGAAAAATTCAATGTCTTACAAAATCTGAACCACTTTACCAATCTTCACCAAACTCGACATCTACTACAACTAGATGTTAATTTTACTTTGCAAAAGATTTGAGCAGATTTGATCGAACTTAATTTGAATAAGAACGAAAACAAAATTTTTTCGAAAATTCAAAATTTTATAAACTCTAAACCGCTTTATGGATTTCGCTTAAATTCAAGACCTACCGTCATTTTTCATTGCTTTATTCGTCAAAAACTGTTTAAGCTCATTATCTAAAAAATTGTGGCAGCTAGAGAACATACAGAGATTTTTTGAAAAATTCAATGTCTTACAAAATCTGAACCACTTTACCAATCTTCACCAAATTCGATATCTACTACAATTGGATGTTAATTTTACCTTGCAAAAGATTTGAGCAGATTTTATCGAACTTAATTTGAATAAGAACGAAAACAAAATTTTTTCGAAAATTCAAAATTTTATAAACTCTAAACCGCTTTATGGATTTCGCTCAAATTCAATACCGACCTTCATTTTTAATTTCTCTATTTGTCCAGAACTATTTAGCTCATTAGCTGAAAAATTGCAGAAGCTAGAGAACATACAGACATTTTTCGAAAAATTGAAAAGCTCATAAAATCTACATTTTTTTTTTCAATTTTTTCGAAAATGTATACATAGGACGGGACGTTGCTCCTCTATCAGCGTACTAAATTTCAGCTTGATTGTTAAAGCCGTTTTCGAGATACAGCGGTTTGAATTTTGCAAGCGTCCCACAACACACATACATCCGGAAATTTTTTCTAAACCACTTTTCTCGACGTTTTGGACCATTCTGAGTGTCCTGACATGAAAATCTCGAAAAAAAAAAATTCTCTATGAGGAAGCAAAAAAGGCTGCAAAGTAGAACTTTGCAAATTGCTTCCTCATTATTGTTGGATTTTTACAAATCTACCTCTATGAGGAAGTATGTTAATCTATTTTGGCTTCCTCATAGAGGAAGCTTTGTAAAAATCCAACAATAATGAGGAAGCAATTTGCAAAGTTCTACTTTGCAGCCTTGTTTATATTGGCGAAAAGTGTTTGCAATTCCCTCCCGTTTTTCGAAAACTTATTTGACCTCAGCTTAATGCGCAAGGACCACCTTAATCGAAATAACGAAAACGGAGTTTATCCTCCTCTTCTGTGTAAATTTTCATCTCGATTCGTCACGCCGTTCGAGAGTTATGAGCAATTCTATTTTGGGACAAGCGGTCATTATAAATTTAAAAAAATAAAAATTATATATGAAGCAATGTGTAAACTTCTACTTTGCATTCTTATTTCCATTGAGTACAAACTTTTGTCTCGCATTATCAACTTTTGCTGATGCTAGAGCGAAAATCGTTTTTTTTTTCGTAAATTTCAAAATGTCGTAAAATCTGAACCACTTTACCGATCATCGTCAAATTTGGTACGTGGCATAGCTGCATGTTCCTTTTCGTCTGTAAAACATTTCGGTTAAATAGGTGAAATTCGACGTGATTTATAAAAAAAATGATTTCTTTCGAAAAATTCAAACATCTATAAAATCTGAACCGCTTTACCGATTTCGTCCAAATGCAATGCCAAACAACATTGAACGTATATTCATTTATAAACAACTATTTAGCAAAATCGTCTAATTTTTACGAAAGTTAGAGCGACCGCGCACTTTTTTCAAAAAATTAAAAGTACCATAAAATCAAAATGGCTGATTTTTTTTCTTAAAAAATCTCAACATTCAAAGCGGGGCAACTACTCCACTTGCGTGCCAAATTTGAGCCATATCGCTCGAACGGTTACTCAGTAATAGTTCATCGAATTTTCGGAGCCCAGGACACACACACACACACATACGGACATTTTTTCTAAACCACACGGAGAATTTTCTGACAATCACTATTAAAAAAATATGGCGATGATTCCCATGCAGCATTGTAAATTCGGTTTATTCGACCAGTTTGGCGATGATTGCCATGCAGTACACTAAACGCGAATTTTTCGTGTCTAATATACAGTATGGCAAACGATGCCAGTTGTGTTCACGTGTCACTTGCTAACGATACATTGCTGGTTAAACGCAGCATACTGAAGATTGCTCGGCCTGTTACGTACTTACTGTTGTTTCGTACACTAGTGAATCTCGGAAATTCGTGCAATTAAAATGATACTTAAATTAATAGAAAGTAAAAGTAGGATAGGGATGGGTTAAAAAAATGTAGCATAAAAAAATACACGTTGTTTTGTTCAATTATTAAACATTTATTTATTTTTCTTAAAATGAAATTATATTTTTTAAATAAAAATGCCATCACCACTTTTCGTCCTGATTTCGGATGTCATCAAAAAGGAGGTTATGTCACGTGGCAAATAGGGCAGGTTACGCACCGATTTATAACGACGACGACATGTGACGATTTTCTTATAGTATACACGAAGAATACATAGATAATATGTCTTTAAAAAAGACGTACACTTGGTTTTTCGTGTTCACAATTCCTTGTTAATTGCACTACACTACCGAGAACAATGAGCGCCTAACGCCGCTGACGATGTAAACACACTCAGCCGCCGCCAAACGTATAGCGGTCACGGCACATTTTTCGGGTATAATGAATAGGCTGTTTAGAACTACAGCCTGTATTTGGGGAATGAATCCCAGACGCACGGTCTTAGTAGTTGCAACGTTGAGGATATCAGAATTTGCTATTTTGTATATGTCAAATATTCGTATTTCTTTCCGGACCGATCCCGTAACTATAGATTCTATTAATAAATTAAGAGATGAATTTCTTCATATATTGCGAATCGTAATCACTGTCTGTTGGAAGTCACGACTATTGTCAAGCTTTAAAATGTCTTCGAGACACTTTTCCGTATACATCCTTACAAACTTTGGATTATTTACAGTACGGTTTGAAAACCGAAACATAGTAACGATTCTTGTATCACGTGCAGCACACAGTAAAACACGATACAGTACTCTCTAGGAAAATATAGAAATAGACGCCAGAAGCGCTGAATAAACCGAGTTTACTATACTAAATCGGGTAATGATTACCAGACTCTTCCCTCCGTGCACTTTTCTCGACGTTTTGGACAATTCTAAGCATACTGGCATGAAAATCTCGAATAAAAATTTTATCATGAAAACAAAGCTTTCTCTATCAGGAAGCAAAAAATAAAAAATTGTTTCTAGAATATTAAATTGCAGTATAACTTGTTCGAATTGAGTCGTCTAATCTTCCGCGGCTTTCCCAGTTACCCAGCGTGAAAAGGGGTCTCCCAGTTTCCTTAATACATTGCATATATATTCATACACGTATAAAGTGGCTAAACGCAGCAGAGAGAATCTTCTTGTTCATTGTGGGAACGTTTCTGTCGTCACGCATCGAGTCTCGGCCTAAAAAAGTGGAGCAAGTGGGGCCATAGGGGTCAACAGTAGAAAGACAGGAACTCTTAATTGATCATTATGTCTTATCGTCGTATACAAACTGACAAATTTATTTTAAATAGTTCAACAAACTCCCCAATCTTAATTTCATATTCTAATACAGTATGTACATTATATACGCGAGAATACATAAAGATTAATAGATAAAAAATAAAACCTTAAAGAAATATGTGTACAGGATCTACGGAGGTATGCAGACCCCCCTTAAGAAACGTTTTATTTACAACGACGAGCTTAGCCGGACGTTTTTTCAAAGCGGAGCTGAATCGAGCGATCGGTGGAGTTGATATGGCGAGGAGCTTAACTCCGGTAACCTAGCTTTATGATGTCGAATAATACTCATACAGCTAGATAACCAAAGAAAATGTCCGCGCCAAGATCCTCTTCTTCATTTATTTTCTTCATTTTTGTCCTCTTCGTCATGCGTTGATAAATTCACTTTAGAAATTTATAGTTTATGTTATGAATTATTATACTTATATTAACGAAGCATTTCGTCGTTTATATTCGCAATTTTTCAAAAATCTTATGATCTTCAAGATTGTAATTTAATAACGAAAATTGATCTAATTTTTCAACTCTTTTACAAGTACATTTAATTGAATTCCAAAGTAGCAATTTGCTACTTTCAAGGAATTATTTTTGTACCTCTTTTTCAATTTAATCCCAATATTTTTCTGTATCTTTTATTTCTTATATTCGCAATTTTTCAAAAATCTTATGATCTTCAAGATTATAATTTAATAACGAAAACTGAGCTAATTTTTCAACACTTTTACAAGTACATTTAATTAAATTCCAAAGTAGCAATTTGCTACTTTCAAGGAATTATTTTTGTACCTCTTTTTCAATTTAATCCCAATATTTTTCTGTATCTTTTATTTCTTATATTCGCAATTTTTCAAAAATCTTATGATCTTGAAGATTGTAATTTAATAACGAAAACTGAGCTAATTTTTCAACACTTTTACAAGTACACTTAATTGAATTCCAAAAGTAGCAATTTGTTAATTTGAAGGAATTATTTTTGTACCTCTTTTTCAATTTAATCCCAATATTTTTCTGTATTTTTTATTTCTTATATTCGCAATTTTTCCAATATCTTATAATCTTCAAGATCGTAATTTAATAATAAAAATTCAGTTATTTTTTAACTACTTTACCATTACATTTTATTAAATGCCAGACTAGCAATTTGTCTATATGAAAAAAGTCCTTTCCTTTCCTTAAAATAGTGTCAAAATGGGACTACTGAAAAAAAAGTGAACCTTTTTTCTTTATATGCAAATTAATATTTCTTTTATGAAATAAAAATGGTAAATTATTAATATAATTCCAATGCTTGTCTTATTTCCCCAGTAATAAAACAAAACAGCTATTCCTTCAATCTATCAAATGCGCTAAGTTGTCCATCAAAGAATTAAGAATTAATGGAAGTTAAAGTCAATAACCAAGATACAAAAACGAAAAAAAACGTGATAAATATTTAAATATCGGTAAATCAAAATTTTGTCAAACCCCTTAAAAAACGTTAAATGAATATAAAGTGCAGTATTCAAGAGTCAATTCATCTTAAATCCAGTAGAACAATTTTTTGCATTGTGGAAAAAATTTCACATAAAAATCACCACGATTCTTAGATCACCAAAATATTTCCAAAAGTAAAAAAAAGAAAATTACCAACAGCAACAACTAAACATATATTTCCAATGATGAGACAATAATTGCCTAGGATTTTTAATTGCTGTTAAAAAATAAATAAATAAAATTTAGTCTTAGTACATGATAGCCGTTATTCGGAAAAAAATTCCCTGACTTTTCCCTGACTAATTTATCAATTTCCCTGACCGAAATTTTAAGGACATCTACTAAAAAATTTATAACGCGAATAAAAAAAAATGTATTAGAAACAGATACGTGTTTTTGATAAGTTATTTATTTCTCGATCAACAACGAATAGTACTTTTGAACATATATTTTCTCTTTCAAAACATAAACGTTCTTTGGAATTATAATGCTTTAAATCCGATTAAATACTGACGTGAAGTGTAATACTTATTTTAGTAATATATAACACTTTTTAAACTTTTTTGTTGAGTGCTTCGATTTGTTCGAATAGATTTATGTTGTAATGTTTATATAAATTTTTATTTGTCTTTTTTTTTTCTTTTCAAATATTTTTCGGTTGTTTTTTTTCCAAGTCTTTATTTTATGGATTTTTATTCAGTTATTGAAACTTTGGCAACAATCTACTTTCTCCCTGACTAATTTCGATATTCCCTGACTTTTCCCTGATTCCCTGATCAATTTTTTATTTCCCTGACTTTTCCCGGTTTTACCTGAACGCGGCCACCATGTAGTATTTTTTTTTAGAAAATTTTCTCCACGTTAGAGATTTTTTTTAGAAAATTTTCTCCACGTTAGAGATTTTTTTTAGAAAATTTTCTCCACGTTAGAGATTTTTTTTAGAAAATTTTCTCCACGTTAGAGATTTTTTTTAGAAAATTTTCTCCACGTTAGAGATTTTTTTTAGAAAATTTTCTCCACGTTAGAGATTTTTTTTAGAAAATTTTCTCCACGTTAGAGATTTTTTTTAGAAAATTTTCTCCACGTCAGAGATTTTTTTTTTTTTTTGCCAGTGCATCTGCCGCTAATCGAAAGATATGAATTCCCGGTAGACATTCTTCCGGTCTCGGTGAGCCTCGAAGCGGTGTCTTCGAAGCAGGCGAGCAATGTTGGGACTCCTCCAGTTTTATCTCGCTCTCACAACGATTATCCACGAGGTCGTTTCTCCGCAACGTTTTCTCGCCACGTGGCACACCTGGAACACGAGAATTCGAAACGGTTTATTATACAACGATCCCCTTTGTGAGCTACCAAACATCGCCATCATAACCACTTCTTCCACCACGTTATAAATTGATTGATATGCGGACCGGGTGAGCATGAAAAGTGAGACACAACGGTTGACATTTCGGAGTGAAAGTCGGGCGTATAAAACGCACAAAACCCGGCGGTTCTCTTGTCATATAATTACAGCCCGAGGCTAAAACTTTTGATTTTTCGTCAATCCCATATTCACCATTTAAATACGCGTATAATAAAATTATTTTTTAATATCTTCCGGATAAGCAAATATTAAAATAGACTTTAAAAATAACGCAAATTAAAGAAAAGAATATGATTTTAAAAAATAAATAAAACTCGATTACTTAATTGTTTAATTTTATGTTCAAGATATAAATATATATTTTTTATTTCATGTCCAAAATCCAAATATTTAAACAAAATTTTGTTCAATTTTTTTTTTCAAAATCTAAATATATTTTATTTTACAAATTTAATTTTACGTCCAAAATCGAAATTATTTGCACTTGCGATTATTTGTGCAGTAATGGCGATTAATTATTTTATCGTTGGAATGATTTGAAATAATTTTACAATTTATGGATAAAGAGATTTATTTTTTTTTAGAAATAACGCGAATTAAAGTGAAGAAAAAATTGCGATTTTTTTAAAAAATGGAACTCGATTACTTAATAGACAGCAAACAATTATTTGCACTTGTGATTATTTTATGCAATAATGGCGATACATTATTTTATCATTGGAATGATTTGAAATAATTTTACAATTTATGGAGAGAGATTTTTTTTTATAACTAGACTTGATTATTTGATTATTTTGTACAGAGGGAAATTAGTGATTATGTTTGTATAAATTGATCAGCATAATTTTTAATCCTTGTAATAAATAAAACAGATCATTATTTGCAGTTACGATTATTTCATCATTAAAATACGGACTTGAGACGTTAATTTCCCGCGATAAAATCGGATAACCGGATTTTTTTAAAGTAAAACTTTTAGTGCCACTAAAGAAATTTATGTTTACAGGACTCGAATTATTCCATTTAATCGAAAAGCAAATTTTTGCGTAGTGAAAACTATACAACAACTATAATGACTAAATAGATCTTTATTTGCAATAAAGATTATTTTATCATTTTACTATAGAATACGAAAAGAATAATCTTTTTACCACTTTATTATGAAATTGTAAAAATTACATTTTTCAAATTTAATAAAAATTCTTTAACTCTCATAAATTGAATTTTAAAAATTCAATTCAATAAATGCATTTTTTTTTAAATTTCATATTACAATAAATAAAAAAAAATAAAATCTAAATTTTGTAAATTTAACTTTTAAATCCAGTCTTAAGGCGTGTAATTCTTATAAAATCTCAGTAGATGTTTTCGTAAAGTTCCGAATCATTCAAACGGAACATTCATCGTTTTTGCTGTGCTCCACTAATTATTACCACTGAATTATCACTGAATCATCGTTACGATTTTACGTTTTTATTTCCTTTACCAGATATATATAATCGTAAATCGGAATCTCGTTTGTCGAACCACAAATAATGCGAAGCAAAAATAAAAATAAAAAATTGTCACGATAAAACTATAAATATATACATTTTAATTGTTTATTTAATTTTATGTTGAAGATATAAATATATATTTTTTATTTCATATCCAAAATCCAAATATATTTTCAAAAAATTTTTGTTTCATTTTTTTTTATTTTACAAATTTAATTTTACGTCCAAAATCGAAATATATACAACAATATATGACCAATATGCGTAATCAGGTATTTAATTGTTCTTTTGGTTTATATTGCCTCAAAAATCTAAATGCATATATTAAATTTTTTAAATGTTATTTTACGTTAAAAAACGAAATATATAGATTTAATTTTTTTTAATTTTATTTTACGTCCAAAATCGAAATATATGTATTTAATTCTTTTTTTTTATTTTGCGTCAAAAATCTAAATGCATATATTTAATTTAAAAATTTTTATTTTACGTCAAAAATCGAAATATATATATTTAATTTAAAAATTTTATTTTACGTAAAAAATCGAAATATATATATTTAATTTTTTTTTATTTTATTTTACGTCCAAAATCGAAATATATGTATTTAATTATTTTTTTATTATTTTGCGTCAAAAATCTAAATGCATATATTTAATTTTAAAAAATTTATTTTACGTTAAAAATCGAAATATATATATGTAATTTTGAAAATTTTATTTTACATTAAAAATCGAAATATATATATGCAATTTAAAAAATTTTATTTTACGTAAAAAATCTAATATATTTAATTTTTTTGTTTTATTTTATGCTCAAGATCACAGCATATGGCCATTATCACTTTTACTTCCAAGTAATAATATTACACACGCTTTTTTTCGAGAGATAGTGCGTACGATACACAATGTGTGTATAGGTGTACACGTGACGTTATACTGCTTCGAGTCTTTGAAATTCATCGGCAGGGACTTACTGGGTCGCGGTTCCCCGCCACGAGAATCGAGCTCTAGTGTAAGCGTTTCGCAACGAGACGACGACGACGACGACTATACGTCCATTCGGAGAAAGTTATGATCTTGCCATATCGTACGCGTGTCCGGATTCGATTTTATTTCAAACCGAGCGAGCTCTCACTGTCCCTTCCATATGCTTCGTTACCTCTCATGACTGACAAGAATTTCACAAAGGCAATTATTTAAAAAAAAAAAAAAAACGACTTTCTTTATTATTACAATCGCAAAAAAAAAAATTATCGTTTATTTACGATTTTTTTTTCTTAATTACTTCTCATCACTTACAAAGTCTGTTTTGTTTTAAAAAGAAATCATTTTTGAATATACTGTGAAATAATAAATTCAATAAGTTGATGTAAATTTTTGTAACGTGATTTTTTTAAAATTTGTAGTGGTAATGAGATAATTTTAAAAAATATACAGCTAAATTCTATTAATTAAATAAACAAATTGCACAAAAACGAAAACCTTTCTAATCAAACACAGAATATAATTTATATTATTTTTTTTTTAAACGAGCTTCTTTATTATTACAATCGCAAAAAAAAAAAAAAATTATCGTATATTTACGATTTTTCTTTTCTTACTTTCTCATCACTTACAAAGTCTGTAAGAAAGTATCGTTTTAAAAAGAAATCATTTTTTTTAAATTTATAGTTGTAATGAGATAATTTAAAAAAATATACAGCTAAATTCTATTAATTAAATAAACAAATTACACAAAAACGAAAACCTTTCTAATCAAATACAGAAAATAATTTATATTATTTTTTTATAAAAACGAGCTTCTTTATTATTACAATCGTAAAAAAAAAAAACATTATCGTATATTTACGATTTTTCTTTTCTTACTTTCTCATCACTTACAAAGTCTGTAAGAAAGTATCGTTTTAAAAAGAAATCATTTTTTTAAAATATACTGTGAAATAATAAATTCAATAAATTGATGTAAATTTTTGTAACGTGATTTTTTTAAAATTTATAGTGTTAATGAGATAATTTTAAAAAATATACAGTTAAATTCTATTAATTAAATAAACAAATTACACAAAAACGAAAACTTTTCTAATCAAACACAAAAAATAATTTATATTATTTTTTTTTAAAGCGAGCTTCTTTATTATTACAATCGTAAAAAAAAAAATCATCGTATATTTACGATTTTTCTTTTCTTACTTTCTCATCACTTACAAAGTCTGTAAGAAAGTATCGTTTTAAAAAGAAATCATTTTTTTAATATACTGTGAAATAATAAATTCAATAAGTTGATGTAAATTTTTGTAACGTGATTTTTTTTAAATTTATAGTGTTACTGAGATAATTTTAAAAAATATACAGTTAAATTCTATTAATTACATAAATTGATGTGAATTCGAAAAAACATATAGTGTAAGATTATATAAATTAAATGAATTAATATAAAGTCTATTTTGTTAAACGTCATTCGTTAATACGATAAAAAAATAGAAACTTGGCAATCAATTTTTGCTGAGTCATCTTTCATATCCTGCTAGAAAGAACCTCAAGTAGATTCCAGGCTAAGACTAATTCTTTTTTTGTTTAAAAAAAAGCAATAATCTTAATCCATTTTGTGAAAAAATAGGGAGGTAAAAAATTTCAAAAAATTGTCATTTCACTTGCACAAAAAAAAACCTTTTTATTTTTTTTCGTGCGATAAAAAATACTATATATTTAAAATTAAAATATTTTCCATACCCATTTTAGAAAATTTATTTCACAATTTTTAAAAAATGTTTTTATATTGGCCTTCAATAGGATTTTTAATCCTATTGTCATAGTATTATATCTGAATATATCATTCACAAATAATTCCCGGAAATCCTTGGGGCGTCCCTTAAGCCCTTTTCCTCACAGCTGCACGATTAAGCCAATAGTGAATCGCTAACAAAAATCAGATTTCAAAAGGCACGCGGTGGTCGTAAAATTTCTTGAATAATAGTATCGAGTGTAAAGAACGAGTTAAACCTTCGAGGAAGCCGAGGGTTAAGGAGAACCCGTTAAAATCACGTCGCGAGATTTAAACACCAATTTTATAAGAACCCTTAGGGGGCAAAATAATTTCTCTTGTACTGAATTAATGTGGCCTTGTAACCTACACTGTTAGAAATTTTTGTATGAAAATTAATAAAATATACTTATCACGTATATTAAATTTCATACACTAATATTAATTATTAATATATAAAAAAATTGTTTTAAAATTAATATACAGTATACTAAACACTTCATAAAAGTTGTGTTTATAATATATCTATTGGAATTTTACAACATATCTGTATATTAAATGAAATTTAATACACCGTATCTGCAAAAGAACTTCCAATACATATATTAATTTTCAAAATATTTTTAACAGGGTACACTGTTATAAATTTTTGTATGAAAATTAATAAAAAGTATCGGAAGTTTTTTTGCGGATACACGTATATTAAATTTAATACACTAATATTAATTATTAATATATAAAAAAATTGTTGTAAAATTAATATACAGTATACTAAACACTTCATAAAACTTGTGTTTATAATATATCTATTGGAATTTTACAACATATCTGTATATTAAATGAAATTTAATACGCCGTATCTGCAAAAGAACTTCCTATACATATATTAATTTTCAAAAAATTTTTAACAGTGTACAAAATTATAACTCACAATTCTCTCGCTGGATAATTTGTTTATTACTATTATTTTTGTTCAACTATTCGTAAAAAAAAATTCGACTTTTCCCCTTAAAATACTTACATTTTTTTTTTCGCGCAAAAGAATATTTTTAATTTGTTTTTATTTCACATTATTTTATTGCACTTAAACGAAATTATATGTTTTATGTATTTTTCCAAAAAACATTACAAATATATCTCAAAATATTTTACTTTTATTTCTGTTATATATTTGTGCATCTATAGTCATGAAAAAAAAAGTGTATTCGAATAATATATTTAAAAATATATGATCTTTCGTGCAGAAGTATATTCTTGATATATGTCATATTTTTCGTAATTATTTAATTCACATGAAAATATTATTTTCATATATTTTATCACCGTAAAATACGCCTAAAATCATATCAAGTACCATTATTTTCAAAAAGTATATTTACACTGTAAAAAAAATCTGCCTGAAATTTAGTGTACTTTTACTGGAAGTTTTTATTCATAAACCAGTATATTTAATTTAGAATACAAGTGTAATATAAAATTAATGTATGGTACAGCACATTCAATAATTTACTTTAATTTTACAGTAAAAGTACTTTAATTTTAATAATTTCCTTTAAGTTTACTGGAAAAGTACATGAATTTTATACCACAATTAAATATTAAATTTCGATGACGAGTTTATGAATAAAAAATTCCAATCTTTTCTAACAGTCTAATATAAAAATATATGTTCACCTACAAATTTTTTTTTCTTGTGAGAATTTTTTAAAATTTGGCATACATTAATTTTGTAATACTGAATAATTTTTATATTATTCAAGAAACGATATGACAATAAAACAAAATTGTTGAGGACCAAAATTATAAAAATATATATTTAAAAAAAATATCAAGTACGATTATTTGCAAAAAGTATATTTAACATATATAAAAATATATTTTCACATACACATTTGTTTTTCTTGTGAGTATTTTTAAAAATTAGGCATACATTATTTTTTGTTTAATACTGAATAATTTCAATCTTATTTAAGAAACGATATGACAATAAAACAAAATTGTTGAGGATCAAAATTATAAAAATATATATTTAAAAAAATATCAAGTACGATCATTTGCAAAAAGTATATTTAACATATATAAAAATATATTTTCACATACACATTTTTTTTTCTTGTGAGTATTTTTAAAAATTAGGCATACATTTTTTTTGTATAATACTGAATATTTTTTATCTTATTCAAGAAACGATATGACAATAAAACAAAATTGTTGAGGATCAAAATTATAAAAATATATATTTAAAAAAATATCAAGTACGATTATTTGCAAAAAGGATATTTAACATATATAAAAATATATTTTCACATACACATTTTTTTTCTTGTGAGTATTTTTAAAAATTAGGCATACATTATTTTTTTGTATAATACTGAATAATTTTCTTTATCTTATTCAAGAAACGATATGACAATAAAACAAAATTGTTGAGGACCAAAATTATAAAAATATATATTTAAAAAAATATGAAGTACGATTATTTGCAAAAAGTATATTTAACATATATAAAAATATATTTTTACATACACATTTTTTTTCTTGTGAGTATTTTTAAAAATTAGGCATACATTATTTTTTGTGTAAAACTGAACAATTTTAATCTTATTCAAGAAACGATATAACAATAAAACAAAATTGTTGAGGACCAAAATTATAAAAATATATATTTAAAAAAATATCAAGTATGATTATTTGCAAAAAGTATATTTAACATATATAAAAATATATTTTCACATACATCTTTTTTTTCTTGTGAGTATTTTTAAAAATTAGGCATACATTATTTTTTGTTTAATACTGAATAATTTTTATCTCATTCAAGAAACGATATGACAATAAAACAAAATTGTTGAGGACCAAAATTATAAAAATATATATTTAAAAAAATATCAAGTATGATTATTTGCAAAAAGTATATTTAACATATATAAAAATATATTTTTACATACACATGTTTTTTTTCTTGTGAGTATTTTTAAAAATTAGGCATACATTATTTTTTGTGTAATACTGAATAATTTTAATCTTATTCAAGAAACTATATGACAATATAAAAAAATTGTTGAGGATCACAATTATAAAAATATATATTTAAAAAATATCAAGTACGATTATTTGCAAAAAGGATTTTTAACATATATAAAAATATATTTTCACATACACATTTTTTTTTCTTGTGAGTATTTTCAAAAATTAGGCATACATTATTTTTTTGTATAATACTGAATAATTTTAATCTTATTCAAGAAACGATATGACAATAAAACAAAATTGTTGAGGACCAAAATTATAAAAATATATATTTAAAAAAATATCAAGTATGATTATTTGCAAAAAGTATATTTAACATATATAAAAATATATTTTCACATACACATTTTTTTTTCTTGTGAGAATTTAAAAAAATTAGGCATATATTATTTTTTTTATAATACTGAATAATTTTAATCTTATTCAAGAAACGATATGACAATAAAACAAAATTGTTGAGGACCAAAATTATAAAAATATATATTTAAAAAAATATCAAGTACGATTATTTGCAAAAAGTGTATTTAACATATATAAAAATATATTTTCACATACACATTTTTTTTCTTGTGAGTATTTTTAAAAATTAGGCATACATTATTTTTTGTGTAATACTGAATAATGTTAATCTTATTTAAGAAACGATATGGCAATAAAAAAAATTGTTGAGGGCCAAAATTATAAAAATATATATTTAAAAAAATATCAAGTACGATTATTTGCAAAAAGTATATTTAACATATATAAAAATATATTTTCACCTACACATTTTTTTTCTTGTGATAATTTAAAAAAATTAGGCATACATTATTTTTTGTGTAATACTGAATAATTTTAATCTTATTCAAGAAACGATATGTCAATAAAACAAAATTGTTGAGGACCAAAATTATAAAAATATCAATTACGATTATTAGCAAAAAGTATATTTAACATATATAAAAATATATTTTCACATACACATTTTTTTTTCTTGTCAGTATCTTAAAAAATTAGGCATACATTATTTTTTGTGTAATACTGAATAATTTTAATCTTATTTAAGAAACGATATGGCAATAAAAAAAATTGTTGAGGGCCAAAATTAAAAAAAATATATATTTAAAAAAAATATTTTCTCGTCGTGACCTTTTTTTTATTTTGCTACGATGCGATTAGTAAGTGTTATGTCTGGTTCGAAAGCCGAGAACGTGTTTTCACTTCGTTGAAAATTAGTACGTCGAGTCCGGGTTGAATTGTAGCGCGGACATTTGGCCCGCGGGCAACTTTTGAATCCGCATAGTAAAAAAAAAAAAAAACTGCCATGACTCTGAGAGCGCTAAAGAGCTGGAAAAACCGGTTGGTTATTATGCCGAATGAATGTCGCGAGTCCCCGAAGCGATTTAGCTAATGATAGTATAAATATAAAATATAACTGGTAGCGGCAAAATATGAATCAGATAACGTGAATCACTCGATAATTTAATTCCCGGCAAAATTTGTCATCGCCACAATTTTTCTCAATTTCCGCGAAGAATTAAATCACCTTTATAATTACTTTCCGCATATGCGCCTATAAATAAATAATATTTCACGGAATTCCCTAATCGACTTTTAACTAAATTAATTTTCATGTTATTCGAGATTACAAGGAAAATATATAAAGGTTAAAAAATTCGATCCAACTTTCACCGATTTAATAATTTGCCTTGAATTAATGTACGATTTACAATTTATTTTTATATTGTCAACAATATTTGGAAATAAAACGCATCATGATTTTGTTGTATAATTTTAATTCAAGGTTATAATTCAAATTTAAAAAATCCAAAATTATGATATTTTTAAGCTCCTGTATAATTTCTCCATTTCTTTTTTGTTTTTTCTATTATCGAATATTTTTCATATTTTATATTTGCTTTTGCTTTTTTTTTGCTTTTCAAAATTTTAATACACGCATTTAATTATGCTTTAATATTACCCGAATATCGATATTTTTTTTTCAATGAATACATAAAAATCTAAATATTACGCAAATTACACAAAAACGAAAAACTTTCTAATCAAACACAGAAAATAATTGATCAAAATTAATAAAATTAAAATTATTCTTAAAGACTTAATGAATTTTCTTTTAATTTTCACTTTCCCAATTAACGTTTTTTTTAAATATACCAAAAGGTCAACAAGATAATTTAATTATTAATAACATTAAATTTTTTTCCCACCAAAAATGGAAATGCAAAATATTATGCAAATTACACAATAACGAAAATCCTTCTAATCAAACACAGTAAATAATTGATCAAAATTAATTTTAATTAAACTTTTAATTAAAATTAAAATTATTCTTAAAGTCTTAATTAACTTTCGCTTTATTTTCACTTTCCTAATTAACGTTTTTTTTTTAAATATACCAGAAGTTCAACAAGATAATTTAATTATTAATAATATTAATTTTTTTTCCCACCAAAAATGGAAATTTGCAAAATATTATGCAAATTACACAAAAAAAAAACGCCCTCGCATTGCAAAACAGCAAATAATTGTGTCTATATTCGAGACCTCACGAGGATAAAATGGAAGAGTTGATTGCCTCACACTTACTTTCTCATCACTTACAAAGTCTGTAAGAAAGTATCGTTTTAAAAAGAAATCATATTTTAAATATACTGTGAAATAATAAATTCAGTAAATTGATGTAAATTTTTGTAACGTGATTTTTTAAAAATTTATAGTGGTAATGAGATAATTTACAAAAATATACAGTTAAATTCTATTAATTACATAAATTCATGTGAATTCGAAAAAACATATAGTGTAAGATTATATAAATGAAATGAATTAATATAAAGTCTATTTTGTTAAATGTCATTCGTTAATACGATTAAAAAATAGAAACTTGGCAATCAATTTTTGCTGAGTCATCTTTCATATCCTGCTAGAAAGAACCTCAAGTAGATTCCAGGCTAGGACTAATTCTTTTTTTGTTTAAAAAAAGCAATAATCTTAATCCATTTTGTGAAAAAATAGGCAGGTAAAAAATTTCAAAAAATTGTCATTTCACTTGCACACAAAAAAAAAACCTTTTTATTTTTTTTCGTGCGATAAAAATGACTATATATTTAAAATTAAAATATTTTCCATACCCATTTTAGAAAATTTATTTCACAATTTTTTAAAAATATTTTTATATTGGCCGTCAATAGGATTTTTAATCCTATAGTCATAGTATTATACCTGAATAATGTCTATATTCCAGATCTGATATTATACAAATTACACAAAAACGAAAATCCTTCTAATTGATCAAAATTAATTTTAAAGCCTTAATTAATTTTCTTTTAATTTTCACTTTCCCAATTACCTTTTTTTTTTAATATACCAGAAGGTCAAAAAGATAATTTAATTATTAACAATATTAATTTTTTTCCCACCAAAAATGGAAACGCAAAATATTATGCAAATTACACAAAAAAAAAACGCCCTCGCATTGCAAAACAGCAAATAATTGTGTCTATATTCCAGACCTCATATTATGCAAATTACACAAAAACGAAAATCCTTCTAATCAACCACAGAAAATAATTGATCAGAATTAATTTTAAAGTCTTAATTAATTTTCTTTTAATTTTCGCTTTCCCAATTACCGTTTTTTTTTTTAAATATACCAGAAGGTCAACAAGATAATTTAATTATGAACAATATTAATTTTTTTCCCACCAAAAATGGAAACGCAAAATATTATGCAAATTACACAACAAAAAAAAAACGCCCTCGCATTGCAAAACAGCAAATAATTGTGTCTATATTCCAGACCTCAAATTATGCAAATTACACAAAAACGAAAATCCTTCTAATCAACCACAGAAAATAATTGATCAAAATTAATTTTAATTAAAAGTTTAGTTTGATTTAATTAAACTTTCAGTTAAAATTAAAATTATTCTTAAAGTCTTAATTAATTTTCTTTTAATTTTCACTTTCCCAATTAACTTTTTTTTTTTTTTTTAATATACCAGAAGGTCAAAAAGATAATTTAATTATTAACAATATTAATTTTTTTCCCACCAAAAATGGAAACGCAAAATATTATACAAATTACACAAAAAAAAACGCCCTCGCATTGCAAAACAGCAAATAATTGTGTCTATATTCCAGACCTCACGAGGATAAAATGAAAGAGTTGATTGCCTCACAAAGACAAAGAAAAAGAGAGAGAGAGAGAGAAGGAGAGAGCGGCAAACGAGTTGGTCATAAGATTGTTACCTTCACAACTACTCTACTCGTATTTGCTCTTAGCATTCCCCGTTACTTGAACACGAGTGTGTGTCTCGCCACTATTTTATTTTTTTTTTTTTCCCTCCATTTACTATGTACCGCTTGTCTCTCAGCGGGAAGTCCATATACGCAGCGGCCGCTGACGGCTTTTACCAATTTACAAGAATCGTTTTTATCTTTTATCTTCGCAGCCAATAAAATTGCACAACAGAACAAAATCGAGAAGAAAAAATAAAAATCGAAATTACTGAGGCGTGTCGATATGCATCGAGAATTATTATTATCGAATGAAAATATCAAACTGGATAAACTTCGACGTACGTCTATATATTTAAAATGAAGTGCTTTACGATAAGACGTTGCCTCGACTTCGACTGGAGCCACGATAATGGCCTATTTTTTTTTTTTTTTTTTTCTTTTCGATACTGACTTCTATTCGATAATTGCACGGTGTACCGAACAAATTAGAATACCATGCTCGAATATATTCATAGCCAACATGTGACTCTCTCATCTGTGTGAAACGAGAATACAGCCATTTCTTCAGGGTCTTTGCACGATACGTGTCGTATTGACCTTTCGGTTTATCAGCTATATCAACGACTCTATACGGGCTGAATGTTTAGACGATTTTTTTTTTTACCTTTTTTTTTTGTTCTATTTTTATAGCTTTTGGGACAGGTGAGAAAAACTCAGTGTCGTTAAATTATATATGATGTGAATGAGGGAAATTGAATATTTCGACAATCTTTTTTTTTAGTTGGAAGAAAAAGTATTTGGGCATTTTTTAACTTGGAAGTAAAATATTTCGGAATATTTTTTTACTTGGAAGTAAAATATTTCGGAATTTTTTTTATTTGGAAGTAAAATATTTCGGAATATTTTTTACTTAGAAATAAAATATTTCGGAATATTTTTTATTTGGAAGTCAAATATTTCGCAATTTTTTTTATTTGGATGTCAAATATTTCGGATTTTTTTTTTACTTAAAAGTAAAATATTTCGGAATATTTTTTATTTGGAAGTAAAATATTTCGGAATTTTTTTTTACTTGGAAGTAGAATATTTCGGAATTTTTTAAATTTAGAAGTAGAATATTTCGGAATTTTTTTTTACTTAAAAGTAAAATATTTCGGAATATTTTTTATCTGGAAGTAGAATATTTCGGAATTTTTTAAATTTAGAAGTAGAATATTTCGGAATTTTTTTTTACTTGGAAGTAGAATATTTCGGAATTTTTTAAATTTAGAAGTAGAATATTTCGGAATTTTTTAAATTTAGAAGTAGAATATTTCGGAATTTTTTAAATTTAGAAGTAGAATATTTCGGAATTTTTTTTTACTTGGAAGTAGAATATTTCGGAATTTTTTTAATTTAGAAGTAGAATATTTCGGAATTTTTTTTACTTGGAAGTAGAATATTTCGGAATTTCTTTTTACTTGGAAGTAAAATATTTCGGAATTTTTTTTTTTACTTGGAAGTAAAATATTTCGGAATATTTTTTATTTAGAAGTAAAATATTTTGGAATTTTTTTTTACTTGAAAGTAAAATATTTCGGAATTTTTTTTACATAGAAATAAAATATTTCAGAATTTTTTTTTACTGGGGCAAAAAAATGTCCTTTTTTTAAATTTATTTTTAAAGATGAATTTCGAAATAGAAAAAATAAAAAAACTGCTTGTTATCGAAAAAATACTTTTTTGTTTCGGTATTTTGTTTGGCTGAATTTCGAAATGATAAAAAAATTTAATACAGTAAATTGCAATTTGCTTTAACAGTGTTAAGAAATATAAATAAAAAATTGAAGCTGCATATAATATATATGATTTTTTGGATACCTTTTAAAAAAAAACAGGTGAGAGAAAATAATCGTAAAACTCAATTTGTCAGACACGTTTTTAGCTGTATTTCAACATATTTGAAATCTGAAAAGACATTAAAATGCAATTTACTTCAATTGTATTTTTAAAAGATTGGGGGCTTATATGTCAAGGCGTTATTTATTTTTTTGTTCTCATTTATCGCTTTCGTGTTAGTTGAAAAGAAACACAGAATCATAAAAGTCAATTTGTTGGAAATGGGGAAATAGCCTCGAAGGTAAAAACCTAAGAGTTTTACGCTGTTTTCCAACATTTTTAACACATTAAATTACAATTAGCTTTGACAGCTTTGAAGAATGTTATTTAACATAATTGCAAGTTCCATTTTAGGCGTTTTTTCCGCTTCTACACTTTTTAAATTAGGTAAAATAAAACCAAAATCGTAAAACGGCAATTTTTCGTAATTGTAAAAATCACTTCCAAGGTAAAATATTTATGCATTTTTAACTCGATTTTAACACAAGAATAATCTAAAATCACACGAAATTTCCACTTGCTTTTACTACATGAAAGAAAAATACAAAAGTAATAATAACAGTAATAATAGTAATTGCTCACTTATTGACGAGCGTTTCTTTTTATTTCATTCCTTTTATAACTATCACGTAAACAAATTTCCGAATCGTAAAATTAAATTTGTTGCAAACGTTGAAACCACTTTTGCAGCAAAATTATGCATTTTTAAGTTCTAATTTAGCACACTAAAAATTCACAATCACATTAAGTAGCAATTTTCTTTTACACTGAAACGAAAATTATTTTTTTAAATCTCGTAAATAATGCACAACATTTTTTCTCGCAAATAACTCGAATCTAAAAATCCAAAATCACAATAAATAGCAATTTTCTTTTACACTGAAACAAAAATTATTTTTCAAAATCTCGTAAATAATGCACAACATTTTTTCTCGCAAACAACTCGAATCTAAAAATCCAAAATCACGATAAATAGCAATTTTCTTTTACACTGAAACAAAAATTATTTTTCAAAATCTCGTAAATAACGCAATACATTTTTTCTCGCCGATAACTCGAATCTAAAAATCCAAAATCACAATAAATAGCAATTTTCTTTTACACTGAAACAAAAATTATTTTTCAAAATCTCGCAAATAATGCACAACATTTTTTCTCGCAAATAACTCGAATCTAAAAATCCAAAATCACAATAAATAGCAATTTTCTTTTACACTGAAACAAAAATTATTTTTCAAAATTTCGTAAATAATGCACAACATTTTTTCTCGCAAATAACTCGAATCTAAAAATCCAAAATCACGATAAATAGCAATTTTCTTTTACACTGAAACAAAAATTATTTTTCAAAATCTCGTAAATAATGCACAACATTTTTTCTCGCAAATAACTCGAATCTAAAAATCCAAAATCACAATAAATAACAATTTTTTTTTACACTGAAACAAAAATTATTTTTCAAAATCTCGAAAATAATGCACAACATTTTTTCTCGCAAATAACTCCAATCTAAAAATCCAAAATCACAATAAATAGCAATTTTCTTTTACACTGAAACAAAAATTATTTTTCTAAATCTCGTAAATAATGCACAACATTTTTTCTCGCAAATAACTCGAATCTAAAAATCCAAAATCACAATAAATAGCAATTTTCTTTTACACTGAAACAAAAATTATTTTTCAAAATCTCGTAAATAATGCACAACATTTTTTTCTCGCAAATAACTCGAATCTAAAAATCCAAAAACGCAATAAATAGCAATTTTCTTTTACACTGAAACAAAAATTATTTTTCAAAATCTCGTAAATAACGCACAACATTTTTTCTCGCAAATAACTCGAATCTAAAAATCCAAAATCACAATAAATAGCAATTTTCTTTTACACTGAAACAAAAATTATTTTTCAAAATCTCGTAAATAACGCACAACATTTTTTCTCGCAAATAACTCGAATCTAAAAATCCAAAAACGCAATAAATAGCAATTTTCTTTTACACTGAAACAAAAATTATTTTTCAAAATCTCGTAAATAATGCACAACATTTTTTCTCGCAAATAACTCGAGTCTAAAAATCCAAAATCACAATAAATAGCAATTTTCTTTTACACTGATACAAAAATTATTTTTCAAAATCTCGTAAATAATGCACAACATTTTTTCTCGCAAATAACTCGAATCTAAAAATCCAAAATCACAATAAATAGCAGTTGTCGTTTACACTGAAACAAAAATTATTTTTCAAAATCTCGTAAATAATGCACAACATTTTTTCTCGCAAATAACTCGAATCTAAAAATCCAAAATCACAATAAATAGCAATTTTCTTTTACACTGAAACAAAAATTATTTTTCAAAATCTCGTAAATAATGCACAACATTTTTTCTCGCAAATAACTCTAATGTACAAATCCAAAATCACAATAAATAGCAATTTTCTTTTACACTGAAACAAAAATTATTTTTCAAAATCTCGTAAATAACGCACAACATTTTTTCTCGCAAATAACTCGAATCTAAAAATCCAAAATCACAATAAATAGCAATTTTTTTTACACCGTAACAATTTTTTTTTTAAATCTCGTAAATAACGCACAATTTTTTTTCTCGCCAATAACTCGAAACCAAAAATCACAATAAATAGCAATTATCTTTTACACCGTAAAAATTTTTTTTTTTTAATCTCGTAAATAATACAAAATAATTTTTCTCGCAAATAACTCGATTTCTTACACACTGCAAAAAAAAAAAGTTTACTTTCGCGTTTTTTCTCAGCAAAAATTGACCATCTAAGCATTAACGGAACTCGCGGACTAATACAATGTTCGCCGATAACTGGAGACGAGTATTAAGTTTAAATTGCGATAAAAATGATAAGAGCGACTCTGTGCTTCTCAACGCGAGTCTCAAAGAGATAATGTGTGAACGTATGTGAAAATCGGCCGACGTTACGGGTTGGCCTCTCGTGCATGAGCGTTATTATAAGTTGACACCCGTTATATTACTGTGTACCGGTGACTACACAGTGAAATACATTGTAGTCACCGGTACAAGAGCTACATTTTTTTTCTCTTATCTCTGCGGCCCTGTGTATACATTACTGTCTAGCAGCGGGACAGTTATCTGTTTTGAAACTGTCAAAAATATTCAAACGACCAACAGGGACCTGGTTGCTCTTGTCACGGTAATCGCCACGCGCTTGACCTTGTGCCCCGAATAAACAGGCGGCTAAGTTGATTTACCGATTTCAAAATTTTCGGCTTTTTAAATTTATTTTAAAAAATTCGTTTTATTCTTAAAGATAATTTTTTTTACTTTCATTTTAGTATAATTTTTCAAAAATATGTGCCGGTTTTAAATTTATTTTAAAAATTCCGTTTTATTCGTAAAGATAATTTTTGATTTTAGTTTTTGTTTAATTTTTCAAAAATATATTCAGGTATTTGATGTCTGGTTTCAAAATTGTTGTGCTTTTGAAATTTATTTTAAAAAATTCGTTTTATTCTTAAAGATAATTTTTTTTACTTTCATTTTAGTATAATTTTTCAAAAATATGTGCCGGTATTAAATTTATTTTAAAAAATTCCGTTTTATTCGTAAAGATAATTTTTGATTTTAGTTTTAGTTTAGTTTTTCAAAAATATATTCAGGTATTTGATGACTGGTTTCAAAATTTTTGTGCTTTTGAAATTTATTTTAAAAAATTCGTTTTATTCGTAAAGATAACTTTCGATTTTAGTTTTAGTTTAATTTTTCGAAAATGTATTCAGGTATTTGATGTCTGGTTTCAAAATTTTTGTGCTTTTGAAATTTATTTTAAAAAATTCGTTTTATTCTTGAAGATAATTTTTTTACTTTCATTTTAGGTATAATTTTTCAAAAATATGTGCCGGTATTAAATTTATTAAAAAAATTCCGTTTTATTCGTAAAGATAATTTTTGATATTAGTTTTAGTTTAATTTTTCAAAAATATATTCAGGTATTTGATGTCTGGTTTCGAAATTTGTCGGCTTTTGAAATTTACTAAAAAGCTTCGTTTTATTCTGAGGTAATTTTTTCACTTTCGTTTAGTTTAATTTTTTAGTTATAGACGTGAACGAATATTGTTATTATTAATTTTTTTATCGACTCTTGGCGGTCTTTTTTTTCTGATGGAATTTTGCGAAGCACTTCTCGAGTATAAATAAATTAAATTAAATCATCAAGCAGCCACAATCGATGCAATTTATCTCAAACAAATTTGTAAGAGATTCAGATTAGTGAAATTTGAATTAGGCTTCAGAGTCGATAAAAAAAATTAATAATAATCAAAATTTTTGGGCCCTTGAAATTAATTTAAAAAATTTCGTTTTATTCTTAAAAGTAATTTCTTTTACTTTCATTTTAGTTTAATTTTTCGAAAATATGTGCGGGTATTTTGATGTACCTGTTTCAAATTTTTTTGAGCTTTTGAAATTTATTTTAAAAAATTCGTTTTATATTTAATGGTGATTTTTTCACTTTCGTTTTAGTTTAATTTTTCGAAAATATGTACGAGTATTTTGATGTACCTGTTTCAAATTTTTTGGTCTTTTGAAATTTATTTTAAAAAATTCGTTTTATATTTAATGGTAATTTTTTCACTTTCATTTTAGTTCAATTTTTCGAAAATATGTACGAGTATTTTGATGTACCGGTTTCAAAATTTTTGGCCTTTTGAAATTAGACGTTCCAATTTTTTTAACCGGTTTTTTTATACTTGAATTCATAGCTGAAAATATTGAGATATTGTTCAGTTAATTTGCGATCGTTTTACTATTGAACTCCAATTTGCATATCTTGTAATTATTTCAATTCTGAGCAATTTTTTCACTTGAATTTAAAACTAAAAATGTTATTTATTTAATAAATGCTTAAATCCTTTTTTTTTAATTTATCAAGCTTAAATTTCATAGCTAATGTTAAATTTCTTTTTTTATATCCATTTATTTATTTTTAAAAAATAATTCACGTAAATTGTCGAGATTATTAATTTGTTTTAATTTAACTGAATTTATGATATCGTATTTTTCTAATTCAACTTATATTCGAACTTTTTGTTTTAATTCTGCAGGTAATTTTATTTGAGTATATTTGAGGCATAATATTTCAGAAAAATTCAAGGAGTGTGATTCGTTGAATTCGTGAAGGTGACAAGTCACTTGGAAGTTTTTGCTCAAGAAGGTCAATGCCAACTGGACGTTTTTTTTTCTCTCTCTCTCTCTCTTTTTTCCCTCCAGCGTTCACATCGCGATGTGTATATTCTCAGCGAGTGTAAAGTCGCAAACAAAAGACGTGGCGACCGTTACAAGATATGCCAAGACCGAACTGAGAGTGAGAAAAGATTTGAAATTATCTGTGGCAAAGGCCGGGCACGAAATTTCCGATTACGAGTCTGAAGACACGTGCGGCTCGTTCCTTTTTTTTTCTCAACAATCTTCTCTTAGAATAAAACCACAGAATCTCCCAACTAATTTAAAAAAGACGAAAATTTGCATAATTCATAGATAAAACAAAAATAAAAACTTATTCCCCAAAACAATGTAAATAAAAACGAAAAAAAAACCATAACTAAAAAAATAAGAGTTTATAAATGATTTGTAAATTTAATGTACTTTAGCATTAAATTGAAGAATTAAAAACGAATCACGAAAAATACACTTTTTAAATGCTTTGTAAATTTAATGAAAAATTAATTTCTCTTAATGTAAAAATAAAGCAAATTATTGGAAACTGCATAAAAATGTCCAAATCGGTATATTAAATTTCCATAATTTTTAAACAGCAGTGTATCAGTATTAGAAATTTTTGTATGAAAATTAATATAAAGTATTGGAAATTTTTTTTACGGATACGCGTATATTAAATTTAATATACAAATATTAATAAATATACAAAAAAAATGTAAAATTAATATAAGTACACTAAACACTTTACAAAAGTTGCGTTTATTATACAATTATTGGAATTTTACAACACATCTCTATATTAAATGAAAATTAATATACAGAATTTTGCGGATACGCGTATATTAAATTTAATACACAAATATTAATAAATATACAAAAAAAATGTAAAATACTGAACACTTCATAAAAGTTGCGTTGATAATACAATTATTGGAATCACACAACATATCTGTGTGTTAAATAAACTTTAATATACAAAAATCCAGCAAATCAATATACAAAATATACAGTAATTTAATTAAATAAAATTTAATATACCGTATTGGCAAAAGAAGTTTCAATGCATATATTAATTTTCAAAATATTTTTGACAATCAACGAAAGTATATTAAAAAAAAAAGGAAGGAAAATTCTTGGCATTCGCGGAGACAAGAATAGTCGGTAGTCTTCGCTCACGGAAATTCCACTCACGGAACGTGGCGCACATTTCCATGCGCGTTCGTTGGCGCGTTCATCCGCGATACGTGTTATACACAGCGGGGGCGAAGAAGAAGAGAACCCCCGGGTAGAAAAGAAGAACCCATCGCGCGTACATATATATATATATATATAGGAACAACCTGTTGCTATGAGGTCCGCGGAAATTCGCACGCTAAAAATGGTAAGATGGACACCGAAGCGTGGCGACGACGCGATCGCTCTTGGAAAGTACGACACGGTATGTACATACCGTACGTACCTCCAGCCGGAGGCGTACATACAAGCTGTATGTATACGCAATATGTGCAATGCACATATATACGTACACGTGTGTACAAAAGCCCGCGAGGCATCGAGGCTTTTCCGGTCGGTACGTGGGAACTTAAGTACTTAATTCTATCGACGCGATGCTCTCTGCCTTAAGGGAAAGACGGTGTTGCTCCCGCCAACAACAAGAACGACCTGTGAAGGTCGCAAACGACCTACAAACTTGCCTAACTCGCACGATTATGTGTTTAAACATATTTTGATAAATTCTGATTATTTTTTTTTAAATTTTGTTATAGTGGTAAGGGAAGATTTTTTTGATTCGGTTAATAATTGGAATTGCCTGGTTGAAGGTCGCAAACGACCTACAAACTTGCCTAACTCGCACGACTATGTGTTTAAATATATTTTGATAAATTCTGATTATTTTTTATTTATTTTGTTATAGTGGTAAGGGAAGATTTTTTTGCTTCGGTTAATAATTGGAATTGCCTGGTTGAAGGTCGAGAACGACCTACAAAATTGCCCGATTATGTATTAAAATATATTATTTTCAAAATTGTCTATATTATTTGTTTTATTTAATTAGAGGTTTGTATTATTAGGGAAAATGGTTTTGTTGCTGTGAATAATAAGAGCAACCTATGAAGGTTGCAAACGACCTACAAACTTGCCTAACTCGCGCGACTATGTGTTTAAATATATTTTGATAAATTCTGATTATTTTTTATTTATTTTGTTATAGTGGTAAGGGAAGATTTTTTTGCTTCGGTTAATAATTGGAATTGCCTGGTTGAAGGTCGAGAACGACCTACAAAATTGCCCGATTATGTATTAAAATATATTATTTTCAAAATTGTCTATATTATTTGTTTTATTTAATTAGAGCTTTGTATTATTAGGGAAAATGGTTTTGTTGCTGTGAATAATAAGAGCAACCTGTGAAGGTTGCAAACGACCTACAAGCTTGCCTAACTCGCACGACTATGTGTTTAAACATATTTTGATAAACTCTGATTATTTTTTATTTATTTTGTTATAGTGGTAAGGGAAGATTTTTTTCCTTCGGTTAATAATTGGAATTGCCTGGTTGAAGGTCGCAAACGACCTACAAATTTGCCTAACTCGCACGACTATGTGTTTAAACATATTTTGATAAATTCTGATTATTTTTTATTTATTTTGTTATAGTGGTAAGAGAAGATTTTTTTGCTTCGGTTGATAATTGGAATTGCCTGGTTGAAGGTCGCAAACGACCTACAAACTTGCCTAACTCGCACGACTATGTGTTTAAACATATTTTGATAAATTCTGATTATTTTTTATTTATTTTGTTATAGTGGTAAGGGAAGATTTTTTTGCTTCGGTTGATAATTGGAATTGCCTGGTTGAAGGTCGCAAACGACCTACAAACTTGCCTAACTCGCACGACTATGTGTTTAAACATATTTTGATAAATTCTGATTATTTTTTATTTATTTTGTTATAGTGGTAAGGGAAGATTTTTTTGCTTCGGTTAATAATTGGAATTGCCTGGTTGAAGGTCGGAAACGACCTACAAACTTGCCTAACTCGCACGACTATGTGTTTAAACATATTTTGATAAATTCTAATTATTTTTTATTTATTTTGTTATAGTGGTAAGGGAAGATTTTTTTGCTTCGGTTAATAATTGGAATTGCCCGGTTGAAGGTCGCAAATGACCTACAAACTTGCCTAACTCGCACGACTATGTGTTTAAACATATTTTGATAAATTCTGATTATTTTTTATTTATTTTGTTATAGTGGTAAGGGAAGATTTTTTTGCTTCGGTTAATAATTGGAATTGCCTGGTTGAAGGTCGCAAACGACCTACAAACTTGCCTAACTCGCACGAGTATGTGTTTAAACATATTTTGATAAATTCCGATTATTTTTTATTTATTTTGTTATAGTGGTAAGGGAAGATTTTTTTGCTTCGGTTAATAATTGGAATTGCCTGGTTGAAGGTCGCAAATGACCTACAAACTTGTCTAACTCGCACGATTATGTGTTTAAACATATTTTGATAAATTCTAATTATTTTTTATTTATTTTGTTATAGTGGTAAGGGAAGATTTTTTTCCTTCGGTTAATAATTGGAGTTGCCTGGTTGAAGGTCGCAAACGACCTACAAACTTGCCTAACTCGTACGACTATGTGTTTAAACATATTTTGATAAATTCTGATTATTTTTTATTTATTTTGTTATAGTGGTAAGGGAAGATTTTTTTGCTTCGGTTAATAATTGAAATTGCCTGGTTGAAGGTCGCAAACGACCTACAAACTTGCCTAACTCGCACGACTATGTATTTAAACATATTTTGCTAAATTTTGATTATTCTTTATTTATTTTATTATAGCGACAAGGGAAGATTGTTTTGCTTCGGTTAATTGGAATTGTCTGGTTGAAGGTCGCAAATGACCTACAAAATTTCCCGATTATGTATTAAAATATATTATTAACATTTTTTTAAAATATTGTTTCTGTTTTATTTAATTCGAGCTTTGTATCATTAGGCAAAATGGTTTTGTTTCTATGAATAATAAGAACTACCTTCGAAGGTCAAAAGCGACCTACAAACTTTTCAACTTATGGAGCAAATCAATTCATTTCAAATTTTCAAATGTTAATTTCCAGGAAATATAGTGTTTATTATATTTGATCAATACGTTTTGGTATAAACGTTAATAATTTATTTCCCGCCAACAATAAGTATCATTTGTGAAGGTTGGAAACGATCTACAAACACGCTAACTTTTACAACAAATGCGAAAACCAATTATTTTCAAAATTTTCAAAATACTTTTTAGTTTATTTTCTCAAGGATCTTTGGCACAAGAAAGGACGTAGTTATTCCCGCCAATAACAAGAACGACCTGTGAAGGTCGTAATCAACCTACGGACTTGCCTATTTGCCCAACGAATTATATTTAATTATAGCATTGCGAATTTTTTATAAATAAAAATCTTCTTTTATTTGATAAATGCTTTCTATCATAAGAAATAACGACGTGGCTTTCTTCAACAACTACGTATGAAGGTCGCCATCGACTTTTTGGATTCTTCTCCAAACGAATTATATTCAAGAATACAAAATAAATTAATTTTATTGGATATCGATACTACATTCGATTTAAAAAAAACCGTTTTACTCTCGCCAACAACAAGAATTATCTTCGAAGGTCACGAGCGACTAACAGACTTAACGACTCTTCAAATCAATTTTAAACTCAACAATACAAAAACCGTTAATTCCGCATTATTGAGTATCAAAATTTTCTCTCAATTTCTCAATTTCTGTCTAACAATCAAGTTTATACTCTCAACTCTTTTTATTTTAAATAAATTATCATTAAATTTCGAATGAAAAAATCGAACCGAAAAAAAATCTTCAGGCTCTCGCGGAAAATTACCAAAAAAAAACCATCGCCAGAATACGTGGAACTTAAAACCGCCTCGCGTGCTAATTGGCCAACATCTGTACGCGCTATTTACCCGGAAACCAAAATTCAAACGGAATAAGTGAGTACTGATAGAAACATAAATTTCAAAAATTACCTGTTAAATGATGGATCTTTTTTCTTCTTCTTCTTCTTCTTCTTCTTCTTCTTCTTCTTATTCTTATTCTTATCGACGAAATCATCGGAGGCTCCTTTTCTTCGAAAATCGAAGAGAGCGGATGGAAAAATCTTGTTCCGGAGTTTCTATTGTTGCATCCGATGGAGCGAAAAAATTGATAGAAAACGTAGTAGGTACGACGAAAAGTTTTTGAGAGCAGAGGAAGAGCACAAGTTTTTGCACCTGGGCCGATGATCGCGCGGTCGGAGATGAGATCACTACCGCACTCACTGAGAAACTGGCCCCGCGCCCCGGCTGAAGCGAGACCGGGGTCACGCACACCTTTCGCGTGCCCCTCGTGGGCCCCCACCACATTGCCCCCCTCGGCAAAGAGTAAATCCGATTGGCCCGTTCGAATCCAACGATCGTGACGTCACCATCGCGGCCTCCGAAGCTTCTGAGTTCTCTCTTCTCACTTCTCTTCGACGTTGCGAGCCTCTTACCCGAGTCTCCCTCTCCCCTTGCCCCCCCGTTGGCCCCCTTCTCTTTTCCACAGTTTATTCTTCTTTTTCTTCTATTCGTCGTCGCCACCGTCGCGACGCTCGCTCACCTCCCGCGCGCTGTTCTCTCCCCCCCTTTGCACCCCCCCAGGCTCGGAGGACTCCGAAGGGGATCACCTTCCGCACCCCCCCGTATCCCCCGCCTTCCCTCCCCCACACACGAGTCTGTAGGATTGTTAGGTACAGTATAAACTGATATTGGTACGTCAGCAACGCGCGAACGGTCCAAGATTCTCTCCTGTTCGGCTGAGTATTACGATGAAGAAGTGAACACACTTTGGGAAATGGTTTTCTAATTTTTTGGGTTTTTTTGTTCGGTTTTTTTTGTGTTGGAGGACTTTTATTTGGGGAAACACTTTCGGTTTTGAGGATATCGATGGGGTGGATTTTTTTAAATCTATGATCGTAATTGTAAACATGTGTTATCCTGCTTTGGGAATAGATTTCATTATTATGAAGTAATAAGGTTTCGTAAAATTGGTTTTGGATCTTTATTGTACACTATAAGATTCTCTCCTATTCGGCTGAGTATTACGATGAAGAAGTGAACACACTTTGGGAAATGGTTTTCTAATTTTTTGCGTTTTTTTGTTCGGTTTTTTTTGTGTTGGAGGGTTTTTATTTGGAGAAACACTCTCAGTTTTGAGGATAACGATGGGGTGGATTTTTTTAAATCTATGATCGTAATTGTAAACATGTGTTATTCTGCTTTGGGAATAGGTTTCATTATTATGAAGTAATAAGGTTTCGTAAAATTGATTTTGGATCTTTATTGTACACTATAAGATTCTCTCCTATTCGGCTGAGTATTACGATGAAGAAGTGAACACACTTTGGGAAATGGTTTTCTAATTTTTTGGGTTTTTTTGTTCGGTTTTTTTTTGTGTTGGAGGACTTTTATTTGGGGAAACACTTTCGGTTTTGAGGATATCGATGGGGTGGATTTTTTTAAATCTATGATCGTAATTGTAAACATGTGTTATTCTGCTTTGGGAATAGATTTCATTATTATGAAGTAATAAGGTTTCGTAAAATTGATTTTGGATCTTTATTGTACACTATAAGATTCTCTCCTATTCGGCTGAGTATTACGATGAAGAAGTGAACACACTTTGGGAAATGGTTTTCTAATTTTTTGGATTTTTTTTCTTTGTGTTGGAGGGTTTTTAGTTGGGGAAACACTTTCGGTTTTGAGGATATCGATGGGGTCGATTTTAAAAAATCTATGATCATTATTGTAAACACGTGTTATTCCGGCTTTGGGAATAGGTTTCTTGTTAAGGATGTTCGACTACTTCACACTGGTCAAATCAGTGCTAAATTTTTGTAATTGTTTCATTAAAGCTTAAGGTAGTTCTTGCGACCCATACTAGTCAATTGACGCACTGTTTCGAAAATTCTGTAAATGCTAACATTTTTATATATCTACACATTCAATTAATCACAGTGAGAATAAAAACGTATTTATAGATGCTTCGTAAACTTAAAAAACATAAATTGTATTAACTAAAATATCCCATCAGAGTCTCGCTTGAACGCGTAGTGGTATTGTATCATCACGCGGTCAGAGCTAAATTTGGTCGTTTTAAAGGTAGATTTGTGACACAAAACAAAAAAAAGTAGATAGAAAATCTAATTTTTGCGCCACGACTACAACCGCCACGAAAAATCGGGTCGCTGAAACCAAGGTTGAAACGGCGCCGGTTGACACTGGAGGTTATGTTGATTTCTATCATCGTCCGCTACATCCGGTTAACCGTAACTTCTGAGTGGCGATGATGTGTTTGACGTTGGAATTACACCCAAATACTTCGATAACGTTCCTTTTTTATATTTTATACAGAATCGTGACACTCTAAGGAATCCATAGCACATTTGATATTGTATAAAAGTTCAGTTTATACATGTTAATTTTCGTTCCGAAGTACGAAATCGGTTAGTTTCCCATAAGAGCCTGTCCATAAGAATTCTTTTTTAAATATTTATTTTCTCGGTAATTTAGTCGATAACCCAGCTTGAAACTTTGCAATCGCATTTCGAAGGGATTCAACTATTATATAAAAAAACGTTAAGTCTTAACGTTCAGAAAGGTTAATGCGCAAGGACTGCCTTAATGCATTAAATAAAAATAGTAGAGAGTAGTTTAAATTGAAGAATGTACGCTTAACCCAGAGAAAGATTAATAGTGCCGGATTTGCATACAGATTAACTAATTAACGTTACTTTCCAATGGGATACATTTTCGTTCAGTTTTTTTCCACGAATAATCAATAATTTTTAGCCAATTTTGATGAATGATGGCTCGTTCTCTTTCTTAAAAGATGCTCTACAAATTGACCAACTGGATATTTGATATTATTGATCGTTTGATAATTATAGCCTGTTGTTTAACAAAAATCAAACTACTTTCATAAACAAATAGCTATAATTATTAAACGATCAATAATATCAAATATCCAGCCGGTCAATTTGTAGAGTATCTTTTAAGAAAGAGAATGAACCATCATTCATCAAAATTGGATTAAAATTATTGATTATTCTTGGAAAAAACTGAACGAAAATATATCCCATCGAAAAGTAACGTTAATCAGTTAATATTTATGCAAATCCGTCACTATTTATTCTTCCCTCGGTTAAGTTTACATGTTTCAATACAAATTAACACTTCACTACATTTATTTAATGCATTAAACTTTAATGAAACAATTACAAAAATTTAGCACTGATTTGACTAGTGTGAAACAGTCGAACGTCCTTAAGATTAAGATTCTCTGCTGTTCGGTTGAGTATTACGATGAAGAAGTGAACTCACTTTAGGAAATGGTTTTCTAATTTTTAGTTTTTTTCCTTTTTTTTGCTTCCTCATATTTTGCGCTTGTTTTCGTGAAATTTTTTTTTCTAGATTTTCATGCCAGGACACTCAAAATAATCTAAAACATCGAGTAAAGTGGTTTAGAAAAAATGTCCGGATGTATGTGTATGAACTACAAAGTACTGGACAAATAGAGAAATAAAAACGAAGATCGGGATTGAATTTGAGCGAAATCTATAAAGTGATTTAGATTATATAAAATTTTGAATAATCGAAAAAATTTTGTTTTCGTTCTTCTTCAAGTTAAGTTCGACCAAACCTGCTCAAATCGTTTGCAAGGTAAAATTAACATCCAGTTGTAGTAGCTATCGAATTTGGTGAAGATTGGTAAAGTCGTTCAGATTTTACAAGACATTGAATTTTCAAAAAAATCTCTGTATGTTCTGTACGTTCACCATTTTTTAGATAATGAGCTTAAACAGTTTTTGACGAATAAAGCAATGAAAAATAATGATCGATATTGAATTTAAGTGAAATACATTTTAGATTTTATAGAATTTTGAATTCATGAAAATTTTTGTTTTCGTACTTATTTTAATTTGTATTTTAATTAAAAATAAGGATACAAAGTAGAACTTTGCACATTACTTCGTCAATAATTTTCATCTTTCGCAAAGTTTCCTCTATAAGAAAGCCAAAAATAAAATAAAGAAACCTCCTCATAGAGGCGGCTTTGCGAAAGATGAAAATCAATGAGGAAGCAAAGTTCTACTTTGCATCCTTTTTTTTCTTTTAAATTAAATCAATTGACATTCTCATTCTAAAACGAGCTCGCCACAAAGTAACTTCAGTGTCTCCGGCTCAAGGAAAATATCGCAAGCTGCGTTTCTCGATCGAGACTCTCGATCGATCGAGCTCTTCCTCGGCTCCCCTTTACGCATACCTACAGAAATGCAGCACATACTCCCTTTTCGTATACCTCGATCTGTTCATCGAGCCTCTTCCCCCCCTTTCCCCGTCGTCTTTCCCACTTTCGTTGCCGATCGAGCTTGCCTCAGGGCTCACAACGCCATCTCACTTCACCCTCACCCTGATTCCTCATCTCCCCGTTCCCTTTTACCGTCTCGACCACTCTTCTCGTCGAGGCTGTTCGACCGGACGCACAGGGACGAAGCCGGATTACCTGCGCCGCGGAGGCTGAGAGACCCGCCAGGTATAAACGAGGGAGAAAGATTGAGTGTACGATGTTAAGGAACAAAGCGAAAAGATGTTCGGATCATTCGGGAGCGAGTGAGAAAGCGGTAGACAGTGGAAACAAAAAAAAAAACGAAAAAAAACGGACGCATTCCAGGCGACTATAGTCGCGGCAAGCGCGCGGTTGGGCCCGTAACGATTCCCATACGCCGAAGCCAAGCGCCCCAACGTACTACACAACCAATGACCCAAACTCCCCTTCGTGAAAGCGAAAAAGGACGGAGAATCGTCTCGCACGATATAAGTTATACATATACAGTAGAACATCGATTATACGAAACAATTGGGAACTGCGGTTGATAGTTCATATTGAGGAGAATGAGGTTATGTATATCGATCGATCAACCAATACCGTTAATTTGCCTAAGAGGACCAATGACCGTTAAGTTCGGACATTTTGTGTCCGAAAATAACCAACTTGGGAATTTTTTTACTGTTTAATCACACAGAATAACTAAGACGAAATGTACGACGAACATTCGGCTGCTGGTTGTTTTGAAAGTTAACTGTACCGATTAACCGCCTCGATAACTACAAGGTCGATAAGACAGATATTATTGTTATTGCGTTAGATTCGACGGGTTATTTTTTTTCCCTTTTATTTGTATATTCGACTTCACGTGACAATTTGGTTCGTGATACAATCACGAATAAAGAATGTACATTTTTTTGTCATTGGTAGGAATCGAACCTGGATCCCTGTGACTGTTGGTCGACGCTTTAGAACACTCGGCTATTCGCACCTTTACGAACGTATCCCTAGTAATCTCAACTACCGACGGTTTACCGTAAAAAACACCGGGTGATTATTTGCGAAAAAAAACCCTGAAAATCGGTTGTAAGTAACGACTGTAAAAACGAGTGATAAAAAAAAATCGGTCGTTTTTTCGGTAGTCGATGCATCTAAACGACTGTGAAAACAACTGTTCATAAAATTTATATCCGGTCGTTTTTCGGTAAACGGTTGTTTATAGAGTCGTTATGACCAATCTTAGGTTTTATTTTTGTAAAAAACCACTCGATGGTTTTGACGCTGGCATTTACGGTAAATCAGCCAAAAACCACGGTTTTTTGGCTGGTTCAAAATTGCTAGGGATTTTTTGATTTTATACTTCAAGTATAAGAAAATCCTAAACATTTTGTAAGTTTTTATCCGTATATAATAGTGTCGAAATTTATATTAAAAAATTTCCGACTTAAAAATTCGTTATTCATAAAAATTATTTTTCTCTTTCTATGTTATTTTATACTACTGCTTCAATCCCTATCTTGTTTATATGTGCTCTTAGGGGATTTAATCCCAGAACGCACGATAAATTTCATTTCAATGATGATTTAGAACACAAAACTACAGTTCTACTTTGTCAGAGTCGCTTAATGCCAAAAAGTGACACTAGGTGTCTCACATCTCAGTTGTAGGAACGAAAAGTGTGTAACTTTGAAAAGTGTCTCGGACTGTACTATTTATAAGAGGAAGTTACTTATATCTACACAAGCATGATCCTAATTGTTCAAAGAACAATGCTGCTTTTGAATTATTAAAAAATCATCATTGCAACCGAAATGACATCTATTTTAGGCAAGGTGGGTGACGTACACCCAGTGTATTCTTAATGATTCGATTTGGAATGGAATTTCTTTTTAACGTGAGCGACATTTAGTTCGGGTTTGCTTGAATCTGATTTGTTATTAGGTAAGATCCGTTACCTCCAGAATTGTAGAATGCACCGTAGAATTGTAGAATTGTAGTGTTCAGCGTCATCATAAAAACAGACTTAAAAAAAAAATTAATAACGAAAAAGAATAAGAGGGAAATAAAAAGGAGTACAAAGACTTTTTTTATAGGGTAACAAATATTTTTGCCAGGCTTGCAAATACCGCAATATTGCCACGACAAAACTTTTTTTCCCTCGTTGCGAAAAATGCAGTTTTCCTCACGCTTACATAAACTTTTCATCACGCTGTGCATAAAGTCCCATTTTCACACCTTGTGAAATAAAATTTCGTACGAAACTCGTGCGATAAAAGTTTTTTTAACTCATGTGATTGCAACACTAGTCACAAAAAAAAAATTTTGCACTAGTATCGTAAAGTACTATTTTTCGCTCCGATGGTGTCCAATGTAATTTACGCACACTTTTACCGCTAGAGGGCGACACTTTTCCGACTTATACGAGCCTAAACGCTTTCACATTCGCAACAAAGTAGTTCGAGACAGTGAAACAAAATGGCCGCCCGATGTTTCGGCCAAACACGTTAAAGATGTACAATAACAAAGGATTTATATAACCGCCATTCGGATAACCAATGTTCTACTGTATGTCTCGGTCCTACACGTATACTTGTTTCCATATACTTACTTACATATTCGTGTATACGTGACGTATACATATATTTACGTTCTTTGGCAAAGAGAAGTGTAAGCGAGCGAAACGTATTCGACGCGGCCGACCCGACATCTTTCTCGTTTCGTTTTCGTGCCTCGCCTTCTTCCCTCTTTCTATCGCTTTTTCGCCTCTCTCTTGGCGCGCCACCTATTTTACGATGTTTCGACCACGCGAATGTATATTTCGCTCTTTCGTCTCTCGTGTTTGTGTATGAAAGAGGTCGAAAACTCATGTGATTGCAACACTTCACAAAAAAAAAAAAAATTTCGCACTAGTATCGTAAAGTACTATTTTTCGCTCCCATGGTGTCCAATGTAATTTACGCACACTTTTACCGCTAGAGGGCGACACTTTTTCGAGTTATACGAGCCTAAACGCTTTCACATTCGCAACAAAGTAGTTCGAGACAGTGAAACAAAATGGCCGCCCGATGTTTCGGCCAAACACGTTAGAGATGTACAATAACAAAGGATTTATATAACCGCTATTTGGATAACCAATGTTCTACTGTATGTCTCGGTCCTATACGTATACTTGTCTCCATATACTTACTTACATATTCGTATATACGTGTAACGTATACATATATTTACGTTCTTTGGCAAAGAGAAGTGTAAGCGAGCGAACCGTATTCGACGCGGTCGACCCGACATCTTTCTCGTTTCGTTTTCGTGCCTCGCCTTCTTCCCTCTTTCTATCGCTTTTTCGCCTCTCTCTTGGCGCGCCACCTATTTTACGATCTTTCGAACACGCGAATATATACTTCGCTCTTTTGTCTCTCGTGTTTGTGTATGAAAGAGGCCGAAAACTCATGTGATTGCAACACTTGTCACAAAAAAAAAATTTCGCACTAGTATCGTAAAGTACTATTTTTCGCTCCGATGGTGTCCAATGTAATTTACGCACACTTTTACCGCTAGAAGACGACACTTTTTCGACTTATAGTACCCTAACCGCTTTCACATTCGCAACAAAGTAGTTCGAGACAGTGAAAGAAAATGGCCGCCCGATGTTTCGGCCAAATACGTTAAAGATGTACAATAACAAAGAATTTATATAACCGCCATTCGGATAACCAATGTTCTACTGTATGTCTCGGTCCTACACGTATACTTATCTCTATATACTTACTTACATATTCGTATATACGTGTAACGTATACATATATTTACGTTCTTTGGCAAAGAGAAGTGTAAGCGAACGAACCGTATTCGACGCGGTCGACCCGACATCTTTCTCGTTTCGTTTTCGTGCCTCGACTTCTTTCCTCTTTCTATCGCTTTTTCGCCTCTCTCTTGGCGCGCCACCTATTTTACGATCTTTCGACCACGCGAATGTATACCTCGCTCTTTCGTCTCTCGTGTTTGTGTGTGAATGAGGCCTCAACGAATTCGCTTTGCCGAAAAAAAAAATTTCGCACTAGTATCGTAAAGCACTATTTTTCGCTCCCATGGGTCTAATGTAATTTACGCACACTTTTACCGCTAGAGGGCGACACTTTTCCGACTTATACGAGCCTAAACGCTTTCACATTCGCAACAAAGTAGTTCGAGACAGTGAAACAAAATGGCCGCCCGATGTTTCGGCCAAACACGTTAAAGATGTACAATAACAAAGGATTTATATAACCGCCATTCGGATAACCAATGTTCTACTGTATGTCTCGGTCCTACACGTATACTTGTTTCCATATACTTACTTACATATTCGTGTATACGTGACGTATACATATATTTACGTTCTTTGGCAAAGAGAAGTGTAAGCGAGCGAAACGTATTCGACGCGGCCGACCCGACATCTTTCTCGTTTCGTTTTCGTGCCTCGCCTTCTTACCTCTTTCTATCGCTTTTTCGCCTCTCTCTTGGCGCGCCACCTATTTTACGATCTTTCGACCACGCGAATATATACTTCGCTCTTTCGTCTCTCGTGTTTGTGTGTGAATGAGGCCTCAACGAATTCGCTTTGCCGAAAAAAAAATTTCGCACTAGTATCGTAAAGTACTATTTGTCGCTCCCATGGTGTCCAATGTAATTTACGCACACTTTTACCGCTAGAGGGCGACACTTCTTCGACTTATACGAGCCTAAACGCTTTCACATTCGCAACAAAGTAGTTCGAGACAGTGAAACAAAATGGCCGCCCGATATTTCGGCCAAACACGTTAAAGATGTACAATAACAAAGGATTTATATAACCGCCATTCGGATAACCAATGTTCTACTGTATATCTCGGTCCTACACGTATACTTGTCTCCGTATACTTACTTACATATTCGTATATACGTGTAACGTATACATATATTTAAGTTCTTTGGCAAAGAGAAGTGTAAGCGAGCGAACCGTATTCGACGCGGCCGACCCGACATCTTTCTCGTTTCGTTTTCGTGCCTCGCCTTCTTCCCTCTTTCTATCGCTTTTTCGCCTCTCTCTTGGCGCGCCACCTATTTTACGATCTTTCGACCACGCGAATATATACTTCGCTCTTTCGTCTCTCGTGTTTGTGTGTGAATGAGGCCTCAACGAATTCGCTTTGCCGAAAAAAAAAAATTTCGCACTAGTATCGTAAAGTACTATTTTTCGCTCCGATGGTGTCCAATGTAATTTACGCACACTTTTACCGCTAGAAGACGACACTTTTTCGACTTATAGTAACCTAAACGCTTTCACATTCGCAACAAAGTAGTTCGAGACAGTGAAAGAAAATGGCCGCCCGATGTTTCGGCCAAATACGTTAAAGATGTACAATAACAAAGGATTTATATAACCTCCACTCGGATAACCAATGTTCTACTGTATGTCTCGGTCCTACACGTATACTTGTCTCCGTATACTTACTTACATATTCGTATATACGTGTAACGTATACATATATTTAAGTTCTTTGGCAAAGAGAAGTGTAAGCGAGCGAACCGTATTCGACGCGGCCGACCCGACATCTTTCTCGTTTCGTTTTCGTGCCTCGCCTTCTTCCCTCTTTCTATCGCTTTTTCGCCTCTCTCTTGGCGCGCCACCTATTTTACGATCTTTCGACCACGCGAATGTATACCTCGCTCTTTCGTCTCTCGTGTTTGTGTGTGAAAGAGGCCTCAACGAATTCGCTTTGCCGAAAAAGAATGGCGAAAGAGAGATTCCTTCTCGTGAAGACGGGAACGACGAAAAGATCGGTATCCTCGTTCCTCCTACGGATTATTACACATCCACGTGGTATATTATACTGGGTATAGTACAAACGCCGAGAGAAGTATAGTATTCTCGATATAATTTTCCTTCGGGGGTTGAAAGTCGAAACCAATCGCATGTTTCTTTCTTTACTTTCGTCGGGGAATGCGTTATTGTTATTATTGCATAGAAAGGTTTTTTTTTTTGTTGTATGGCTGTGCGAGTGTGTATATAGCGTGCGATGCTGAGTTGGAACGTGACGGCTGCGTGAATGAAATTTCGCATGCGTATCAGGAACCACGAGCGAAGCAGGAACCTTCTACGCTATAATAATACGTATAGTGTGGGTATATAGATATATATAGTGAGTTGGGATCCTTTGGCCACACGGAACTACCGAAGGTCAGACACACCGCGTGTGCACGAGAGCTCATGATGTACAGCTTATTGTGTGACTCACGACGAGACACTCGGACTATGACCCTCAAGGAAAAACTCCACTTTTTGAGAATTTTAATAAAATTTCTTGTTAATGATAATTTCAAATGTTTATGGCTATAAAATGTGCCATTATAGACTCAGATAATTCGAAGGTGAAGAGATATCTTTGGCCCTCAAGGAAAGTCGGCACTTTTTGAGAATTTTTAGAAAATTTCTTGTTAATGATAATTGGAAATGTTTATGGCTCTAAAATGTGCCATTATTGACTCAGATAGCTCGAAGGTGAAGAAATATCTTTGGCCCTCAAGGAAAGTCCGCACTTGTTGAGAATTTTTGGAAAATTTCTTATTAATGATAATTAATAATGTTTATGGCTCTAAAATGTAACATTATTGGCTCAGATAGTTCGAAGGTGAGGAAATATCTATGACCCTCAAGGAAAATCTTCACTTCTTGAGAATTTTTATAAAATTTCTTGTTAATGATAACTAAAAATGTTTATAGGTCTAAGATGTAATATTATTGGTTCAAATAGCTCGCAGGTGAGGAAATATCTATGACACTCAAGGAAAGTTCGCACTTTTTGAGAATTTTTACAAAATTTCTTGATAATGATAATTGGAAATGTTTATGGCTCTAAAATGTAACATTATTGGCTCAGATAGTTCGAAGGTGAAGAAATATCTATGACCCTCAAGAAAAATCTCCATTTTTTGAGAATTTTTATAAAATTTCTTGTTAATGATAACTAAAAATGTTTATAGGTCTAAAATCTAACATTATTGGCTCAGATAGTTCGAAGGCAAGGAAATATTTATGAACCTCAAGAAAAATCTCCACGTTTTGAGAATTTTAGAATATTTCTTGTTAATGATAACTAAAAATATTTATAGCTACAAAATGTGCCATTATTAGCTCAAATAGTTCGTAGGCGAGGAAATATCTATTTAATAACAATTATATCAGTAATTCCAACCAAACCGTAAAGCTACAAGGAAAAATCTGCATTTTTAACGATCAAATTTGTAATACACGATTTATATATTAAATAAATTTACGAAATTGCTTTTTGTCGTCACGATCATGATGCCAATCATTCAAAGAAACATATTGCTTTTGAATTATTAACAAATCTTAATTACACCCGAAATGACAACCTGTTTTAGGCAAGGTGGGTTACACACACCCAATGTGTGCTCTAAGCGTTCGGCTTTATTGTGGACCGAAAAATGTCATTTTTTAGAAGTGCTTTTCACACAGCATCTTCACCATGATGAGAAAATGTCTCCAAAATTATTATAGAATTAAGAAAAATTATTTACAGGTTGCTTAACTCACTTTTATGTAAAAAATTAAATCTTTTTTTTTTAATACCTATATTATTCTCCCATTAAAAAAAAATAACACTTTTTTTTTTATCTCGGTGACCTGGTTTTTCTCTTCATCTTTGTGTCAGGTGTCTTCATCCCCTTATACTATGCATTTCCATATATATGTATGTATTATGGACTAAGCCTAAGTCGTCACGCGCTGGGTCGTAGCCTTGAACGGCGTTGGCGTTGCCCTTCGACTTCCGGCGGACGTGCATCGTCCTTGCTTCGTCGCTTCTGGGACTTTGTGAATTTACTAATAAGCCTGCGTGACGCAGCCCTTCAATAAACTTCCGTTTAATACCTGCCGCAAGAACAGCAGACTGTGCATAATAATCCCATCGATACATAGAGTTAATATTAATCATAAGATTTTCCATGATTTTATCACACTAAATCTTCTAGTCGAAGCAAGAGCTAAAATATAAAGAAGAAGATACGGAAGTTCTGTAAATTCGGAAGAGGGTCGTATGTAAAGGACGTTCTATGCTACGTCAATTTGCCTTTTCATAGATTAGAATTCAAATTGGTAAGGTGAACACAGGGTTCGGAAAGTTACTTATTGAAAGTAATTCGTTACCGTTACTCCTTGTGAAAAAGTAACGTGTTACCGTTACCGTTACACCTTGCGAAAAAATAACGCGTTACCGTTATCGTTACTGAAAATGTAACGCTTCCGTTACTTTTCGTTACTTTAAAACATGTTAATCATGTAACAAATTTAGATGTATATAATTATTAACGTGTAGAATGAATGTCAATAACGACAAAAAACGAATAATTCAGAGAAAATGTTTATTAACGTTGAGCAAGTAGCTTTCGTTCATTTTCATTGGTATCTCGCCTCTTAGAGGTAATTCAAACAGCTACTTGTTAACAAACATTTTGTATCTCAAAAAGTAACGAAAAAGTAACGTTAATTTCGTTACTTGTTACAAAAAATTTGTAACGAGCGTTGTCTTAGAATTACACGAATAAAAATGTAACGATGTTACCGACCGTTAACACCAAAAAGTAACAAATTCACTAACGACGTTACTAGTAACGCGTTACTTCCGAACCCTGGGTGAACATTATTTTTTGATTCTCCATTCAAGTATTTCACCAATTTTGACTCTATCATAAATCACTAGATATAAATTTAGAATAGGAAATAACGATTGAGCATTTTTATTTAATTTTTGGGCTATTGGTTCTCATATAAAGTTTGCCACAGGACAAAATATTCTTTTTGTGGTTCAACAGAGTATTTTTAAAAAAATAATATCATTAGCTACATTCGTGAAATATTCAACGAATTTCAGCCATTTTTATGTGACTCGAAACATTTGAAAAAAATAAAAAATATTATTCCTCCACGACTCGTCACTTTTTTGTATCAAAATATTTTCAAATTGTCACGTTTGAAATAGTATGCTATTTTTCACCATATCTGCAGCGGAAAGTTCGAATTACGTAAAGCCCGTAGGGCGGGAAGTCGAACTTTCCGCGCAGGTATGGTGAAAAATCCACTTTTCACACCTTCCCACTTAAATAAATAATCTAATCATCCAAATATATTATAATTACACTATCTAAAATATATTTCTTTTCGAAAATTCAGTTTTTCAATTTTCCCTCTCAAAGAAAAAAAAATATGTATGCAATTTTGTTCGAAAAATGTTGTTTAGAAATTACAACACTTCAGAAATTTTCTCGAATTGTCAAATTAAACTTGACGATGAAATTCACCCTTCCAAAATTATCATCGTCCATATTGTGAGCAAAAAGAAAATTTTATATTTTTTTAATACTGTAATATTTTTAGCGCGTGACATGGAATGACCCATGCAGTTTTAATACGTACAAAAAATAGCGTAGAAGTCTGCAAGGATATATTTCCGAGTGCACAGAGAATCCCCATGAACTTTGGGCGGTTGGCGTATCCCAACAGAGAGAAACGATGAGGCACCGGATTTTCGGGTCCGTTGGCGGGCTGAAGAACTATAGAAATCGGTTCGCACCTGCCCGAACTCCCGAGGCCGTGTTCGTTCGCGGTAAAAAGAAAACCTTCTTCCTTTCGAGCCCCCTAAAGCCCCCTAAAGCCCCCCGGTCGCTCAAGTTAGTTTATGGATGTCTCGCCCTCTCAGAGGGGCCCCACTGCGGGGTACGGGTTGGCAGGGGCACAGATTTCGTCGGTTGGAGGGCCTCACCGAACTGGCTCTTCTCTCCCCTGTCATTCTCTTCTTCTTCTTCTTCTTTTCCTTCTTTTACCTTTTCGTTTTTTTCTTTTTCTTTTTTTTTTTTGCAGGGTTGCATCGTCGAAGCGGCGTCGGTTTCCCTTGTAGTAGAAGCTAAAGACACACACGCAGGAAGATATTATACCGGGTCGAGAAGATACGCACCATGAAGCTGACCTTGGGAAGATGAATTCACCATTTTGCTTCCTCATAGAGGAAGCTGTTTTCGTAAAAAAAAAAATTTCGAGATTTTCTTGTCAGGACACTCAGAATAGTCCAAAACGACGAGAAACGTGGTTTAGAAAAAAAGTTCGGATGTATGTATGTATGTGTGCGTGTGTGTGTGTGTGTGTGTGTGTGTGTGTAGCACGTTTGCAAAATTCAAACCGCTATATCTCGAAAACGGGTTTAACAATCAAGCTGAAATTTGGCACACTGGTAGAGGAGCATCGCCCCTTTCTATGAATACATTTTCGAAAAAATTGAAAAAAAAATTAAGATTTTATAAGCCTTTCAATTTTTCGAATAATGTCTGTATTTTCTCTAGCTTCCGCAATTTTTCAGCTAATGAGCTAAATAGTTCTGGACAAATAGAGAAATGAAAAATGAAGGTCGGTATTGAATTTGAGTGAAATCCATAAAGCGGTTTAGATTTGATAAAATTTTGAATTTTCGAAAAAATTTTGTTTTTGTTCTTATTCAAGTTAAGTTCGACCAAACCTGGTCAAATCTTGTGCAAGGTAAAATTAACATCCAGTTGTAGTAGATATCGAATTTGGTGAAGATTGGTAAAGTGGTTCAGATTTTATAAGACATTGAATTTTTCAAAAAATCTTTGTATATTCTCTAGCTGTCACAATTTTTTAGATAATGAGCTTAAACAGTTTTTGACGAATAAAGCAATGAAAAATGACGATCGGTATTGAATTTGAGCGAAATCCATAGAGCGGTTTAGATTTGATAAAATTTTGAATTTTCGAAAAAATTTTGTTTTCGTTCTTATTCAAGTTAAGTTTGACCAAACCTGCTCAAATCTTTTGCAATGTAAAATTAACATCCAGTTGTAGTAGATATCGAATTTGGTGAAGATTGGTAAAGTGATTCAGATTTTCCAAGACATTGAATTTTTCAAAAAATCTTTGTATGTTCTCTAGCTGTCACAATTTTTTTAGATAATGAGCTTAAACAGTTTTTGACGAATAAAGCAATGAAAAATGATGATCGGTATTGAATTTGAGCCAAATCCATAAAGCGGTTTAGATTTTATAAAATTTGGAATTTTCGAAAAAATTTTGTTTTCGCTCTTATTCAAGTTAAGTTCGACCAAACCTGCTCAAATCTTATGCAATGTAAAATTAACATCCAGTTGTAGTAGATGTTGAATTTGGTGAAGATTGGTAAAATGGTTCAGATTTTTTAAGACATTGAATTTTTCAAAAAATCTTTGTATGTTCTCTAGCTGTCACAATTTTTAAGATAATGAGCTTAAACAGTTTTTGACGAATAAAGCAATGAAAAATGACGATCGGTATTGAATTTGAGCGAAATCCATAAAGCGGTTTGGATTTGATAAAATTTTGAATTTTCGAAAAAATTTTGTTTTCGTTCTTATTCAAGTTAAGTTTGACCAAACCTGGTCAAATCTTGTGCAAGGTTAAATTAACATCCAGTTGTAGTAGATATCGAATTTGGTGAAGATTGGTAAAGTGGTTCAGATTTTGTAAGACATTGAATTTTTCAAAAAATCTTTGTATGTTCTCTAGCTGTCACAATTTTTTAGATAATGAGCTTAAACAGTTTTTGACGAATAAAGCAATGAAAAATGACGATCGGTATTGAATTTGAGCGAAATCCATAAAGCGGTTTAGATTTGATAAAATTTTGAATTTTCGAAAAAAATTTGTTTTCGTTCTTATTCAAGTTAAGTTCGATCAAACCTGCTCAAATCTTTTGCAATGTAAAATTAACATCCAGTTGTAGTAGATATCGAATTTGGTGAAGATTGGTAAAGTGGTTCAGATTTTATGAGACATTGAATTTTTCAAAAAATCTCTGTATGTTCTCTAGCTGTCACAATTTTTTAGATAATGAGCTTAAACAGTTATTGACGAATAAAGCAATGAAAAATGACGATCGGTATTGAATTCAAGCGAAATACATAAAGCCGTTTAGATTTTATAGAATTTTGAGTTTTTGAAAATTTTTGTTTTCGTACTTCTTTAATTTGCATTTAAAATAAGGATGCAAAGTAGAACTTTGCACATTGCTTCTTCAATAATTTTTATCTTTTGCAAAGCTTCCTCTACGAGGAAGCCAAAAATAAAATAAAGTAACTTCCTCAATGAAGAAGCAATGTGCAAAGTTCTACTTTGCATCCTTTTTTAATCCCTTAAGGAAATACAGGTAAAAATTAGTGATATTACATTGACGAATATCTCGTTGCTGATAAATAAAAATGTTTTTACAATGTTTATGGCTGTAAAATGAGCCTGCTTAAGCTCAGATAGTTTATAGGTGAGAAAATATTTATTTGGTCATGTTTGTATTAGGAATTCCAAAGAAATGGTAGGGCTATGAGAAAAAGCCTGCAACTTTGGGATTTTGTCAATTTTACTTCTATCTCAATTCTTATAAAACTATACAGTGTATTTTTCTTCTACAGGGTTTACAAAAAGTTCTTTGGTGTAAATTCGAAATTTTTCGACATGAATAAACTTAAATTTTCATCACTGTATTTCAGTTGATTGATAACATTTTATTCATTCAGCATCTTTATAGTTTTTTTTTAAATAATTTTCCTTGCCTAAAAAATCGAGTTCTTTGATTCCTTTAACTAAAAACATTTATGTTATATTTTAACTCAAATATTCTACTTTCTCGACTTTAAATTTCTTATATCATATTTTTAAAAAACCTTGCTATTTTTTTTTAGTTTATTTAGAATTTCGCATATAATTTAAAAAATTAAAATTTATCCAATCGAAAAATTGATGTTTTTGGATTGAATAATCAAACAATAATTGTGTTTAAAATTATTTTCAGTACACTTTTTGGTGAAAGATGGTCATATAGCGACTTACTAACTGAAAACTTAAACACAGCTGAGCCAGTTTAGAAGCCAATGTCAGCTTCATAGTCTCGTCCTGTGAAATAACTTGGCTGTCTCTGGTTCACTAAAGCCTGGGGCCTAACAATGTGGACGTTGAGAGGGTTACACACAGGTTCCTCCGAGCAGTCAGGTAGGATATTTCGAAGCCTTACACAGTCTTCCTACCATATACCATCAGCATTGCTTGTGTAGTGGCGGCTCCAGCAATAGCACTAAAAGATTTTTTTTTTCTTCTTCTCTTTCATCTTCTCTATTTTTCTTTCTCGCATTCCAAGCCACCGGCAACACACAAACGTATCTACAATTTTCCTTTCACGACGACTCGTAGAAAAAAAAAGAAGAAGAAGAAGAAAAGGAAAAAAAGGATTATTGTACCTAATGACAATTAACGTGTAAATAATGATAGTTTAGTGAGAAATTGCATAGCCCATGAAGTAATTCGTCACACTTTTTTTCTAACTTTGACGTACAAATGAGTTTGTCCTTCGTGGAAAAACCAACAGAGAAATCTGAACGTGAAATAAAAGGGATTTTGCTTTTTCATAGAGGAAACTTTGTTTTCATGTAATTTTTGTTGTTTTTTTGTGGTTTTTATGTTCGTAAAAAAAATGTATGAAACGCCGAGAAAAGTGGTTTAGAAAATGTGGTCGAATTTGCGTGTGTGTTTGATGAAAGGCTTAAGGGGTTAAGCCACTCTAGAATTTTCGAAAAATCGATTTTTTTTCTCCTTGGAAATGGCTCATTAGGGTTTCTAGAATGTTGTCCCAAAAGATAATTACTATGAAAAAATTACTATATACAGTTAATGATATGTATAATAAATACCCTTTCTCAAAAAATCGATGTCTCTAATAGTTTTTCTGAAAAAAATTCCCAAAAAAAGCCTTTTTTGTGGCCCTGTAGAGTAGCCTAACCCCTTAAAATTTATACTACCTTAATTTGTGAACTACTCGACCGAATCAGATGAAATTTTAATGTCATGTGAAATTCTAGGCTATGTTTAATTGAGATAGATTTTATAAAAATCGATTCAGGCATTTAGATTTTATACGATTTTTAAGATTTTGAAAGTTATTTGTCTACGATTGTAACTCGACCAAATTTTGAGCTGTTGCGCTGAAACTTCGTACAAAAATTGTACAAAGTGATGTGATGTTTAGTATTGAATTTCGGCAAAATCGGTAGAGCGATTCGGATTTTATGGAATATTCGAAAAAATTTATATTGTTACATTAACTCTCGCAAAAGTTGATCTAGCAAGCAATAATCTTTTCACGTCGGTAAAAGGGTTCAAATTTGATAGGAATTTGAATATTATTCTTCTTATTTTTTGACGACTAAAATTTCGCTGCAATTCTAATTTTTATTAATGCTTTTAAAACAAGAATGCAAAGTGGAACCTTGCACATTCCTTTCTCATAATTTTTCGCTTTTACAAAAATTTAAAATACATTTTTTTTATTCTAATTTTTTAATTTATTCAATTTTTTATTTATTAAATTTTTACAAATTGTTGAAATCCATCAGAAAGATAAACAGTTAAATTGCAATAAGGATAATTTTATTTGAATTTTATTAGACATTTGCACCTCAAAAAAAAAAGAAAAGAAAAGAATTGAAACATTTAAGAATTTTTTTGCTATTTTTGCTTCCTCATAGAGGAAGCTTTATTTTCATGAAAATTTTTTTGTTGAGATTTTCATGCCAGTATGCTTAGAATTGTCCAAAATGTCGAGAAAAGTGGTTTAGAAAAAATGTCCGTATGTGTGTGTGTGTGTGTCCTGGGCTCCGAAAATTCGATGAACTATTACTCAGTAACCGTTCGAGCGATATTACTCAAATTTGGCACGCAAGTGGAGTAGTTGCCTCGCTTTGAATGTTGAAATTTTTGAAAAAAAAAATCAGCCATTTTGATTTTATGGTACTTTTAATTTATTTAAAAAAGAGCGTGGTCGCTCTAACTTTCGTAAAAATTAGACGATTTTGCTAAATAGTTCTTTATAAATAAATATACGTTCAATGTTGTTTGGCATTGCATTTGGGCGAAATCGGTAAAACGATTCCGATTTTATAGATGTTTGAATTTTTCGAAAAAAATCATTTTTTTTTATAAATCACGTCGAATTTCACCAATTTAACTGAAATGTTTTACAGACGAAAAGGAACATGCAGCTATGCCACGTACCAAATTTGACGATGATCGGTAAAGTGGTTCAGATTTTACGACATTTTGAAATTTACAAAAAAAAAAAAAACGATTTTCGCTCTAGCATCAGCAAAAGTTGATAATGCGAGACAAAAGTTTGTACTCAATGGAAATAAGAATGCAAAGTAGAACTTTACACATTGCTTCATATATAATTTTTATTTTTAAAAATTTATAATTACCGTATATATATTATGTATATATATACGGTCCATATATACATAACGTATATGTATATATATGGTACTATAATATATATATATATATATGTTATAGTAGTTGCCCCGCTTTGAATGTTGAGATTTTAGAAAAAAAAATCAGCCATTTTGATTTTACGGTACTTTTAATTTTTTGAAAAAAGGGCGTGGTCGCTCTAACTATCGTAAAAATTAGACGATTTTGCTAAATAGTTGTTTATAAATAAATATACGTTCAATGTTGTTTGGCATTGCATTTGGGCGAAATCGGTAAAACGGTTCAGATTTTATAGATGTTTGAATTTTTCGAAAAAAATCATTTTTTTTAATAAATCACGTCGAATTTCACCAATTCAACCGAAATGTTTTACAGACGAAAAGGAACATGCAGCTATGCCACGTACCAAATTTGACGATGATCGGTAAAGCGGTTCAGATTTTACGACATTTTGAAATTTACAACAAAAAAAAAACGATTTTCGCTCTAGCATCAGCAAAAGTTGATAATGCGAGACAAAAGTTTGTACTCAATGGAAATAAGAATGCAAAGTAGAACTTTACACATTGCTTCACATATAATTTTTATTTTTTTAAATTTATAATGACCGCTTGTCCCAAAATAGAATTGCCCATAACTCTCGAACGGCGTGACGAATCGAGATGAAAATTTACTCAACAAGGATGCAAAGTAGAACCTTGCACATTGCTTCCTCATTATTCTTCGTTTTTTACAAAGCTTCCTCTATGAGGAAGCCAAAATTGAATTACGTACTTCCTCATAGAGGTAGCTTTGCAAAAAGCGAAAAATAATGAGGAAGCAATGTGCAAGGTTCTACTTTGCATCCTTGTTTTAAAAATATCTACAACTTTCCTTTTATGGCTCAGAGAAAAAAAAATAGAAAAGGAAAGAAAATATTATTGTACCCAATGACAATTAATTTGTAAATTATGTTGGTCCGAATCTTTGCCGTACAAAAGCTTCGTTTATCTTGGAATACAAAGGTTTCATCGGGCGAAGAGAGATTGAAACATTTGTGAAGCTATGCGTAGAAAATTTATGATGATAGTTTTAGAAATCCGAGCGAGATGTAGACAAAACCCCTAAAGCGGATATTGTGGGCAGAGATGAGTGTTGGGTTAAAGAAAAAACGATTTTAAGGGGGGTGGTAATGGTAGATGAAAAGGTTTCGGCTCTGAGCATCAACCAGGCAATTCCATTTTCCAAAAGGCTGTGTATCTCGTTCCCAAGATCTTCGCTTCTAATCTGTCTGAAAGAAAAGTGGCTTAAGACTCTTTTCACAGTGCCGCAGGTCCAGAAGGCTCATTAATTACCTTCTCTAGGTTATCCACAGGTAGCAAAGCATCTGAGAACACGAAAATTAGTAAATATAACATTACCTACAATTTTTTAATTTTTATTATCTAAATTTGGTAAATGTATCTATTTTTAAAAATATATTACAAAATTTATAATAAACGCAATTATTATTTATTTATTTTGATCATTGGAACTAAAAAATTAGCTCACGTAATAATGTACAATTTTTATTTCCCAATTTATAAGTACAATTTTAAACAAAATAATAATAATGCCAATAAATCCTATTATTATTATTTTTTTTTCATGATTAGAAATGGAAAATTAGAAAACCTAATAACGTACCATTTTTTCCCCCAATTTATAACCATTAATGAATAAAAAATTCAACTAAACAATAATAATAGTGGCAATAATTGCTATTCATTCTAAACATAAATTATTCATCCCATGAATTGTAATTAAAAATAATCGATAAATGTATCTATTTTTTAAAAATATATTACAAAATTAATAATAACTGCAATTATTTATTTTGATTATCAAAACTAAAAAATGAACTCACGTAATAATGTACAATTTTCATTTTCCAATTTATAAGTACAGTTTAAACAAAATACTAATAATGCCAATAATTGCTATTCTCTCTATTCTATACATAAATTATTTAGCACATAAATTGTATTCAATAATTATCGCCTTTGAAAGTATTTCTATAATAATAAAAATTATTATTTTTTCATTATTAGAACTGGAAAATTAGCAGATTTATAACCATTAATGATTTTAAAAAAATTCAACAAAACAATGATAATAGTGACTATAATTGCTATTCATTATATACATAAATTATTCATCCCATAATAAAAAAAAATCGCCTTTGGAAGTATTTTTATAAAAAATAATAGTTATTATTTTAATAATCGATTAAATATTTGATACCAGAATATAATTTAATTATTAAATTTAATATAAATTTTAATTAGTTACAAATTTTTAAGTAATTTATTTGGAGACACATTATTTAAAATTTAATTTAATTAAAAAATTCAGTTATTTATTAAATATTTAGGTAGATTAAATATTTGAGACCAAAATATAATGTAATTATTAAATTTAATATAAATTTTAAAATTAGTTAAAAATTTTTTAATAATTTATTTGGAGACAAATTATTAAAAATTAAATTTAATTAAAAAATTCAGTTATTTAATAAAAATTATTGTAACATTTGGGTAAATATTTATATTTATTATTGTTTTATAAATACTTCTAATTAGAGAGATTATTTTTTTTATTATAATTTGCGAGTTGTGAAATGACTCTGTTTAAGTCCAAGTGTTTTTATACTCCTACAGGGAATCATGTGTGCATATATAGCACGTATGGGTGAAGAAGACGAAGATGGCCGCGGCGCTCGATCACGGAACATCGATGTGCCCGGCAGCACAAGAGGAGAGGCCGACATTGCGGTTGCGGCTACTCGGTATTGAAGTCTCCACGCGACTAGATAAGTAACGAGCATCTCGTAGCATCGACCGGTAGCGAAGGGCACGAACTAAATTAGTGTAAATTTTATGCAAAAATTATTCAGTAATTACAATAAAATTCTTCTTTTTTTTTTAAATACATTTAGGTATTTAAAAAATGTCTTTCATTAAAAAGCTCCTGATACTTGGTTTATTTGGTGCCTAGAAAAATAAGACGAATTTTAAGGGATCTAAGGGGAAAAATAGCCTATTTTCACGATTTTTTTTCGGACGGTTACTATACGCCGATCAATCTGAAATTTTTATGACATATTAAGGTAATCATGAATGACAAAAAATGATTTTTTATAAGACGATTTTTATTGTTTAAATATTTTTTTTAAGTTGTTGAAAATAATGTTGATAAAAAAGACAGCCTCATGGTGGACATCGTAGGGGTCGCAAATTTGATCTGAAAAAAAACCCAAAGGATTATTAATTAGTAAACGATTGGCTATCGCGCTATGGAGGCTTTTTTTAAATCAAAATTGACAAAATGGCGGCGGTTTGAACACAAAGTACCGAATTTAGCCGTTTTTTTCGACAGTTTTTCTTTAAAAAAAATGGGAAGATTTAAAAAAAAAGCTTCCACATCACGATAGAGAGTAGCGTGAAGAATGTTCTCCTAAAATTTACTAATGGATAAAACAAAAAAAATTCGATTTTTTTTTTACGAACACTATTTAGAAAAATAATGCACAGTTTTTTTGTAACATGTACTTAAAAATCGTAAGCCAAAAATTATTTACAAAAATTTACAAATAGTGAAATAGCAATAGAAATATATTCTGCGTTTCACTTTCATGAAAAAAAATTATCGAATTAAGATGTAAAAATGTTTAAGTCATTTTTTTCCACTATTTTTATTCAGAAAAATGTCGAATATTTGGGAATTTATTTATTTTTTCTTGAAAAGGATTTGGCTGTTAAAGAGTTAACCATTTGTTGTACAAATGGTTAACTCTTTGTTAACCATTTGTTGTACAAATGGTTAACTCTTTAGGATGTTTTTGACCGTAAATACTAATGGATAAAACAAAAAAAAATTTCGATTTTTTTTACGAACACTATTTAGAAAAATAATGCACAGCTTTTTTGTAACATGTATTTAAAAATCGTAAGCCAAAAATTATTTAAAAAATGTACAAATAGTGAAATTGCAATAGAAATATATTCTACGTTTCCCTTTCATGAAAAAAAATTATCGAATTAAGATGTAAAAAAATTTTAAGTCATTCTTTTTCCACTATTTTTATTCAGAAAAATGTCCAATATTAGGGAATTTATTTATTTTTTCTTGAAAAGGATTTGGCTGTTAAAGAATTAACCATTTGTTGTACAAATATGTCGAACCATTCGTTTTTTTTTTCTTTCATTTTTTAACATTTGAATTAATTCAATCAATGATCATGATTGAAAACATTGCGTCACAGATCAGATAAAAAATGCAGAATCATTCTAATATCTTTTCCCATCTCGAAATAAGACTTTATTTCATTCTTCGTGATTTGTCTTTATACCAGAGAGCAATTTGATAAAATCTCGAAGTTAAAACCCACACCAAATTATATATAACGTTAGAAACGTTCAATATGATATCGACTAATCTCTTAGACTAGTTACACACTGAAAAGTGAACTAAACGAGGATTTAAAAAAAACATATTTCACAATAAAAAAAGCTTAAGTTTATTATTCAATTTTTTTTGCAAAAATGTCGTTTCAACCAATCTCCATTATTTATTTAAAAAAAAAAATAAGACATTAATTCAGTTAATAATAATCATTGAAAAAAATTGCGTCACAGATTAGAAAAGAATTTAAAAAATCATTGACCATCTCAAAATAATAATTATATTTTATTCAATTATACCAGACAGCAATTTGATAAAATCTCGAAGTTAAAATCCACACCAAATTATACATAACGTTAGAAACCTTTAATATGACATCCAACTAATCTCTTAGACGAGTTAGCCACTGAAAAGTGAATTAAACGAGGATTTTTAAAAAACATATTTCACAATAAAAAAAGCTTAAGTCTATTATTCAATTTTTTTTTGCAAAAATGTCATTTTAACCAATCTCCATTTTTTATTGAAAAAAAAAATAAGACATTAATTCAGTTAATAATAATCATTGAAAAAAATTGCGTCACAGATTAGAAAAGAATTTAAAAAATCATTGATCATCTCAAAATAATAATTATATTTTATTCTATTATACCAGACAGCAATATGATAAAATCTCGAAGTTAAAACCCACACCAAATTATATATAACGTTAGAAACCTTTAATATGACATCCAACTAATCTCTTAGGCGAGTTAGCCACTGAAAAGTGAATTAAACGAGGATTTTTAAAAAACATATTTCACAATAAAAAAAGCTTAAGTTTATTATTCAATTTTTTTTGCAAAAATGTCGTTTCAACCAATCTCCATTATTTATTTTAAAAAAAAAATAAGACATTAATTCAGTTAATAATAATCATTGAAAAAATTGCGTCACAGATTAGAAAAGAATTAAAAAAATCATTGACCATCTCAAAATAATAATTATATTTTATTCAATTATACCAGACAGCAATTTGATAAAATCTCGAAGTTAAAACCCACACCAAATTATACATAACGTTAGAAACATAACACTAAAAAGTGAATAAAACGAGGATGTTTTAAAAACATATTTCACAATAAAAAAAAGCTTAAGTTTTTGATTCAATTATTATTTTTTTGCAAAAATGCACATTTTTCATTACAAAAAAAAGGATGCAAAGTAGAATCTTGCACATTGCTTCCTCATTATTTTTCGCGTTTTACAAAGTTTCCTCTCTGAGGAAGCAAACAGTATGTTATTCAATTTTGGCTTCCTCATAGAGGAATCTTTGTAAAAAGCGAAAAATAATGAGGAAGCAATGTGCAAGGTTCTACTTTGCATCCTTTTTTAAATTAGATAAATAAACATATTGTGAATTCGCTTTTTCTATTTTGTTATTCCGTTATTTCCTTATTATTAGAGCGTTTTCGAAAGTAAATGTGATAACGTATATTATTAAAAATAATTCAACATTCCATAAAATCACAAATTTCATACCATTTGTCACTAAATTATACATATATAATGGCTGAATATTGTTTCATTTATAAACAAAATTTGAGCTCACTATTTCAAGTTTTGCAAAAGTTACAATAGAGCGATAATGTCAATTTTTTGAAAAATTCAAAATTCCATAAAATCTGAACCACTTTACCGTTTCGAGCCAAATTCAATACCAAACAGCATTGCGTGCACCTACTCTTATAACCAACTATTTAGCAAAATAGACTAAATTTTACGAAAGTTAGAGCGACCACGTCCTTTTTTCAAAAAATTCAAAACGGCATATAATCGAAATTTTCGCACAGATTTTGTCGAAAATTGCTACAGTTGAAGAGGGTCTGCTGCTACACTAGTGTGCCAAATTTGAGCGCGATATACAAAACCGTTCTTGAGTTATCGGCGTTCGAATTTTCGGAGTTGTATACATACACACACACACACATACATACATACGGACATTTTTTCTAGATCACTTTTCTGGACGTTTTGGACAATTCTAAGTGTCCTGACATAAAAATTTCGAAATTTTTTTTTTTCATGAAAACAACGCTTCCTCTATGAGGAAGCAAAATAAAACATTAATTCAATTAATAATAATCATTGAAAAAAAAATTGCGTCACAGATGAGAAAAGAATTTTTTTAAATCATTGACCATCTCAAAATAATCATTTTATTTTATTCTATTATACTTGATAAAAGCAATTTGATAAAATCTTTAATTCCAACAGCCACACCAAACCATAAAGAGTAACGTTAGAACGCTTCAATATGCTTATAATCTGACTAATCTCTTAGACTAGTCAGACACTTAAGAGTGAACGTTTCAGTCTACATTGTATCACAAGTACCTGAGTGTAGCATATATGTATAAGAAGCGAACGCGAGGTCAACTCGTCGATGACGTTCGACGTCTTTGGATGTTGAATAAAAAAAAATACCTATATGCTTTCATATCCTCAAACATACATATATATTTATATATTTATATATATATATATATTGATGATTGTAAAACTACTACAACTTGTTGCTTGTAGGTAATTCGCGTATTGGAGGAGATCGTGTTCGATCGTTTCCAAGAGTCTTCGACGACGTCTCAGAGCCAACGCTTCTGCCTGGAGTCATTCTCCGGGCAGAGCCGATGATGTCATCGGTCTGCCCAGCAGCAGGAGCAGCGCCTACGCTACTTTGCTGGTTCTCCAACGTTTCTCGTTGCCAACGACGAACGAACGAACGAAGAAAAAGCAGGTTTAAGGGGACTTGATAACGCAGTAGATAATTTTTTCTTTCTTTTTTTTTTATGCTGTATTTATCATCGATAAGTGATTAATTATTGTAGTCGTTACGTAAAAAGAAAAAGTTTTTTTTTAACTTTACATTGGGAAAAAAATGAATTTGCTATCAGGAAAAGCTAATATTTTAACGATTGGGCGAATATGATTTTTGTAAAATGTTAATTAGGACAACTTTTTTTTTTAATGTTGTATTTATTATTGACAAGTGATTCATTATTGTAGTCGTTACGTAAAAGGAAAAAGTTTTTTTTTTTTAACTTTGCATTGGGAGAAAAATGAATTTGATGTCAGGAAAAACTAATATTTTTATGAGTTAACTAAACATTTGCAAATACGATTTTTGTAAAATATTAATTAGAAGGACAATTTTTTAAAATGTTGCATTTATCATTGACAAGTGATTAATTATTGTAGTTCTTACGTTAAAAAAAGGTTTTTATTTAAACTTTAGTCGTTACGTAAAAAGAAAAGGTTTTTTTTTAAACTGTACATTGGGAGAAAAATGAATTTGATGTCAGGAAAAGCTAATATTTTAACGAGTTTAAAAAGATTGTGCGAATACGATTTTTGTGAAATATTAATTAAAAGAACGAGTTTTTTTAAATTTTCTTTTAGAATTTAAAAAATAATTAATTTAAAGATGTTTTACAGTGAGATAAAAATTGGGTTGCTCTGAGAGATGTTCACGATTTAATAAATTAATTAAAATTAAAGTGTCGGAATAGAATTTATAGCGAATTAGAATAAAAAATGATATTCAATTAAATTTTTTTTTTTTTTGAATATTCGTTTAAAAATGATAGTTTCAGCTTTACACTGAGGGATAATGTATCGAGAATGTAACAGTTAATGTTTTTAAAAATTAATTAAAATTGTATCGTATGAATACAATCTTAAAAAAAAAACAATTTTTTTTGTGAATTGAAAAATATTGTCGGAATTTTTATGTAAAATTTTCTGAAACAAAAAAAAGTAGTTTCAATTTCGGTTGCATTATAAAAAAAATGTATTGCACCAAAAAAACATTATAAAAAAAATGTATTGCACGAATTATGATTTTTTAATATGAAATATCGAATTTTAACAAAACATTGAAATTTTCTTTTCTAACAAATTTTCATCGAAACGTCCTTAACTATTTTCGAGAATATTTCAAAAGCATGAATTACAATTTTTTACCACAAATTATCGAATTTTAGCAAATCTTTGAAATTTTCTTTTCTACCAAATTTTCATCAAAACGTTCTTACATATTTTCGAGAATATTTCAAAAGCACGAATTACAATCTTTTACTACAAAATATCGAATTTTAGCAAATCATTGAAATTTTCTTTTCTACCAAATTTTCATCAAAACGTCCTTAAATATTTTCGAGAATATTTCAAAAGCACGAATTACAATTTTTTTACTACAAAGTATCGAATTTTAGCAAATCATTGAAATTTTATTTTCTACCAAATTTTTATCAAAACGTCCTTAAATATTTTCGAGAATATTTCAAAAGCACGAATTATAATTTTTTACTACAAAAGTATCGAATTTTAGCAAATCATTGAAATTTTCTTTTCTACCAAATTTTCATCAAAACGTCCTTAACCATTTTCGAGAATATTTCAAAAGCCCGAATTACAATCTTTTTACTACAAAAATATCGAATTTTAGAAAATCATTGAAATTTTCTTTTCTACCAAATTTTCATCAAATCGTCCTTAACCATTTTCGAAAATATTTCAAAAGCACGAATTACAATTTTTTTACTACAAAGTATCGAATTTTAGCAAATCATTGAAATTTTCTTTTCTACCAAATTTTCATCAAAACGTCCTTAACCATTTTCGAGAATATTTCAAAAGCACGAATTACAATTTTTTTACTACAAGAGTATCGAATTTTAGCAAATCATTGAAATTTTCTTTTCTACCAAATTTTCAGCAAAACGTCCTTAAATATTTTCGAGAATATTTCAAAAGCACGAATTACAATCTTTTTACTACAAAAGTATCGAATTTTAGCAAATCATTGAAATTTTCTTTTCTAACAAATTTGCATCAAAACGTCCTTAAATATTTTCGAGAATATTTCAAAAGCACAAATTACAATTTTTTTTTCTACAAAGTATGGAATTTTAGCAAATCATTGAAATTTTCTTTTCGAACAAATTTTCATCAAAACGTCCTTAAATATTTTCGAGAATATTTCAAAAGCACGAATTACAATTTTTTTACTACAAAGTATGGAATTTTAGCAAATCATTGAAATTTTCTTTTCTTCCAAATTTTCATCAAAACGTCCTTAAATATTTTCGAGAATATTTCAAAAGCACGAATTACAATTTTTTTACTACAAAGTATCGAATTTTAGCAAATCATTGAAATTTTCTTTTCTACCAAATTTTCATCAAAACGTCCTCAACCATTTTCGAGAATATTTCAGCGAATTGTTAATTGTAAAAAAAAAATCGTTTGGCTAAAAAAAATAAAATAGTATTACATGTACACGCAAACTTCCAAAAAAGGAATAACCAATTTATATCCAATTTGAGAAGCCGGCGTTGCAAGTCCCCTTAAGATTCAGCATCAAGAAAGTATCTCGGTGCTCACGCTCGGGCTGGAGCTCGCTTTGCCACGTATATTATACCCACATGTATTCTCGATATGTTTTTATCCAAGCAGACCACTTTGGTACAGTTAGTGTCATACAAGTTGCAAAATTTCCCAACAGCGACTGTAGCGATACGGTCAAGTTCACGAAAAACTTTTAACCATCGTGAATGCTTTCGCATCTCTCGTATATTTACTAGAGTCTCGCTGGTGGTTTTCGTTATAACGCATTTGCTGGCGAAGCTTCTGGCAAGATAAAACGATATTTGCGAGAGTATAGCTGCGGTACCGGTTATGCAGATGGAGGAGGCTGCTCGCGGACCCTCTTATATCTCTCCACGAGCCATCGAGAGGGGAAAGAGCGAGACCGAAGTCTTCTCTCCGGTTTTACAGTCGGCGCAACCGGTGCTGCTTTACTTTTGCGATAATCCTCACGAGGTATCCGTCTCTTTCGAATTTCCCGTCTCTTTCCTTCACGGAGCTCAATTCTCCTTCTTGTATTATATACTGATATTTACTGGCTCTATATGTATCGACTGTTGACTGTCTCTAGGCCAACGATTTTCCGTAATGATTTTTATGTAATACATGCATGAGAAATGCTACTTCTCGTGGCTGCCACGGGTTGCTTAAGGTAGTCCTTGCGACCCATACTAGTTAAGTCAATTGACGCACTGTTCCGAAAATTCTGTAAATGCTAACATTTTTATATATCTACACATTCAATTAATCACAGTGAGAATAAAAACGTATTTGTAGATGCTTCGTAAACTTAAAAAACATAAATTGTATTAACTAAAATATCTCATCAGAGTCTCGCTTGAACGCGTAGTGGTATTGTATCATCACGCGGTTAGAGCTAAATTTGGTCGTTTTAAAGGTAAATTTGTGACACAAAACAAACAAAAAAGTAGATAGAAAATCTAATTTTTGCGCCACGACTACACGGAAAAAAAGATTAGTTGCCATAACCAAGAAATTAGTTGACACAACCAATCGATTATTCTATTTATCTTACAACTCAAATGGTAATACCGACGATTCGAATGATAATACCGACGATTCGAATGGTAGTCCCGACTATTCGAGTGGTAGTCCCAACGATTGGATTAGTTAACCTAACTTAATCTCGCGAGAACTAATCGTGAATAGTTGAGGTTACTATTCGATATGGTTGAGGCAACTAATTTTTTAGACATCGTGTACAGCAAATCGAAAACGTAGTTGCCACAACCAAACATTTCTTTCCGTGTACAACCGCCACGAAAAGTCGGGTCGCTGAAACCAAGGTTGAAACGGCGCCGGTTGACACTGGAGGTTATGTTGATTTCTATCATCGTCCGCTATATCCGGTTATCCGTAACTTCTGAGTGGCGATGATGTGTTTAACGTTGGAATTACACCCAAATACTTCGATAACGTCCCTTTTTTATATTTTATACGGAATAGTGACACTCTAACGAATCCATAGCACATTTGATATTGTATAAAAGTTCATTTTATACATGTTAGTTTTCGTTCCGAAGTACGAAATCGGTTAGTTTCCCATAAGAGCTCGTGCATAAGAATTCTTTTTTAAATATTTATTTTCTCGGTAATTCAGTCTATAACCCAGCTTGAAACTTTGCAATTGCATTTCGAAGGAATTCAACTATTATATAAAAAAATGTTAAGTCTTAAAGTTCAGAAAGGTTAATGCGCAACGACTACCTTAAACTGCGTTTTATAGCCAAGGATACGATAAAAATGTTGCGCATGCGCAAACCGGCCCACTTTTACTTCTCGCACTAGTGCTTTCTTCTCGCACGCACTTCTCGCACTACTCCCTAGTAAAAACATATTTTTTGTAACTCATGCACGTAATGTCGCACATTTCGTGCCTGCAAAACGTGCGTGAGATCGCGTATTATGCTCATGTAAACGTAGATAATTTCATATACGCCATCTGGTGCATGAAGTTATCTAGATTTCTGTAGATAACTTCACGCACACATTGGCGTGTGTGAAACTATCTACAAGATGATTTTACGCAATGCTTTGCAGGCACGGAGATGTGCGACATCACGTTGACATTCGTTACAAAAAGTAGTATGTTATACTTGTGCGACAAAGCGACCGTCCCGCGGAGGTTAGGAAGCGGTGCACTCGCCTCCTCTCCTGCTACAAACAACACTCGGCTTCGCCTCGTGTCGTTGTAGCACTCGATTTGGCGAGTGCGTCGCTTCCTAACCTCCGGGCGTAACGGCCGCTTTCTCGCACTAGTATCACAATCTACTAATAGAGATTGATAGAGATCGATAGAATTTGGATGGGATTTAATCGTATGTTATCATCTCTATCTATTCGGATTTTGATCAATTTATACAAATTGAATCCTTGTTATTAGTTTCCTTTAGCTTTCATTTTCTATTGATTAAATACGATAGATATGTTATCGGGATGTATGGTACACTAACGGATTTATAATATTTTGTAATTTTTTTAAAACTGATTTTTTAATAAATTCTTAGCCCTCTTATAATCCGGAATCAATGCTCTTATTAGTATCTTGATATGCTTGATTATTTATTAGATTTTTCTCGTATTGCGAAGTACTCAAATACGGATAAAATAAAACTTTCGGTAAGGAATGTATACATGAAGCATTCTTAAAGAGTTAATTAACATAAATAATTTAGTAAGAAAGATGCTAAATAACTGCTCAATTTACTGTTGTTACTCATAAGTACGTGAAGCGTCTTATATATTATTGATGTATATTGTCTTACAAGAACGAGTTTGGATGGAATAGTTAGGCAGTCTATCAAAGATCATGAAAGTTAAGCAGCTTGAGCCGCGGTCACTACAAAGATTGGTGACCAGAAAAAAAACGTAATTATCCGGTCGATTTCTTTTTTTTTTTTGCCCGGAATAGTGCATCATGGGTATATACGTACAATCGTATGTTTCTATTATTAAATTAAATACAAAAATTATATTATTTATAATAATATTATAGGATATGGACGAAACATATAGGATTTCGATCGTAAATTTATGATAGTACATCGTAAATTCACGAACCAAAGTCCGTATTCGGAACGATAGAATTTTTTATAATCGTTTTCTATCATTTATTTTTACCAGGGGCTGCTTTCTTCTCACACGCAGTTCACGGAAGCTCCGCTTGGGCGCCCTACGCCCGATCGGAGACCGTTGTGAGACTAGCGTACATAACCCGAAAACCGTAATGATGTTCAGGCTCTACTAGGCGTTCGATACGACTACTGTCACCGTGATTTTACATTTGATATTAAAAGTTTTTATTTGTGTTTTAACTGCGATATTGACGAATCAATCTTGCGCTGTAATTGCATTTGCAGAATGTGCAACATTCTCCAAGTTTCTAGTTTAGACTGCTAAGAAATAGTGTTCAAATGATGAGAGTATGAAAAGATAAAATATTCTGTATCATCACGTAAATATTTTCATGTGTTTTTATTCCATTGGTGTTTTTTAAATTTAATTTTCGACCCATTTTTCAATATTTTGTGGGTTTTTAAACTTTTTCAGACGAGTGAGAGTTTGCAATCACATGAGTTCAGAAAAAGTTTCTCGTACGAGTTTCGTATACAACTTTATGCCACTAGTGCGAGAAGTGCGATTTTTCGGACGCGAAGCGTGTGAGATGTACGCATTTCTCGCACGGAGTGGCATAATAGTATATTACGATACGAGTGCGATCAAACTTTTTCTGACGAGTGTGAGTTTGCTACACGAGCCGAAGGCGAGTGTTGCAATCACATGAGTTCAGAAAAAGTTTCTCGCACGAGTTTCGTACACAACTTTATGCCACTAGTGCGAGAAGTGCGATTTCTCGCACGCGAAGCGAAGCGTGTGAGAATTACGCATTTTTCGCACGGAGAGGCATAAATTCATTTAACTGTAACTTTTCAACTATTCGACCGAATCAGCTCAAATTTAAACAACATGTACAGTACTGCATAATCTTTAATTGATATAAATTTCGGAAAAGTCAATTGACACATTTAAATTTTATAAGAATTTTTTAATTTTGAAAACAGTATGTAAATGCTCTAGCTCGAACGAATTTTTTGCTATTGGGCTGAAGCTTCGTATAAAAATGGAACAAAGTGATGCCACCTTTGGTATTGAATTTGGGCGAAATCTGCAAAGCGGTTCGGTTTTTATGATATTTTGAATTTCTCGAAAAATTTTCGTTTTGCTCTAATTCAGGTAAAATTTTAACAAATCAGTTGAAACTTTTTATACCGGAACAGTGACATTCATCCCTGCTACGTATCAAATTTGGTGATTGTCGGTAAAGCAGTTCGGATTTTATGTTATTTTGAATTTTAAAAAATTGATTGGTGTCGCTCTGTATTTCGTAAAACATCAGAAAATAAGAATAAAATACAAAAAGGATGCAAAGTAGAACAAAATTCAAACTTCTGTATCTCGAAAACGGCTTTAACAAACAAGCTGAAATTTGGCACGCTAGTAGAGGAGCAACACCCCTTCATATGTATATATTTTCGAAAAAATTGATAGAAAAAATTCAGATTTTATAAGCCATTCAATTTTTCGAAAAATTTCTGTATGTTCTCTAGTTTCCGTAATTTTTCAGCTAATGAGCTAAATAGTTCTGGACAAATAGAGAAATGAAAAATGAAGGTCGGTAGTGAATTTGAGCGAAATCCATAAAGTGGTTTAAATTTTATAAAATTTTGAATTTTCGAAAAAAAATTGTTTTCGTTCTTATTCAAGTTGAGTTCGACCAAACCTGCTCAAATCTTTTGCAAGGTAAAATGAACAACCAGTTATAGTAGATATCGAATTTTGTGAAGATTGGTAAAGTGGTTCACATTTTATAAGACATTGAATTTTTAAAAAATCTCTGTACTTTGGATGACACAATTTTTTAGATAATGAGCTTAAACTGTTTTTGATGAATAAAGAAATGAAAAATGACGATCGGTATTGAATTTAAGCGAAATACATAAAGCGGTATCGATTTTATAGAATTTTGAATTTTTAAAAATTTTCGTTTTCGTTCTGATTTTAATTTGTATTCAAAATAAGGATGCAAAGTAGAACTTTGCACATTGATTTGTCAATAATTTTCATCTTTCGCAAAGCTTCCTCTATGAGGAAGCCAAAAATAAAATAAGAACCTTTCTGCGAAAGATGAAAATTAATGAGGAAGCAATGTGTAAAGTCCTACTTTGCATCTTATTTATATTTATATACGTGAGACATTTCACGCAATAATTCCACAAATAATTGAAACTTAAGTACCAATGCATTGAATTTTTTAATTTAAAAAAATTGATAAACATCAAGCATTCATTCTACATTTTATATAAATTTTTTACTGCTAAATTAGAGTATTTTTATATAAAAAAATTAGAATTACTGAACTGTGAAAAAAAATGTATGAGCATTAAGGATCTATCCTACATTTTAATTTCATGAAAGGAAAATTTTCGAGGGCATGACGAGCTAATGTGTTAAATTTTATACTGCTAAATTAGAGTATTTTTATATTTTCTAATTATAATTTTTGTCAGAATTAAAAAATGATACATAATGAGAAAAAAGTGTTCGAGGGTATGAAGAGTTAATGCATTACATTTTTAAATGCTAACTTAGAGAATTTTTATATTTTCTAATTATAATTTTTTAATTCTGACAAAAATTATTAAGCATTAAGAATATATTCCACATTTAAATTGCATTAAAAAAAAGTGTTCGAGGTGATGAAGAGCTGATACGTTAAATGTTTAACTGCTAAATTAGAGTATTTTTTATCTTTTAAATATAATTTTTTTATTCTGAAAAGAATCTATAAACCTTAAGAATCTATCTCACATTTTTATTTCATGAAATAAAAATGTTTCAAAGGATGAAGAACGAGATCAAAGAATTCTCTCCGGGTTTACAAATCGGAGCAACCGATGCTGCTTTATTGTTGCGATAATCCTCAAGAGATATTCGTCTCTTTTCAATTTTTCGTCTCTATCCTTCACGAAGCTCAATTCTCCTTCTTCTCGAATTCTTTACTGGGATTTACTGGGATTTACTGGCTCTATATATATCGAGTATTGATTCTCTAGGCCAACAATTTTCCATCATGATTTATATATTTATATGTGTAAAAAATTTCACATCAATTTAACCACCAGAATTTTGGGAGCTTCGCTGAAATTACGCCATTTTTTTAAAACTGCTAACGTAGCTAAATTCTGAAAAAAATTGACAAGCTGTGAAATTGCATTGAGAATAAATCCTACATTTTTATTTCGCAAAAGAAAAACAAATTTGCACGTAATAATTGAAAAAGTGAACTTTTCCAATATTTTGTGTAATATTCCTAAATTCCAAAATTATAATATTACAATATTTTGGATTGAGACAAGGTTCAATATTTTTTTTAAATTCGAAAGGCCCGTTAGAATTAAAATTATTTTTTAATTAGTTAATTGAATACTATAAAAAAAATTATTATAGTTATTAATAGAAATACATTAAAATGATAATTTTCAAAAAGCCAAATATTCACGTTTTGCTTATTATTTATTGGAAATAAATATATAGGTTCATTTTGATTCTTAAAAAATGTTTATGAAACTTTTTCTTTACTTCCTATTGTACTTTATATAAAAGGACCGCTGATATTTTATTTCCAACGTTCGTTAAATCTAGAAAAAATGATCAGAAATAATTATATTAATCGTGCAATATTTATAGTAATCATATTCATATCGTAATTATTTAATCTCATTTTATTTTCAGTGTCACTGGGAGAATAAAAAAATGCCAGTAGCTGCAACTATTAATCATGGTAAAATTATTAAAACACCAAAGTCGACGTTTTTTAAATTTAAATATCATTTTTATATGGTATTTCTTGTTTTTGGCCTCAATCTCATTTATTTTTGGAATCACTTAGCTAAATTCTGAAAAAAATTAGCAAGCTGTGAAATTGCATTGAGAATAAATCCTACATTTTTATTTCGCAAAAGAAAAACAAATTTGTACGTAATAATTGAAAAAGTGAATTTTTCCAATATTTTGTGTAATATTCCTAAATTCCAAAACTATAATATTAGAATATTTTGGATTGTGACAAGTTTCGATATTTCTTTTTAATTCGAAAGGCCCGTTAGAATTAAAATTATTTTTAAATTAGTTAATTGAATACTATAAAAAAATGTATTATAGTTAATAATAGAAATACATTAAAATGATAATTTTCAAAAAGCCAAATATTCACGTTTTGCTTATTATTTATTTGAAATAAATATATAGGTTCATTTTGATTCTTAAAAATTGTTTATGAAATTTTTTTTTACTTTCTATAGTAATAAATATACATTTTTTTTACTCCCTATTGTACTTCATATAAAAGGGCCGCTGATATTTTATTTCCAACTTTTGTTAAATCTAGAAAACATTATAAATAATTATATTAATCGTACAATATTTATAATAATCATATTCATATCGTAATTATTTAATCTCATTTTATTTTCAGTGTCACTGGGAGAATAAAAAAATGCCAGTAGCTGCAACTATTAATCATGGTAAAATTATTAAAACACCAAAGTCGACGTTTTTTAAATTCAAATATCATTTTTATATGCTATTTTTTTTCAGCCTCAATCTCATTTATTTTTGGAGTTACTGGAAGACTTGAAAAATTCAAGTGGCTGAATTGGTCCTGTGGAATGTCGCATGGGTTTGTCCATACTTTGGATGAATATTGGTCGTAAATTCGACGCTTTACTGCGCGAGTATCTCATGTAGAGTACGATATTTGAGGAGGGAAGAGAATAATAAAAAAAAGAAAAAAGAAAAAAAAAAAGACTCAAGAGTTCACACGGTTCTTGTCAATTCCGTGTACGTCACCACAACCGACTGGACGGTAAACGTTCGTGGAATAAATTTAGTCAGAATGACCGGAGACCAACGAAACGAAGAACCGTAGAAATGCGCGTGCGGTTCTCGGTTCGCGGTTCAGGTATTGTAACATTAAATATACTTTCGTATCCGCGATAGTCAAGCTAATTTTAATGGATTTTACTTTTTCCGTGAGCTAACCAAGTACGGAAAATTACGGTAACAGATTTATAGTTCATAATTATCGCCTTCATAATTAGTTAAACTTTAAACGCTTTTTTTTAAGCTGCATTTTTTAGCTTGCCTTGAATTATGTTGGTTTATTTTTTATCAGATGACTTGAAACATCGACAGAATTTTTGGAACGCAATAATCTTCAATTCAGAGCAGAATTTATTTTCTTAACTTATTCTTAGTCTTGCTGAAAAAAAAAAAAAAGTTTTTTTTACAAGTGTAAATTTTTTTTTGGTTAAAATATTGCAGATTGCAGAGCAATTCTGTTGAAAAGAATATATGCGAAATGTAATGAACAAGTATTTGAAATTTTTATGCATAAAACTGGTATACTGAATATAATATAAAAATTCAATGAATTTTATGTCCGTAAAATGTATGTCATATATATACATAAAATCTTCCAAAAATGTTCAACAGTGAAGGAAAGTTTGTGGCACTCACTGTAAAAAAATATTTGCAAATTTACATTATCGGAAATTTATTTCATCATCTGATATATTTAATTTAATACAAATTCGACTTTTGGTCGGAAAATGTAATCTAAAGAACCTAAATTTTCTTTTCTTCAAGATATCGAATTTTGGACTTCACTATCGTTCTCAAGTCGCATATTTTATCTCAGAAAGTACCGGTTATATCCTTTTTTACGATGATTTTTAAAAAAGTCACTTTTGGTCGGTTCTGATTTCAGAATTCGCAGATCTGACTTCCGGTCGGAAAATTCAACCTAATTTTATTTTAAATGATATTGTAATGGTAGCATAATTTCTATCCATGCACCACTTCTAATAGCAATTCACGAATCTAATAAAATGGCACGAGTTCTTATATGGAAAATGCAAGTTATTTCATCCACGATAATCTGTAAAAGTTACAGTAGGCTAATAAAAATTTTGATTCCAAAGACTGATGGTTTTACAAAGTGAATATGTACCCACAGTCTCATAATTTTTTTAAAGTTGCATAAATTATTGCAACATTTTGACATACAATAAGAATTATCGAAGAAACTTCGAATTTTTAGTATTTAAAAAAATAAAAGCAATAAGAGGTGATTTTCCAAGGTGAATCTGTACCTACAGCCTCATTAATTTTTTTAAATTGCATAAATTATTGCAACATCTTGACATATAATAATAATTATCGAAGAAAAATCGAATTTTCAATATTTAAAAAATAAAAGCAATAAGAGGTGATTTTCCAAGGTGAATCTGTACCCACAGCCTCATTAATTTTTTTTAAGTTGCATAAATTATTGCAACATCTTGACACACAATAATAATTATCGAAGAAAAATCGAATTTTCAATATTTAAAAAACAAAAACAATAAGAGGTGATTTTCCAAGGTGAAAATGTACCCACAACCTCATTAATTTTTTTTAAGTTGCATAAATTATTGCAACATCTTGACAACAATAATAATTATCGAAGAAAAATCGAATTTTCAATTTAAAAAAAATAAAAGCAATAAGAGGTGATTTTCCAAGGTGAATCTGTATCCACAGCCTCATTAATTTTTTAAAGATGCATAAATTATTGCAACATCTTGACATACAATAATAATTATCGAAGAAAAATCGAATTTTCAATTTAAAAAAAATAAAAGCAATAAGAGGTGATTTTCCAAGGTGAATCTGTATCCACAGCCTCATTAATTTTTTAAAGATGCATAAATTATTGCAGCATCTTGACATGCAATAATAATTATCGAAGAAAAATCGAATTTTCAATTTAAAAAAAAGGAGAATATGTACCCACAGCCTCATTAATTTTTTTAAATTGTATAAATTATTGCAACATCTTGCCATATAATAATAATTATCGAAGAAAAATCGAATTTTCAAAAAAGTTTCAAAAAATTAAAAAAAAAGCAATAAGAGGTGATTTTCCAAGGTGAATCTGTACCCACAGCCTCATTAATTTTTTAAAGTTGCATAAATTATTGCAACATCTTGACATACAATAATAATTATCGAAGAAAAATCGAATTTTCAATTAAAAAAAAAATAAAAGCAATAAAAGGTGATTTTCCAAGGTGAATATGTACCCACAGCCTCATTAATTTTTTTTAATTGCATAAATTATTGCAACATCTTGACAAACAATAATAATTATCGAAGAAAAATCGAATTTTCAATTTAAAAAAAAATAAAAGCAATAAGAGGTGATTTTCCAAGGTGAATCTGTACCCACAGGCTCATTAATTTTTTTAAAATGCATAAATTATTGCAACATCTTGACATACAATAATAATTATCGAAGAAAAATCGAATTTTCAATATTTAAAAAACAAAAACAATAAGAGGTGATTTTCCAAGGTGAAAATGTACCCACAACCTCATTAATCTTTTTAAATTGCATAAATTATGGCATCATCTTGACATACAATAATTATTATCGAAGAAAAATCGAATTTTCAATATTTAAAAAACAAAAACAATAAGAGGTGATTTTCCAAGGTGAAAATGTACCCACAACCTCATTAATCTGTTTAAATTGCATAAATTATGGCATCATCTTGACATATAATAATAATTATCGAAGAAAAATCGAATTTTCAATTTCAAAAAAAATAAAAGCAATAAAAGGTGATTTTCCAAGGTTAATATGTACCCACAGCCTCATTATTTTTTTTAAATTGCATAAATTATTGCAACATCTTGACATACAATAATAATTATCGAAGAAAAATCGAATTTTCAATTTAAAAAACAAAAACAATAAGAGGTGATTTTCCAAGGTGAAAATGTACCCACAGCCTCATTAATTTTTTAAAGTTGCATAAATTATTACAACATCTTGAGATACAATAATAATTATCGAAGAAAAATCGAATTTTCAATAAAAAAACAATAAAAGCAATGAGAGGTGATTTTTCAAGGTGAATCTGTACCCACAGCCTCATTAATTTTTTTTAAGTTGCATAAATTATTGCATCATCTTGACATACAATAATAATTATCGAAGAAAAATCGAATTTTCAATATTTAAAAAACAAAAACAATAAGAGGTGATTTTCCAAGGTGAAAATGTACCCACAGCCTCATTAATTTTTTAAAGATGCATAAATTATTGCAACATCTTGACATACAATAATAATTATCGAAGAAAAATCGAATTTTCAATTTAAAAAAAATAAAAGCAATAAGAGGTGATTTTCCAAGGTGAATCTGTATCCACAGCCTCATTAATTTTTTAAAGATGCATAAATTATTGCAACATCTTGACATGCAATAATAATTAGCGAAGAAAAATCGAATTTTCAATTTAAAAAAAAGGAGAATATTTACCCACAGCCTCATTAATTTTTTTAAATTGTATAAATTATTGCAACATCTTGCCATATAATAATAATTATCGAAGAAAAATCCAATTTTCAAAAAAGTTTCAAAAAATTTTAAAAAAAGCAATAAGAGGTGATTTTCCAAGGTGAATCTGTACCCACAGCCTCATTAATTTTTTAAAGTTGCATAAATTATTGCAACATCTTGACATACAATAATAATTATCGAAGAAAAATCGAATTTTCAATTAAAAAAAAAGAAAAGCAATAAGAGGTGATTTTCCAAGGTGAATCTGTACCCACAGCCTCATTCATTTTTTAAAGTTGCATAAATTATTACAACATCTTGACAAACAATAATAATTATCGAAGAAAAATCGAATTTTCAATTTAAAAAAAATAAAAGCAATAAGAGGTGATTTTCCAAGGTGAATATGTACCCACAGCCTCGTTCGTACTTGGCTATGTCTGGTGTCTGACCCTTGTAGCTCTTTCTTTCTTTCTTCAGGCACTCCTCGACTCACCGAAGACTTTTCGAAGCAGTGAGTCGAGTTGCCTTTGTACAAGTATTTAACCATGGCTTTGTATATATATATATAAGATATATAAGATATATATGTAAGTGCAATGTATGTACATACGCGTATCGCCTTGCAGAAGCAACAGCAGCAGCAGCAGCGAGAGAATGTAAGGCATCTTTAATCGCATGCGCGATCCTGCGGGCTCCCTTATGTAGTTTATTATATCTTGCGAAGCGGATTCTCCCTTGCACTGCGATTCCTTGTGAGCGACGACGACTCTTGACTCCCGAGGTCCACCTACCGCGCGCTTGAAACCCCAACGAGAAATCCATCTCGCGAATCTTTATTTTTCCTGACAACGAGAACCATGTTCCTTTTTTTTTTTTTGCTGTTACTCTGTGCTGCTCGGATTTGCCTAACGAGGGGCATAAATAATGCTATTACTATCAGTCAGGCCGTTATTTATTTATTCATTTTTTTCTGTCAACTTATATATTGTTGAGAATTTTTATTACGTTTTTAAAATTATTAGTAATTTGAAAGAATTCTCTATAGAATTCTTCATAAATTATAGTGGAATAACGATGGAAAAAAATTGGACGGTTTTTGTGATTTACGATAAAATTTCTTTATTGCCTTTATTTATTTATTTTTTTCTGTCAACTTATATATTGTTGAGATTTTTTTATTACGTTTTTTTTATTACGTTTTTTAAATTATTAGTAATTTGAAAGAATTCTCTATAGAATTCTTAATAAATTATAGTGGAATAACGATGGAAAAAAAATCTAGACGGTTTTCGTGATTTACGATAAAATTTAATGGGTTTGGAAAAAATGGAAATCGAAAAATGCATCTCACGAATATTTATTTTCCCTGACAACGAGAACCATGTTACTTTTTTTTTTTGCTGTTACTCTGTGCTGCTCGGATTTGTCTAACGAGGGGCATAAATAATGCTATTACTATCAGTCAGGCCGTTATTTATTTATTCATTTTTTTCTGTCAACTTATATATTGTTGAGAATTTTTATTACGTTTTTAAAATTATTAGTAATTTGAAAGAATTCTCTATAGAATTCTTCATAAATTGTAGTGGAATAACGATGGAAAAAAATTGGACGGTTTTTGTGATTTACGATAAAATTTATTTATTGCCTTTATTTATTTTTCCATCAACTTATATATTGTTGAGATTTTTTTTTATTACGTTTTTTAAATTATTAGTAATTTGAAAGAATTCTCTATAAAATTCTTCATAAATTATAGTGGAATAACGATGGAAAAAAATTGGACGGTTTTTGTGATTTACGATAAAATTTATTTATTGCCTTTATTTTTTTATTTTTTTCTGTCAACTTATATATTGTTGAGATTTTTTTATTCCGTTTTTTAAATTATTAGTAATTTGAAAGAATTCTCTATAGAATTCTTCATAAATTATAGTGGAATAACGATGGAAAAAAAATTAGACGGTTTTTGTGATTTACGATAAAATTTATTTATTGCTTTTATTTATTTACTTTTTTTTGTCAACTTATATATTGTTGAGTTTTTTTTATTACTTTTTTCAAATTATTAGTAATTTGAAAGAATTCTCTATAGAATTCTTAATAAATTATAGTGGAATAACGATGGAAAAAAAATCTAGACGGTTTTTGTAATTTACGATAAAATTTAATGGATTTGGAAAAAATGGAAATCGAAAAATACATCTCACGAATATTTATTTTCCCTGACAACGAGAACTATGTTACTTTTTTTTTGCTGTTATTCTGTGCTGCTCGGATTTGCCTAACGAGGGGCATAAATAATGCTATTACTATCAGTCAGGCTTTTATTTGTTTATTTTTGTCAACTTATATATTGTTGAGAATTTTTATTACGTTTTGCAAATTATTAAAATTTGAAAGAATTCTCTATAGAATTCTTCATAAATTATAGTGGAATAACGATGGAAAAAAAAATAGACGGTTTTTGTGATTTACGATAAAATTTATTTATTGCTTTTATTTATTTACTTTTTTTTGTCAACGTAAATATTGTTGAGATTTTTTTATTACTTTTTTCAAATTATTAGTAATTTGAAATAATTCTCTATAGAATTCTTTATAAATTATAGTGGAATAACGATGGAAGAAAAATTGGACGGTTTTTGTGATTTACGATAAAATGTAATGGATTTGGAAAAAATGGAAATCGAAAAATGCATCTTACGAATATTTATTTTTCTTGAGAACGAAAACCATGTTACTTTTTTTTTTGCTGTTACTCTGTGCTGCTCGAATTTGCCTAACAAGGGACATGAATAATGCTATTATTAATATTTTTTTCTGTTAACTTATATATTGAGAGGATTTTTTTATTGTAATTTTTAATTATTGGTCATTTGAAAGAATTTTTTTATAGAAATCTCAATCAAAGAAACTATGTTTTAAAATTTCGTTTCTGATTCATAAAACAAAAAATTGCTGGCGTGAAAAAATATAATTTTTTAAAAATAAATTTAGCTTAAAGTTGGTTCACATATGAACTACCATGGTACAAGGTTTAACGATACATTTAAGAAAGATCGGTCAAGCGGTTAAAATTTTACGACACTGAATTTTTTTTTAATTCTGCAAATTGAGGCACATTTTTTTTTAAATGTAATTTTTGAGTTATAGAATATGTATATCGAAATATTATGGTTCTTAAAAATAAACCAGCAAAGTAAAAGTTTACAGATTATTTCTTCAATATTTTTAACTTTTTACAAGTTTACTCTATTGGAGGAAGCAATTTGCAAAGTTCTACTTTGCCGCTTTTTCTTCTCTTCATTAAAATACGAATTAACTAATCAGTTTTCACATACAACACAATTAGTATTAAATAATAATGTTTGTTAAATATTTTTTTAACAGGAAGAAAAATCTTGTGAAGCAATTTGGAAAGTTCTACTTAGCAGCTTTTTGTCCTCTTCATTAAAATACGAATTAACTAATCAGTTTTCACACACAACACAATTAGTATTAAATAATAATGTTTGTTAAATTTTTTTTAACAGGAAGAAAAATCTTGTGAAGCAATTTGGAAAGTTCTACTTTGCAGCTTTTTCTTCACTTCATTAAAATACGAATTGACTAATCAGTTTTCACACACAACACAATTAGTATTAAATAATAATGTTTGTTAAATTTTTTTTTAACAGGAAGAAAAATCATGTGAAGCAGTTTGGAAAGTTCTACATTGCAGCTTTTTCTCCTCTTCATTAAAATACGAATTAACTAATCAGTTTTCACACACAACACAATTAGTATTAAATAATAATGTTTGTTAAATTTTTTTTTTACCAGGAAGAAAAATCATGTGAAGCAATTTGGAAAGTTCTACTTTGCATTTTTTTCTCCTCTCCATTAAAATACGAATTAACTAATCAGTTTTCACATACAACACAATTAGTATTAAATAATAATGTTTGTTAAATTTATTTTTTTACCGGGAAGAAAAATCTTGTGAAGCAATTTGGAAAGTTCTACTTTGCAGCTTTTTCTCCTCTTCATTAAAATACGAATTAACTAATCAGCTTTCATATACAACACAATTAGTATTAAATAATAATGTTTGTTACATTTTTTTTAAACAGGAATCAAAATCTTGTGAAGCAATTTGGAAAGTTCTACTTTGCAGCTTTTTCTTTACTTCATTAAAATACGAATTTACTAATCAGTTTTCACATACAACACAATTAACAGGAAGAAAAATCTTGTGAAGCAATTTGGACAGTTCTACTTTACAGCTTTTTCTCCTCTCCATTAAAATACGAATTAACTAATCAGTTTTCACACACAATACAATTAGTATTAAATAATAATGTTTGTTAAATTTTTTTTTTAACAGGAACAAAAATCATGTGAAGCAATTTGGAAAGTTCTACTTTGCAGCTTTTTCTTCACTTCATTAAAATACGAATTGACTAATCAGTTTTCACATACAACACAATTAGTATTAAATAATAATATTTGTTAATTTTTTTTAACAGGAAGAAAAATCTCATGATCAATCAACTCAAGTTCCTGAAATGACTTTGGAAAAAGTTGAAGCTGAAAGATCATCTTCGAACGAAAGTGGCACGATGACAGGATATTTCGATACAACGAACAACTTAAGAAAAAGAGAGAGAGAATGAATTTTGCTCCCTCATTGTAATAACACAAAACTCGAGGAATATTTTTCGTGCTTCGTCCGAAGAGAAGAGAAGAAGATGAAGAAGAAGAAGAAGAAGAAGAAGAAGAAATATGCAGTTACAAATAGCGTGGAGGAGGGTCCAGAGCTGCAGGAGGCAGAGAATGACGTACGCTAAAAACGTTGCTGTGAGCCTCACATCAAGATCATATTCCCACAGAGAAGCGAAGCTCGTTCTCTTTACCCTCGTGGTTCCTTCCTCTCATTCTCCTGCTCCTTGAGCAACGCACTCTGTGTCTCGCCGACGAGGGCATCGAGTAAATAAATTATGTGTGTCTGAATGTTTCTGCCACGGACATGAGAGTCTTTAGACAGTGTTTGACATAAAAAATAAAATATTTACGATATTCAAAGTTTTTAAATAATCTTATAACTATAAAAAAAGTAATGCTATTAATAACATTTTTATTTTACTTTCCATTTAAAAAGAATGTTAGAAGTTCAAGATTAATTATAGAACGGAGGGAAATTCAGAAATAAATATTTTTATCATTGAAAGAAGGAAAAAGTAATCTTTGGATTTTTCACAATTGTTTAGATTAATCGATTTGTTCAAAATTACAAGATAAAGATGAATTCATTTTTGTGTAGTAATCTTAAAAAATCTACATATTTTTTAAATTGTTTTAAAGAAAAAAAATCTATCGAGATTTTTTTAATACAACCTAAAGATTTTTTTTTATCATTTGAAGAAAAAGAGAATTTTTACTGTCTTTTCGTGTTCCAAATTTTTCTGCATTTATGAAAAATCACAAAATTTTTCTCTTAAATTAAATACTTCATTAAAACATAGCTTTAACTTCATAAAATAAGGTGCCATGTTGCAAAAATAAAAACTCCATTTTCTTCAGAATTTAATTGTATATTCACGTTAAGTGTCTTTTCGTGTTTCAAATTTTTCTACAACACTAAAAACCCTAAAAATGATTCTCCAAAATTCAATTTCTCATTAAAGCATATCTTCATTTTAATAAAATAATGACAAAGCGCCATATTGCAAAAAAACGCCATTTTCTTCACAATTTAATTTTGTAATCACATTAAGTGTCTTTTCGTGTTTCAAATTTTTCTACATCACTAAAAACCCTAAAAATGATTCTCCAAAATTCAATTTCTCGCTGAAGCATATCTTCGTTTTATTAAAATAATGACAAGGCGCCATATTGCAAAAACACGCCATTTTCTTCACAATTTAATTTTGTATTCACATTAAGTGTCTTTTCTTGTTTCAAATTTTTCTACATCACTAGAAACCCTAAAAATGTTCCTTCGAAATTCAATTCCTCGTTAAAACATATCTTCATTTTAATAAAATAATGACAAGGCGCCATATTGCAAAAATAAAAACTCCATTTTCTTCAAATTTTTATTTTGTATTCATATTAAGTGTCTTTTTCTGTTTGGAATTTTTCTACATCACTAAAAACCCTAAAAATGTTCCTCCAAAATTCAATACCTCGTTAAAACATATCTTCATTTTAATAAAATAATGACACGGCGCCATATTGCAAAAAAACGCCATTTTCTTCACAATTTAATTGTGTAATCACATTAAGTGTCTTTTCGTGTTTCAAATTTTTCTACATCACTAAAAACCCTAAAAATGATTCTCCAAAATTCAATTTCTCGTTGAAGCATATCTTCATTTTAATAAAATAATGACAAGGCGCCATATTGCAAAAAAACGCCATTTTCTTCACAATTTAATTTTGTATTCACATTAAGTTTCTTTTCGTGTTTGGAATTTTTCTACATCTAAAAATGTGTCTCGAAAATCCGATTCCTTGTTAAAACATAGCTTCAACTTCATGAAATATGAGGACAAGAGCCTCCGGGTGTTACGTGTCTTCATATAGCAACGGAAAACGATAGTTTATTCGTCGCGGTCGGTAGATTCGAAGTGTGCTGGACCGGGTTGAGAGTCGGGTCCGTATAGTACGAAGCGAATGCGAGGCGAGCGTGATGCTGCTGCTTTAGCGGTTGGAATATAGGAGAAATACGGTGGAGGAGTGCGGTGAAGTCGATGCCTGGTTGTGGCGCGTTAAAAATGGTTGCTCGTTCTTGGTTGCTGATCTTTCGTTGGCGCGGGGCGAGAAGAGATGAGAGGAGAGGAGAGGAGAGGAGAGAGGAGAAGAGAAGAGAAGATGTCCGAGAGATAGTGAAAGAATATTCGAGCACCCCAATGGAGGCCCATTAGGCCCAACGGCGGTTGGGCCAGTCTCTCCTCCGATGGGTCCACGTCGGCGAGTGAGCGGAGCAGCAAGAGGAGGCGGGGGATGTGGCCGAGAGCGCGCGGCCGGTCAAGCCACATTCCGTTGGCCAACCGACTCCTCTCAGAACCCTTCCTCCCCCTCTTTAGCTCTCTTGTACAGCCGCTCTCGCCATATACTCTACTCTGTCTCTGTCACTCTTTTTTTAATTCTTCTTTCTTCTTCTTGCTCGTATATTCTCTTAACATCCTTCGCTTACTCCACCCCCTTCCCTCCCTTCTCCTTAACCTCCTCTTTCCTTTTCTTTTCTCTTCTTGTCTTGCTCGTATATTCTGGTAAAATCCTTCGGGTATTCCTCCTCTTCGCTTCCTTCTCCCTTTTCTTTTCTCTTCTTCTTCTTCTTCTTCTTCTTGCTCGTCTTCGTCTTTCTTCCTTTTGCTCATGTATTTTGTTAAAATCCTTCACTTATTCCACCTCCTTCGCTCCCTTCTCCTTAACCACCTTTCCTTTTCTCTTCTTCCTTCTCTAGCTCGTATATTCTGGTAAAATCCTTCGGGTATTCCTTCTCTTCGCTTCCTTCTCCTTTTTCTTTTCCCTTCTTCTTCCTCCTTATCTTCGGCTTTCTTTCTTTTGCTCATATATTCTGTTAAAATCCTTCGCTTATTCCTCCTCCTGGTTCCTTCTTCTTATATTTTTCTTCTTTTACTTTTATTTCTCTACTTCTTTCTTCTTCTTGCTCGTATATTCTCTTAACATCCTTCGCTTACTCCACCCCCTTCCCTCCTTTCACCTTAACCTCCTCTTTCCTTTTCTTTTCTCTTGTCTTGCTCGTATATTCTGGTAAAATCCTTCGGGTATTCCTCTTCGCTTCCTTCTCCCTTTTCTTTTCTCTTCTTCTTCTTCCTCGTCTTCGTCTTTCTTCCTTTTACTCACGTATTCTGTTAAAATCCTTCACTTATTGCACCTCCTTCGCTCCCTTCTCTTTAACCACCTTTCCTTTTCTCTTCCCCCTTCTCTAATTCGTATATTCTGGTAAAATCCGTCGGGTATTCCTCATCTTCGCTTCCTTCTCTATTTTCTTTTCTCTTATTCTTCTTCCTTATCTTCGTCTTTCTTCCTTTTGCTCATATATTCTGCTAAAATCCTTCGCTTATTCCTCCTCCTGGTTCCTTCTCCTTATATTCTTTTACTTTCACTTCTCTACTTGTTACTTCCTCTTGTTCGTATATGTTCTTAGCATCCTTCGTTATTCTTCCTCCTCGTTTCTTCTCCTTATATTCTTCTTCTTTTACTTTCTTTCCTCTACTTCATCACTTCCTTATCATCTTAACATCCTTCGCTTATTCCTCCTCCTCATTCTTTTTCCCTTTGGTCCTCTTCCTTCTGTTTCCTTCTCCTTTTCCCGCGCCTCCTCATTTTCTCTTCTTCTTTTACTTTCTTTTCTCTACCTCGTCACTCCCTTATCCTCTTAACATCCTTCGCTTAATCCTCCTCCTCATTCATTCTCCCTTTGGTCTTCCTCCTTCTGTTTCCTTCACCTTTTTCCGCGCCTCCGCATTTTCTCTTCTTAAAGAAGAAGGGAAAAGAAAGCTTTTCTCTTCTTCTTTCTTTTCCCTTATTCTTCCCTGGCTTTTCCTCTTCTTCTGCATCTTCCTTCTCGTCTTTCTCTGCATCTTGCCTCGGCATACAGAGTTAACCACACGATATACACGTTGCCACCGGCCGCTGCTTCGATATTATTTCGACTCTCCCCACGTTAAGGTCTTGGCTGATGCGAATCCACAGCCGCGTCTCAGCGTAAATGTGGCCTTGACGCCACGGGTCCAGAACCCAAGCTTCACACACAACCATTTTCCTCCGGGAACTTTTACGGCGGTATAAACTAGGCTTCCTTTAACGGCTCTCTAAGTCATTTCGGTACACCTTTGGATCACTAAACATTTTTTTGGTGTGTTATTTGCTGTTATGTAGTGGAGCAAATATTTGAGCCCAGATATTTTTATTTATAAGAACAATAGCAATTTCGAATGACTCGTAATTCTTTCCAACTATTTTTGAATCAACATTTTGTTATGTTTTATAAACTTTTTCATCAATTTGCACCTTCTAAAATGATTGTATTTTACTTGAATTTATGAGAACTTTTATAGGTTCACATAAAATTAAATTATTCAAAATATTCTCAGAATTCTTAGCACTTTATTTTGAAGAAAGCCATTGTATAATAATGCCTCTCTTTAATGGCATTATAAATAATTTATGTATATCTCTGGTACACTTAGATTTTTTTCTTGCTGCTATACAGTGGAGTAAATATTTGAACGAAGCTAGACTTTTTTTATGAGAATTTTTTTAAAATAATTATCACTTAAAGTTGTATTTTTTATTAATAGTTATTATTTTACAACAATTAGAGCAGATTAGATCAGATATAATTAAAAATGAATTTCCACGTATTTTTACAAAAACTGCAGGTGATTATTATACAATAGTAATTTTACCATAAATATTATTAGTTTATTAGAAATATTTATCTAACAATATTAAATAAATAAATATTATTTTATAAAAATAAAACTAATGGCCATTTCCCAATTCTGTAACTATACTTCAATCTAACATTACTTTTAATCTCTTGTTCCAGGTCGGCGTTATTGGGACTCTGCAAATTTGGACTTCGTTCCTGTATATTATTTAATATAATATCCTCAAAGGTACATTCCGGCCCAAGCTTTATAGTAAACCAACCGCGCTCATACATATAACCAAGTGTGTACAGTATATATACAAGACTATTGTCCCTCGGTGTGCAAATCGGCTGAAGAGTGGGCCGGGCAAACCACAATCCTCTCACGCGAAACGTGCCGGACGAACGAGTCGGTAAGAGAGCCGAGCAGCAGCATCAGCATCAGCAGCAACGTTGGTCCCTTGCGGCGTTTGCTTCGTTACACGAGAAGCTATCATCTGTCCTTTTCTTTGTGAGGCGTACCTACATGTCTTCTCAATATATATATATATATTGAAGAGAAGATATATATGAGGCATTCTCTGTCAGTTCAGCCACATTTTTTCGACCCTCTCAGATCTGTCCCATAATTGGACACATTTTAGTACCACTTACAAGCACTCTTTCTGAATTTTTTCAGATTTTTTAAACAATCCATTTGGGAAATGTATTTTTTTTTCCTATTATTCATATTACTTTGATGGAGTAAGTCTGACAAAAAAAATACGTGTATAAAAAAATGTTGTTTTTCACTCAACTTTGTAATACAATAGGTCTCATATTTTTATTCGTGTTGCAAAAGCGATATTCAGCAAAAAAAAATGTTAAACAATTTTTTTCATTCATTCGGACATCTTCGATATTACTCTCAATTTTTTATAAGCTGTAGGGACATGTATAGAACCTACAAAAAAATTGGTGTAGTGGGCATCGACTACTTGAAGGATTCAAAAAAGAAAGAAAATTAATTAAATTTATTTAATTGTTTTTTTATTTTTATATATTTTTTTATTTCACTTATTTTTTGTTATTCCTTCAAATAATCGATCCACTGAGCTACTTGACGTGTAACGACGACACGGCCTTCGGGGTTTACATACAGTTATTCGTGCCTGTAGCCATTTATTGGATCGAAAATTTTGGAAAATATTTTTTTCCTCCTTGAAATAGTCGATGTCCACTATGCCAATTTTTTGGTATGCTTTTGACATATCCCTGTAACTTGTATAAACTCGGCAGTGATATCGAAGGTGTCCGAATGAGTAAAAAAAATTGTGTAACATTTTTTTTTGCTGTAAATAGCTTTTGCAACACGAATAAAAATATGAGACATATTGCAATGCAAAGTTAATTAAAAAACAACATCTTTTTGTATGCGTGATTTTTTTGTCAGATTTACTCGATCGAAGTTATATGAATAACAAAAAAAATATACATTTCCTAAATGGATGGTTTAAAAAATCTGAAAAAATTCACAAAGAGTGCTTTTAAGTGGTACCAAAATGTGGCCAATTATGGGATAGATCGGAGAGGGTCGAAAAAAAAGTGGCTGAACTGACAGAGAATTCCTCATATGAGGTATTCCTGGCCAACTTATTGTCAGTAAGTTTACAGTCCTGAGGCCTTCCAATTCGCTCCATAATTTTTCATACTATTCTATATGGTCTATAAAACACTTCTAATTTTTTTTTAGATTTTTTTTACTGAAACTTTTCGTTTCTCGAATTTTTGTTAATAAAAATATTGCGCCGCAATTAAAACAAGGAAGCAAAGTAGAACCAGAGTTGGGCAAAATTGTAATGGAAAATTACAAAATACAAATTACTGGAAGTAATTGTAATTAATTAAAAATCCAATACAATTACAAAATGTAATTGTATTTAATTTGAAATCCAATACAATTACAAAATGTAATTGTAATTATTTTGAAATCCAATACAATTACAAAATGTAATTGTATTTAATTTGAAATCCAATACAATTACAAAATGTAATTGTATTTAATTTGAAATCCAATACAATTACAAAATGTAATTGTATTTAATTTGAAATCCAATACAATTACAAAATGTAATTGTATTTAATTTGAAATCCAATACAATTACAAAATGTAATTGTATTGGATTTCAATTTCAATTCAATGTAATTGTAATTGGATTTCAAATTAAATACAATTACAAAATGTAATTGTATTTAATTTGAATTTGAAATCCAATACAATTTCAAAATGTAATTGTATTTAATTTGAAATCCAATACAATTTCAAAATGTAATTGTATTTAATTTGAAATCCAATACAATTTCAAAATGTAATTGTATTTAATTTGAAATCCAATACAATTTCAAAATGTAATTGTATTTAATTTGAAATCCAATTACAATTACATTGAATTGAAATTGAAATCCAATACAATTACATTTTGTAATTGTATTTAATTTGAAATCCAATACAATTACGAAATGTAATTGTAATTAATTTGAAATCCAAAATAATTACAAAATGTAATTGTATTTAATTTGAAATCCAATGCAATTACAAAATGTAATTGTATTTAATTTGAAATCCATTACAATTACAAAATGTAATTGTATTTAATTTGAAATCCAATGCAATTACAAAATATAATTGTATTCAATTTGAAATCCACTACAATTACAAAATGTAATTGTATTTAATTTGAAATCCAATACAATTACCAAATGTAATTGTATTTAATTTGAAATCCAATACAATTACAAAATGTAATTGTATTTAATTTGAAATCCAATACAATTACAAAATCTAATTGTAATTCATTTGAAATCCAATATAATTACAAAATGTAATTATAATTAATTTGAAATCCAATACAATTACAAAATGTAATTGTATTTGATTTGAAATCCAATACAATTACAAAATGTAATTGTATTTAATTTGAAATCCAATACAATTACAGAATGTAATTGAATTTAATTTGAAATCCAATACAATTACAAAATGTAATTGTATTTAATTTGAAACCCAATACAATTTCAAAATGTAATTGTATTTAATTTGAAATCCAATGTAATTACCAAATGTAATTGTATTTATTTTGAAATCCACTACAATTACAAAATGTAATTGTATTTAATTTGAAATCCAATACAATTACCAAATGTAATTGTATTTAATTTGAAATCCAATACAATTACCAAATGTAATTGTATTTAATTTGAAATCCAATACAATTACAAAATGTAATTGTAATTAATTTGAAATCCAATACAATTACAAAATGTAATTGTATTTATTTTGAAATCCAATACAATTACAAAATGTAATTGTATTTATTTTGAAATCCAATACAATTACAAAATGTAATTGTATTTAATTTGAAATCCAATACAATTTCAAAATGTAATTGTATTTAATTTGAAATCCAATACAATTACAAAATGTAATTGTATTTAATTTGAAACCCAATACAATTTCAAAATGTAATTGTATTTAATTTGAAATCCAATGTAATTACCAAATGTAATTGTATTTATTTTGAAATCCACTACAATTACAAAATGTAATTGTATTTAATTTGAAATCCAATACAATTACCAAATGTAATTGTATTTAATTTGAAATCCAATACAATTACAAAATGTAATTGTAATTAATTTGAAATCCAATACAATTACAAAATGTAATTGTATTTATTTTGAAATCCAATACAATTACAAAATGTAATTGTATTTAATTCGAAATCCAATACAATTACAAAATGTAATTGTATTTAATTTGAAATCCAATACAATTTCAAAATGTAATTGTATTTAATTTGAAATCCAATACAATTACAAAATGTAATTGTATTTAATTTGAAATCCAATACAATTACAAAATGTAATTGTATTGGATTTCAATACAATTACAAAATGTAATTGTATTGGATTTCAATACAATTACAAAATGTAATTGTATTTAATTTGAAATCCAATACAATTACAAAATGTAATTGTATTTAATTTGAAATCCAATACAATTACAAAATCTAATTGTAATTCATTTGAAATCCAATATAATTACAAAATGTAATTATAATTAATTTGAAATCCAATACAATTACAAAATATAATTGTAATTGTAATTAATTTAAAATCCAATACAATTACTGGAAGTTTACCCACTGATTTTTTTAAGAGCGACTAGAGTTAAGCAGACACGGGCGCTTCAGCGTGTATATGAGAGAAGGGGAATAAAGTTCGTCATTCCGCATATGTAATTGGTCCTTCAAATACTTATGTACACCGGCAATTATAAAGAGTTACGTGAGAAACCTGAGTATTATATTAATTATTTGTTCGTGTAATCTGAAATATTTTTATCCGTCGATTAATAAATATCTAGTATCGACCACAGAAATCCCTGTTATACGCTATCAAGGGACGCAGTAGCATTTTTAAGCCCAGTTGACGGATCCCTGTTACGCGACGCTCGCGCCTCAGAACCCTAATTTTCATTTGTCAAACGTTCTTGAAATATTAGTTTAACGTGATGTGTTACACGATTTTGTCTTTCTCTCTCGCTCCACTGCGACCATCATTGCGCTTTCTCACTCGCACTCATGGTAACTCGGTGTACCTTTACAATCTGTATTCTGAGGAAAAATGCTATAATTTATCGCCGTTATTACAATCAAATTGGACAAAATTACTTTCAGTAATTTTAATGAACTAAAAAAATTAGAATTACTGAAAGTAATTTTATTTAATAAAAAAAAATACAATTATTGAAAGTAATTTTATTTGATTTGAAAACCAATACAATTACAGAAAGTAATTGTATTTCATTTGAAATCCAATACAATTACAAAATGTAATTCGCAATTCAATTACAAAAAAAAATTCTGCGCCCTAATTAAAAAATAAAAAATTATTCTCAATGTCTCCATGTCTACATGTCTTCTCAATATATATATATATATATTGAAGAGAAGATATATATATAGGGGATTTCTTGCCAACTTATTGTCAGTAAGTTTACAGCCCTGAGGTCTTCCAATTCGCTCCATAATTTGTCATACTGTTCAATATGCTCGAAAAAAGACTTCTATTTTTTTTTTAAGATTTTTTTTCACTGAAACTTTTTTTTCACGAATTTTTTAAATAAAAATTTTGCGCCCCGTTAAAAAAATTTTTAATTATTCTCAAAAATCGTGTATTAGATATCAACATTTTTTAGCTATGATCCAGATTAGGTCATAAAAGTTCGGTTCTGAAAAATCAACCAAAAGCCAACCATCGTTGTATTCAGTTCAGGGTTGGAATTATGATTATTTAGTCTTATTCAATCGTGGACCAATATTTTATTATTTAATACATGATTTTTTTTATATCGAGAAAAAAGCTTCAGAAAAAATTCTAAAATAATCTTGAATCCTGATTAAACAAAAGTTTCAGTAAAAAAAAAAATTTTTTAAATTAAAGTGTTTTTTGGAGCGTATAAAATAGTATAAAAAATTGTGGAGCAAATTGGAAAGGGTTGAACGCTTACAGAATTGGCCAGAAATACCCCATACATATATATATATATATATACACATTGAGAAGACATGTAAGTATATATATCCTGTATATGGGTACTTCTCGAAGAAGCTTCGAGAGACTCTCAGCGAAGCGAAGCCTCCAGAGAGTTTGCCATGGCCCTCTTCATCTCTTCGCCCACGCTCGACCGTTAAACTTGACTTGAAAATCCGTTCCTTCTTCTCTTCTCTTTGCTCATTCCCCCTCCGAAAGTCTCCACCCTCTGGCGTGCCTCTGTTGCTTTCTTCGCTGGACCGCCGTGCTCATTTCTTCCTCTTGTTCTTCCTTTCCACTTTTGCCTAGCACGGAAGGATTTTTAAAACTGTGGCTTAACTTATTGCCTCTTATATAAAGACTTTTTGCATAATTTGTCTTTTCTTCCTTGGATTGGCTGTGGTTTCAATTTATTGTTGGGAATTATATTTTCTTCATGATAGATATTATGGATTTTTTTTCCATGCATGATTGTAATATATTGCGTTTTTTTTTAATTAACCTTTTTTACATAAAAAATATTTTTTTCTTCTTATTTTCTTGTTTTCTTTTTTTTAATGTTGTTGATAAAAAAAATAAAATCTTTTCGAATGTTGTGAAGTTTGTTTCTTGTTGTGAAGTACGAAAGAATTTATAAAACTGTAATTTATTATATCCTTTTATATAAAGACTTTTTGCATAATTTGTCTTTTCTTCCTTGGATTGGCTGTGGCTTAAATTTATAATTGGGAATTATATTTTCTTCGTGATAGATATTATAAATTTCTTTTCCATGCATGATTATAATATATTGAATTATTTTATTAATTAATCTTTTTTTATATTAAAAATATTATTATCTTCTTATTTTCTTATTTTATTTTATTTATCGTTGTTAAAAAAAATAAGATCTTTTCTCTGCTTTTTTCTTGTTTCTAAGTATGAAAGAATTTATAAAACTGTAATTTATCTTATATCCTTTTATATAAAGACTTTTTGCATAATTTGTCTTTTCTTCCTTGGATTGGCTGTGGCTTAAATTTATAGTTGGGAATTATATTTTCTTCATTACAGATATTATGGATTTTTTCCATGCATGATTGTAATATATTGAATTATTTTATTAATTAACCTTTTTCATATAAAAAATATTCTTATCTTATTATTTTCTTATTTTCTTTTTTTATCATTGATAAAAAAAAAAAGATCTTTTCTCTGCTTTTTTCTTGTTCCTAAGTATGAAAGAATTTATAAAACTGTAATTAATCTTATATCCTTTTATATAAAGACTTTTTGCAGAATTTGTCTTTTCTTCCTTGGATTGGCTGTGGCTTCAATTTATAATTGGGAATTATATTTTCTTCATGATAGATGTTATGTAGTTTTTTTCCATGCATGATTATAATATATTGAATTATTTTATTAATTAACCTTTTTCATATAAAAAATATTCTTAAATTATTTTCTTTTTTTATCATTCATAAAAACAATAAGATCTTTTCTCTGTTTTTTTCTTGTTTTCGAGTATGAAAGAATTTATAAAACTTTAATTTATCTTACATCCTTTTATACAAAGACTTTTTGCATAATTTGTCTTTTCTTCCTTAGATTGGCTGTGGCTTCAATTTATAGTTGGGAATTATATTTTCTTCATGATAGATATTATGGATTTTTTTCCATGCATGATTATAATATATTGAATTATTTTATTAATTAACCTTTTTTTATATTAAAAATATTCTTATCTTATTATTTTCTTATTTTCCTTTTTTATCGTTGACAAAAAAAATAAGATCTTTTCTCTGCTTTTTTCTTGTTCCTAAGTATGAAAGAATTTATAAAACTGTAATTTATCTTATATCTTTTTATATAAAGACTTTTTGCATAATTTGTCTTTTCTTCCTTGGATTGGCTGTGGCTTAAATTTATAGTTGGGAATTATATTTTCTTCATGATAGATATTATGGATTTTTTTCCATGCATGATTGTAATATATTGCGTTATTTTTAATTAACTTTTTTTACATAAAATTTTTTTTTTCTTCTTGTTTTCTTGTTTTTTTTTTTTTAATATTGTTGATTAAAAAAATAAGATCTTTTCTCTGCTTTTTTCTTGTTTCTAAGTATAAAAGAATTTATAAAATTGTCATTTATCTTATATCCTTTTATATAAAGACTTTTTGCATAATTTATCTTTTCTTCCTTAGATTGGCTGTGGCTTAAATTTATGGTAGGGACTTAAATTTTCTTACTGATACGACGTTATGGATTTTCTTCTTTTTCTTACATGGTCGTAATATGTGTCTGCCTCTTTTTAAAAAAGTTTGTTGTTTTTTTTTTGTTTTTACTGTTTTTACTCATGTTGTCTCAGATCACAATTGGGAGGCTGTTCTTGGCCTTACGACTTCTCATTCTGACTTTCTGACTTCTCATCTCGGTGGAGTGCAGGCAATGCACAAGAACTCCTCCTCCTGTCTTCCTGCTCCATTCTCTATAATCATAATGGTGGAATTTTAAGTTTAAAAGGTGGATGCCAAAGCTTCGGAGTGCACTTGGTTAAAAAAACGTTCTGGTGATTGGATTTCTGCCACTGAGGCTTAACATTTTATTGCAGCATGTTTTCATAAAAAAATATAGCTTCTCAGTCTGTGACAAAAATTATTAAATCTATTTCTTAAAATAAATAAACTATTACAAAAAAAAAAGATAATTTTTTATTCTACCAACCATTAAAATTAAATAAAAATAAAAATTGCTTTACTGGAAATAAAAAAAAATTAAATTATTCAATGATTTCCACAATAATATCTGAGAGTGCATGAAGAAATTTCATTTCGTATCTTTCAGCATAGAAATTTTGTTATCATTTTGCAAAAATTATGCTTATTTGGAATTTGCCTTAAAAAGTTATTAGACATTAAGTTTTTTGACACAAGACAATTTATTTTTTATATTTCTAGTATATAAAAAAAATAAAATTCTCTTGCTCTTAAAAACCAACAAACTAAATAAAATTGAGTTATTCTCCATTGCTGAATGCTGTAATTTGCAGTAGGAATTTTAACAAAATTGCACCTGGCAATCATAATTCTAATACAAAAAATAAATCGTCAAATAAAATAAAATAAAATTCGCTGGTTCTCAAAAACCATCCGAATTAATTTTTCTTCTTCTCCGCAGCCAAATATTCTGAAAAATGCTGTATAGTAGCCAACCATGATACGAAGTCTGCTTTGCAAACCCTCAGAAGAGAAGAAAGCAGTTGGACCTCGAAGACAATGAGGAGACGCTGCAGAAGAAGAAGAAGAGAATGAAGATGAAGTAGAAGAGGTAGAAAAATTCTCTCGCTCTTAAACTCAATTAACTGAATACAAAAATGTGGTGGCGCCACTAGGCTGATAGTGTTTACGAAAACACGAGCTCAGATTATATTGTAAATAAAGTTGTATTTCTCTTTAAGTTTTCGAAATCGTTTTTAGTTTTATATTTATATTATACCTTACCACAATCAATTAAGTATATAAGAAATACTCGTGTTTTCGAATCTATTCACAAATTGTAAATATACTATGTAAAGGAGAAATCCGTTAAATAAAAATTACAATTATATAGAAAAAATTACAATTCATTTCTTCACCATTTCTAAATACTCTGAACTACAGTAGGAATTTTTCAAAAAATGCACCGGGCGTTCATAATTTTTAGAATTCTTGTTTTTCTCAAATATAAGATATATTTTTTTTTTAAATGTAATCATCTATTTTGATTACTTTTTTAATTCTGCCATAATGCACAGTAGGAATTTTTTAAAAATTGCACGGGGCGATCACAATTTTGACAAAAAGTATACAAAAAGTATACGAAAAATAAATCAAATTAAATTTCCTCGCTCTAAAAAACCATCCGAATTAAAATATGTTCTTCTCAGCAGCCAAATGCTTTGATCTGCAGCGTCAGTTTTATCTCCCGCCTAGGAATGCTGTATAATAGCCAACTATGATGGGAAGACTGCTTCGCAAGCCCTCAGAAGTGAAGGAAGAAGATGGATCACGAAGAGGATCAGGAAGACGCTGCGGAAGAAGAAGAAGACGATGAAGATGAAGCAGAGGAGGAAGTAGAAGAAGAAGATGATGAAGAAGAGCGAAAAGCGACAGTTGCTATGGAAGTAGAGTAAAATTCTCTCGCTCTTAAACCCAATTAATTGAATAACATTCATTTCTTCACCATTTCTAAATACTCTGAACTACAGTAGGAATTTAAAAAAAATTGCACCGGGCGATCACAATTTTTACAAAAAGTATACTAAAAAATATACGAAAAATAAATCAAATTAAATTCCCTGGCTCTAAAAAATCATCCGAATTAAAATATCTTCTTCTCAGCAGCCAAATGCTCTGATCTGCAGCGTCAGTTTTATCTCCCGCCTAAGAATGCTGTATAACAGCCAACCATGATGCGAAGACTGCTTCGCAAGTCCTCAGAAGTGAAGGAAGAAGATCACGAAGAGGATCAGGAGACGCTGCGGAAGAAGAAGAAGACGATGAAGATGAAGCAGAGGAGGAAGTAGAAGAAGAGGATGATGAAGAAGAACGAAAAGTGACGGTTGCTATGGAAGTAGAGTAAAATTCTCTCGCTCTTAAACCCAATTAATTGAATAACATTCATTTCTTCACCATTTCTAAATACTCTGAACTACAGTAGGAATTAAAAAAAATTACACCGGGCGATAACAATTTTTACAAAAGTATACAGAAAATATACGAAAAATAAATCAAATTAAATTCCCTGGCTCTAAAAAACCATCCGAATTAAAATATCTTCTTCTCAGAAGCCAAATGCTCTGATCTGCAGCGTCAGTTTTATCTCCCGCCTAAGAATGCTGTATAACAGCCAACCATGATGCGAAGACTGCTTCGCAAGCCCTCAGAAGTGAAGGAAGAAGTTGGATCACAAAGAGGATCAGGAGACGCTGCGGAAGAAGAAGAAGACGATGAAGATGAAGCAGAGGAGGAAGTAGAAGAAGAGGATGATGAAGAAGAGCGAAAAGCGACAGTTGCTATGGAAGTAGAGTAAAATTCTCTCGCTCTTAAACCCAATTAATTGAATAACATTCATTTCTTCACCATTTCTAAATACTCTGAACTACAGTAGGAATTTTAAAAAAATTACACCGGGCGATCATAATTTTGACAAAAAGTATACAAAAAATATACGAAAAATAAATCAAGTTAAATTCTCTGGCTCTAAAAAACCATCCGAATTAAAATATCTTCTTCTCAGCAGCCAAATGCTTTGATCTGCAGCGTCAGTTTTATCTCCCGCCTAAGAATGCTGTATGACAGTCAACCATGATGCGGAGACTGCTTCGCAAGCCCTCAGAAGTGAAGGAAGAAGTTGGATCACCAAGAGGATCAGGAAGACGCTGCGGAAGAAGAAGAAGACGATGAAGATGAAGCAGAGGAGGAAGTAGAAGAAGAGGATGATGAAGAAGAGCGAAAAGCGACGGTTGCTATGGAAGTAGAGTAAAATTCTCTCGCTCTTAAACCCAATTAACTGAATTAAATTCATTTCTTCACCATTTCTAAATACTCTGAACTACAGTAGGAATTTAAAAAAAAATTACACCGGGCGTTCACAATTTTTACAAAAAGTATACAAAAAATATACGAAAAATAAATCAAATTAAATTCCCAGGCTCTAAAAAACCATCCGAATTAAAATATCATCTTCTCAGCAGCCAAATGCTCTGATCTGCAGCGTCAGTTTTATCTCCCGCCTAAGAATGCTGTATAACAGCCAACCATGATGCGAAGACTGCTTCGCAAGTCCTCAGAAGTGAAGGAAGAAGATCACGAAGAGGATCAGGAGACGCTGCGGAAGAAGAAGAAGACGATGAAGATGAAGCAGAGAAGGAAGTAGAAGAAGAGGATGATGAAGAAGAGCGAAAAGTGACGGTTGCTATGGAAGCAGAGTAAAATTCTCTCGTTCTTAAACCCAATTAACTGAATTAAATTCATTTCTTCACCATTTCTAAATACTCTGAACTACGGAAGAAATTTAAAAAAAGTTACACCGGGCGTTCACAATTTTTACAAAAATTATACAAAAAATATACGAAAAATAAATCAAATTAAATTCCCTGGCTCTAAAAAACCATCCGAATTAAAATATCTTCTTCTCAGCAGCCAAATGCTCTGATCTGCAGCGTCAGTTTTATCTCCCACCTAAGAATGCTGTACAACAGCCAACCATGATGCGAAGACTGCTTCGCAAGCCCTCAGAAGTGAAGGAAGAAGTTGAATCAGGAAGACGCTGCGAAAGAAGAAGAAGACGATGAAGATGAAGCAGCGGATGATGAAGAACGACAAAAAGCGACGGTTGCTGTGGAAGTAGAGTAAAATTCTCTCGCTCTTAAGGATGTTGTACCGCGGGGAGGATAGGCAAGGTGGCGCACGGCGGGAGACGGAGGTACTGTGCGAACGGCATGCACATACATGAACAAGATAGATGCGAAAAAGACAATGTTTACTTTTAACGTAATATCTTTCATAAAATGTGGGCGCACGCGGATTTTCTCAGAGTTCTGTAAAGCTCAGACTCCAATGTACACGAAAAATACAAATTTAACATGGTATATTCTCTGCAAACATGCGCTTTCGCTGAAAACACGACAGTCCTCATCCTCCACCGTATACTGCCCATGTTAAATCGCTGAACTTTGATAATTTATAACTCAGAAAGTATGTGGGTAAAAATTTTATAAAAATATTTTTTTTAAATGTCGTGCTTTTCTCTATAACATAAAAAACATTGGGACAAAAATCTTCAAAATTGTTTACTTGTATAACATCCTTAAATCCAATTAACTGAATTAAATTCATTTCTTTACCATTTATAAATACTCTGAACTACAGTAGGAATTAAAAAAAAAAATTACACCGGTCGATACGAAAAATATACGAAAAATAAATCAAATTAAATTCCCTGGCTCTAAAAAACCATCCGAATTAAAATATCTTCTTCTCAGCAGCCAAATGCTCTGATCTGCAGCGTCAGTTTTATCTCCCGACTAAGAATGCTGTATAACAGCCAACCATGATGCGAAGACTGCTTCGCAAGCCCTCAGAAGCGAAGGAAGAAGTTGGACCACGCTGCAGATGAAGAAGAAGAGGATGAGGATGAAGCAGAAGAGGAGGAGGAGGAGGAAGAAGAAGAAGAAGAGGAAGGAGAAACGACGGTTAGTGTAGAGCCACGGCCTCCACGGGGGTCAGCAAGCGAACAAGCGAACGAGAGGAACCAGCGAGGAAAGAGACGAAGGAGGGAAGGAGGGAAGGAGGGAAAAGTGCTGCTGGGCCCACACGAGAAGACAGTGAGGCTAAAGGTGGGCGGAGGGGATACGAGGGGACCTCACCAGCCAAGAGAAGTGACCGGATGGCCTTGGTCTCTTGGAGAAGAGGGACGAGACTCGAGCCACCGCGAGCGACTCTCGGGTAGTTACCACGGGACCGACTATAACTGCCCTTCCCCTCGCACTCACCTCACCGGTCCTCCCTTCTGCCTCATCGTATCACCAATTTCGACCACTTTTTAACTTCTACCATAATGCAGCGTACGCTAAATCATATCCTTGCGAACACTTGCGCTTAACTTTAATTTTTCCTCGTGCAGATAAACATAATTGCACTTTTTTCTTCAAGACTATTATTTTAACGAATTGTTTTGTGCTAAAAATAGAAGTATTTCTACAATTGAATCAGTGTATGCAGCGTTTTCGGAACACCAAAAATCACACTGAAAAAAAATTCTATTGCGGGCTGCCAAAAAGAAGGATTTTTTAATTAACTCTAGTTCTTATTCGTTCAATCCTATTTAACATTGAAGTAATAAAATATTATTTTGTTTATTTTAGAGTTTCGATCTTGTATGGAATTGGAGTATGTAATTAGAATTCAAATTAAGTTGATAACGCTTGTTTTTGGCAGCCCGCAAATGATGGATTTATTGATTCAATGACATTTTTTTTTCAGTGCACAATTTTTAGAATTTTTGCTTTCTTGAATATAAGGTATATTTAAAAAAAATGTAATCGTCCATTTTGATTACTTTTTAAATTCTGCCATAATGCAGCGTAAGCTAAATCATAAAATTGCGAACACTTGCGCTTAACTTTAACTTTTCCTCGTGCAGATAAACATAATTGCACTTTTTTCTTCAAGACTATTATTTTAACGAATTGTTTTGTGCTAAAAATAGAAGTATTTCTACAATTGAATCAGTGTATGAAACGTTTTCAGAACGCCAAAAACCACACTGCAAGAAAATTCTATTGCGGGCTGCCAAAAAGAAGTATTTTTTAATTAACTCTAGTTCTTATTCGTTCAATCCTATTTAACATTGAAGTAATACAATATTATTTTGTTTATTTGAGAGTTTCGATGGAATTGGAGGAATTAGAATTCAAATTAAGTTGATAACGCTTGTTTTTGGCAACCCGCAAATGATGGATTTATTCAATCAATGACATTTTTTTTTCAGTGCAAAATTTTTAGAATTTTTGCTTTCTTGAATATGTAGCATTCTCTGTCAATTCAGCCACTTTTTTTTCGACCCTCTCCGATTTGCCCTGTAATTGGTTATATGAATATACCACTAAAAGGCACTCTATATGAATTATTTCAGATTTTTAAAAATAATTTTTTAGAAAATGGCTTTTTTTATTCAAGTGCAAATATCTCAGAATTTTGAAGTTACTGAAAAAAAATGTCAGCACATGAAAGTTGTCGTTTATTGTTAGCTTTCGAGCGGAATTTTCCAAATAATTGTCACGTTCCTGAGAGTATGATTTTTTTCCGAAAAATGGAGGAATTATTTTTTAATTAAAAAAAGGATATTTTTTTTTACTGAAAAAATTACAGAGTATTGCTACATGCCTGTTGATATCACAAAAAAAATCGCCAGAGTGGCACCGATCGATCTTCTGGTATTAAAAAATGCATTTGTGTGAAAGTTCCGAAAAACGGGGGCATTATTATTTTTTTTGATTAAAAAAACGTTACTTTTTTTTGGCTAATAAAATTACAGAGTATTCTTGCATGACTGTAGATATTGCAAAAAAATCATCAGAGTGGTACGGATCGAGCTTCCGGTATAAAAAAAAATAATTCCCCCGTTTTTCGATACTTCCACACGAATAATTTTTTATTTTTCTTTTTTTAAACAATTATTTTAATTATTAAATTTTTTGTGCTAAAAATAGAAGTATTTCTACATTTGAAACTGTTTATGAAAGATATTCAGAGAACAAAAAACCATAATTTTTTGAATTTTTTGTTTATCGGAATATATAAGGTATATTTTTTGAAAATCTTATCATCCATTTTGATTACTTTTTAAATTCTGCCATAATGCAGCGTAAGCTAAATCTAATAAATTGTAATTAATTAAATAAATTGTGAAGACTTTTTTTATTTATTTAGCGTGAGCTAAATCATAAAATTGCAAACACGTGCGCTTAACTTTAATTTTTCCTCGTGTAGAGAAACATTATTGCACTTTTTTTTAAAGACTATTATTTTAACGAATTGTTTTCTGCTAAAAATAGAAGTATTTCTACTTTTAAATTTGTGTATGAAAGTTTTTGAGAGCACCAAAAACCATAATTATTACAATTTTTGAAATATAAGGTATATTTGAATTATTTTTTTAATTCTGCCATAGTGCAGCGTAAGCTACATCATAAAATTGTAAACACTTGCGCTTAACTTTAATTTTTTCTCGTGCGGAGAAAGATAATTTGACTTTTTTTTTTTGAGTCAATTATTTTAACGACTTGTTTTGCGCTAAAAGTATAAGTATTTCTGAGAGTTGAATCTTGGTATAAAAGGCTAAAAAAATAATGATTTATTGAATATTTTTGATTTCGAAAATATGAGTTACATTATTGTTTTACGTTGTCATCAATTTTGACTATTTTATTTTAACGGATTCTTTTGCACTTTACAAATAGAATTAATTTTATAGAATCTTGAATCTATTTACGCAAGATACAGGCAGTTTTTTAAGAAAAGATTTTAATCCAGAGCTTCAAAGGAAATGATGATTTTTTAAACCTCTTGTTTAGGAAAATATAACATTTTAAAAAAAAATCATAATTATTTCTAGGCACTTTTAAAGTTCTGCCATAATACAGGATAAGCTAAATCATAACTTTGCACACTCTTGTGCTTAACTTAAATATTTCCTCACATACAATTATAATTATACTTTCTTTATACGCTAATTATTTTAACGGTTTCTTTTGTCCTCCATATGGAGATAAAATATCGACGGTAAAAATTTTTATGTGATCCGTTCTTGCTACATAAAAAAGCCTACAAAATACCAAAAAAATACAAGTTATATTTTCTTTGAAAAAAAATTAAAATCCCGAACATCATAATTTTTTTCTAAATCTTTATTCTATAAGAAAATTATGATTTAAAAAGTTATGGTATGTAAAAATAAATAAAATTAATACTTTATGTGAACTTTGAATAATTATACAGAAATTTTTGCCACAAATTTATATATCGTGACATAAACAAACGAAATTATACGATTTATTACTGAAAGTATTTTTTTTTCACACATATGAACAACGATTTATGCGCAGCGAAGTTGTAAAACTCTAATCCTTCTAGAAATATAGTCGATGATATAATTGGCTTTATGATTATGTTTACATAAAATTAACATGTGGCAATAATAATATGATGTTTAAACTTTTGAGTAGCTGCAAAAGTATAAATTTTCAGTTCAGTTTTATGGCAATCTTCTTGAAAAAATGGAGAAAAAGAGTTAATGTACTCTTCCATTTTTTTCCGTATTTTTTCCCAAGGCTTCATTGAAAATGAGATTTCTTTTCAGGTATATAAAAGTTCACATATCATTTCATAGAATTGCAGGTTATTATTGCGAAATCATTACAGCAAAACGAATTGTACTTTAAACTTTATTTCTTAAGGGATCTTTCCAGTGTGACGTCCCGAAAGAAAAACCATTTTCACCATACCTGCGCGGAAAGTTCGACTTCCCGCCCTACGGGCTTTACGTAATTCGAACTTTCCGCTGCAAATATGGCGAAAAATAGTATACTCCACTGGGGAGTGAAAGTAGACTATTCCCAACCGCGCGTTTACCACCCTCACCTTCGGCTCGGGTGGTAATCTTACGCGTGGTTGGACATAGTCTACTTTCCCTCCCTAGTGGCGTAATATACTATTTCACGATTTTTTTTCGGACGGTTACTATACGCCGATCAATCTGAAATTTTTATGACATATTAAGGTAATCATGAATGACAGAAAATGATTTTTTATAAGACAATTTTTATTGTTTAAATATTTTTTTTTAATTGTCGAAAATAATGTTGATAAAAAAGATAGCCTTATGGTGGACATCCTAGGGGTCGTAAAGTTGATCTAAAAAAAAAACCCAAAGGATTATTAATTAGTATGCGATTGGTTATCGCTCTATGGAGGCTTTTTTAAAATCAAAATTGACAAAATGGCGGCGGTTTGAACAAAAAGTACCGATTTTAGCCGTTTTTTTCGACAGTTTTTCTTTTAAAAAAATGGGAAGATTTAAAAAAAAAAGCTTCCATAGCACGATAGAGAGTAGCGTGAAGAATGTTCTCCTAAAATTTGAAAACGATCGCTTGAAAACTATTCCTTGGAGAATATCCAACGTTTTGAAAAATGTCGTATCGAGAAAAACGCGTTTAAAGTTTCGAGTGTAGAAATTTCATATAGGGTAGAAGTACCGATTGTGGCCACTTTAAGAATTTTCCCATTTTCAAGTACTTGTTAATGGGACCAAATATCATAAAACTGTTTTGGACCTATACATTTCATATCTGAGAAGAATATAATTTCAGATTTCTAGCATTAAAATCTTCATATGTGTCGAAAAAACACTGGAAAATAGAAAAAAGTAGAAGCATAGCCATTTCACCAGTTCTGGCCAACTATGCACCGGTTTTGGCCATGCTTAAAATTAGAATAACTCAATATTCATTGCACTTGAAACATTTTTTAAGGTGTGTTTAATAAATCAAAATCGTATTCTTATGAAAGCATCCAATTCCTCTACACGAAAATGTCTTTAAAGCACAGATGCCATCTGTGAAACTAACTAACCTTTTTTGACATTCGTCTCCTTCGTTTTGTACTTTTTCATAGCAGCTTTCTTTGTCACAAATAGTCATACATTATATTAATGTTTTACTCTCTACACTTTTATTTTTATTTTTACCAGAGTTCTTTCCAAAAGTAGATTTTCGCATTGCATAATGATGGGAATCTTTAACATGAAAGGTGTTCCACCGCTTTATCTTCTTTTTTACTATACATTTCTAAGGATATATTTTTCTTAGCGTTTTTTCGTTTTTTTGTTTCTTCTTTACGAATTTATGAATTGATTGTGTAATAATTAACGAAAAATTAATGATTATATAGTTTACAATACAGTTTATTTTGTAATTATGATTTCATAATAATAATATAAAATGGAGTATAAATATTTGAATAGCTGCAAAAAAGTACTAATTTACGCTTAAGGTAGTCCTTGCGCATTAACCTTTCTGAACTTTAAGACTTAACATTTTTTTATATAATAGTTGAATCCCTTCGAAATGCGATTGCAAAGTTTCAAGCTGGGTTATCGACTAAATTACCGAGAAAATAAATATTTAAAAAAGAATTCTTATGCACTGGCTCTTATGGGAAACTAACCGATTTCGTACTTCGGAACGAAAATTAACATGTATAAACTGAACTTTTATGCAATATCAAATGTGCTATGGATTTCTTAGAGTGTCACGATTTCGTATAAAATATAAAAAAGGGATGTTATCGAAGTATTTGGGTGTAATTCCAACGTCAAACACATCATCGCCACTCAGAAGTTACGGATAACCGGATGTAGCGTACGATGATAGAAATCAACATAACCTCCAGTGTCAACCCGCGCCGTTTCAACCTTGGTTTCAGCGACCCGATTTTTCGTGGCGGTTGTAGTCGTGGCGCAAAATTAGATTTTCTATCTACTTTTTTGTTTGTTTTGTGTCACAAATTTACCTTTAAAACGACCAAATTTAGCTCTGACCGCGTGATGATACAATACCACTACGCGTTCAAGCGAGACTCTGATGAGATATTTTAGTTAATACAATTTATGTTTTTTAAGTTTACGAAGCATCTACAAATACGTTTTTATTCTCACTGTGATTAATTGAATGTGTAGATATACAAAAAAAGTTAGCATTTACAGAATTTTCGGAACAGTGCGTTAATTGACTAGTATGGGACGCAAGGACTACTTTAAATATTGGAAGAAATAGTGGAAAAAATGGAAGTGATAATTAAGGTAGTTCTGTCGTGAAGGCAATCCAAACTCATATGCATGAATTTTTGACATGTTGTAATTTAGCTATTCAATTTAACTTGCACAAAATCTTGAAGGCTTTTACCGAGTATTTGAATGAACAATTAAAACTTGAAAATCGATCTTTTTACACGGCGCTAACGGGAGAGCTGGAAAAATTGATCTTTAAATCGAAAATTAACATACTTAGATCAAAGATAGAGAAAAAATAAAAAGTACTACGGATTCGCAAATCATTCAGGAATTGATGCATCATGAAAAAAGGTGAAGTCTCCGGAATAATGTTTAATTGAACCAAGGTCAAAGTGCACGATACCGGGCCAAATGACATTTCCTAACCTAATTATCGTAAAAATGAAGTCAAATCCGCACTAAACATATCAACTATTTACAAATAATCGTTTTTATTTGATTATGACAATTTCGAAGGATTCTCGATTATTTTTCATATTATTATTGAGGCAGTCGAAGTGATGCGTATGATTATTTTTTAATGTCATATAGACTCTGAGATTTATGACTCCGGCGTACCGACAGAACTACCTTAAGATATTAATTATGTTTCGTCATTTTTTCAAAAAGATTAGCATGAAATTTGATTGAAACATAATAATTTTTGCAGCCATTCAAAAGTTTCGTCATTGTATTATAATCATTACTATGTTATTCTTATAGAATTATTATTATTGAGCTCATTGTATCATAATCTTTATTTCTATGAGTATTAGGCACTTACAACTCTGGTCTGGTTTCAGGAAGCACGAGAAACAATTCTACATCGTAGCCAAGTCACTGCAGTGCACTAATATAGAGAAGAATAGTGCGCCAGCTAACTTCGTTGAAGTTGGCGTGTTGGAAACGCGGAAGATCACCCGAAGGTCCTGGGATCGTCACGACTGTATCGTTTGTGTCCGTTGGATCGCCAAGAGTTCAGGAATCGCGAACAAGACCCGTGCCAGAGCACGTGACGTCCGAGACACCCCCTGTGAATTTACAAACAGTCTTGGTATTATTTCTTACAATGGTATATTGCAAATTTTTTGCCCGATCCCTTTTAAGTAAAGGTGCATGTGCCCCGACCTTCTTCATGGGGTATTTCAAGGATAGCAGTACAGGTTTTGGTCTATTGCAAAATTTGGAGATCCATTTTAATTTAAAACGTAGGGCCGGAAATATACAATAATTTCTTATTAATTGATAATTATGAAAAATACATTTTATTCCAAAAACTAATTTTATTCTTGAGAGAAAATAATTTTTTTTTCTTTCTAAAAACAAAATAAATTTTGTCATTTTTGGAAATATTATTTTGGGTCCTACGTTGTTGTTAATTAAAATCGAGACCAAATTTTCAAGGATAGCAGTACAGGTCTTGGGTTATTGCAAAATTTGGAGATCCATTTTTATTAAAAACGTAGGGCTGGAAATATACAATAAGTTCTTATTAATTGATAATTATGGAAAATACATTTTATTCCAAAAACTATTTTTATTCTTGAGAGAAAATAATTTTTTCTTCTTCTAAAAACAAAATAAATTTTGTCATTTTTGGAAATATTATTTTGGGTCCTACGTTGTTGTTAATTAAAATCGAGACCAAATTTTCAAGGATAGCAGTACAGGTTTTGGTCTATTGCAAAATTTGGAGATCCATTTTAATTAAAAACGTAGGACCGGAAATATACAATAATTTCTTATTAATAGATAATTATGGAAAATACATTTTATTCCAAAAACTTATTTTATTCTTGAGAGAAAATAATTTTTTTTTCTTTCTAAAAACAAAATAAATTTTGTCATTTTTGGAAATATTATTTTGGGTCCTACGTTGTTGTTAATTAAAATCGAGACCAAATTTTCAACGATAGCAGTACAGGTTTTGGTCTATTGTAAAATTTGGAGATCCATTTTTATTAAAAACGTAGGGTCGAAAATATACAATAATTTCTTATTAATAGATAATTATGGAAAATACATTTTATTCCAAAAACTTATTTTATTCTTGAGAGAAAATAATTCTTTTTTCTTTCTAAAAACAAAATAAATTTTGTCATTTTTGGAAATATTATTTTGGGTCCTACGTTGTTGTTAATTAAAATCGAGACCAAATTTTGTTTATAGTCTTCTATAGAAACAAGAGATTTACAGTTGACTCCAATTTTTGTGAATTTTGAAATTAAAAACGGACAAAGGTCACTTTTTTTTTTTAATTTTTTTAAAAAGCCTTGTAATCGGTATTTTCTGAGGTAGAATATACGAATTGAGAATGATAGTAAAGGCCAAAAATCGATATCTTGAAGAAGAAAAATTTAGTCTGAATTTTCCGACCGGATGTCAAATCTGCGAATTCTGGAATCAGAAACCGAAAAAAGTCACTTTTTTTTTAAATCATCGTAAAAAGGCTTGTAATCGGTATTTTCTGGGGTGGAATATACGACTTCAGAATGATGATGAAGTCCAAAATTCGATATCCTGAAAGAAAAAAAAAAGTAGAACTTTGCAAATTGCTTCCTCATCATTATTGGATTTTTACAAATCTACCTCTATGAGGAAGCATATTAATCTATTTTGGCTTCCTCATAGAGGAAGTTTTGTAAAAATCCAATAATAATGAGGAAGCAATTCGCAAAGTTCTACTTTGCAGCCTTGTTTTAAAATTTTTTGAATGGCATTAGTTTTGAACCCCTTGACAGATTCTCGCCAGATTCGAACTGATGCTTAGTTTACCCACATTCTACTTGTGGACCAAATTTGAGCCCGATATCTTAAAAATTGCGGAAGTTAGAGCACGAACAAAAAATTCAAAATGCCATAAATTGTGAACCCCTTAACGGATTGACACCAAATTTAATCCCAAACACTATTTGATAACAGTCCACTTCTGGTCCAAGTTTGAGCCGGATATCATAAAAATTGCGGGAGTTAGAGCCCGAGCTGACATTCTCCAAAAAATTCAAAATGCCATAAATTTTGAACACCTTGATGGATTAACTCCAAATTCAATCCCATACCTTGTTTAACGACAGTTTACTCGTGGTTCAAATTTGGGCCCGATATCTTAAAAATTGCGACAGTTATCGTGGTAACAAAAAATTGTGCACACACACATATAGACATTTTTTCTAAACCACTTTTCTCGACGTTTTCGACCATTCTGAGTGTCCTGACATGAAAATCTCGAAAAAAAAATTTTTCACGAAAACAAAACTTCCTCTACGAGGAAGCAATTGTCTGGATTTTCCGACCGGAAGTCGGATCTGTAAATTCTGGAATCAGAGACGGAAAAAAGTCACTTTTTTTTTAAATCATCGTAAAAAGGCTTGTAACCAATATTTTCTGGGGTAGAATATGCGACTTGAGAAAGATACACCGAGAGAAAAAGTTTCATTGATTCACGAAAATCGTTGCCAATGAAATGAAATACTTGAATTTCAATGCTACCTTTTCTTTGAATGATCTCAAACTCAATGAAAAGTAGTGACATTGATTCGAAGAAACATTTCTTTAAACCAATGAACCTTTTTCATTGATTTCAAAGATATCGTCTCTGATTCAATGAAACCTTCTTCTTACCACCTCAAAATTTCGAAACCTATTTTTTCCTGAAGTACGCGGCAGATAAAGCTCAAATTTTGTGAGTATGTAAGGAAGTACGGCAGAAATAGGCTAAGCTTCTGGCTACTCGAAACTCAAAGCCGTTCGTTCGGGAGAACCGGAAAACAAAAAAGTGAGGTTAGGTGGGAGAAAGAGATCAATAAAAACGTTTCTTTGACCCAATGAAAACGTCTCTTTAAAACAATGAAACTATTTCTTTATTGTATGCTCACTAAGTAAATCTTTATTTACAGGCAATGAAATGTTCTCTTTGAAATTCAAATGCACTATTTCATTGAAATCAAAGAAATATTTCGTTGAAATCAATGAAAAAAAATCAATCCACCCATTTCTTTGGCGTCAATGAAATCTTTTCTCTCGGTTTAGTAAAGTTCAAAATTCCTTATCTTAAAGAAAAAAAAATTAATTTGAATATTCCCACCAAAATTCTGAATTCTGAATTCAGAAAACGTTTATTATCTTACCAAGTGAAGAAATTATAAGGAAGCAATTTACGATATGCAACTTCCACTCTTATAATTTCCATAACGCCAAATCGGAGCTTCTCGAACCGATCTGTATAATCCTCTATTTTTTTGCTACAACCTACTTATATCCTACTTAAGCTTCTGTACCAAAAGCAGCAACAACACGCGGCTAAACTGCTCCGGCAGTGCGGAACCAGGTTGAAAACGGTGTCGCACGGGGTTAACATCTCCGCACGCCAGCGCACTCACCGACGTATATATAAGTACAAGAGATATTATTTATGCAAATCGTCGTTCCCTTATTCCAATTTACCCAAGCACGAACGATAAATTAGCGTCTGTTACGAGGAGAATATATATGTATACAAACTGAGAGCGGGAAAAGCAGTCGTTCAGGTCAGAGAACCGTCGTACAACATCGTCGCTTACTTCTCTTCGTCTTTCTTCGTCCTCGCTGCGTGCACCAAACACTATATCAGCAATTCCACATGAAATCAGCCGGATTTGGGTGTTTTCTTAATCTCGCATTTATTTAATCGAATGAAACTTTTTTTTACGCAAACTATCCCCAAAAAGTAATTTTTTTCTTTGGTCAAAAAAATTTTCAAAAATTATATGATGTTCAATTTTTTGTACCGGTAAAGAGATTAAAAAATATTTTTCTAGAAAAAAATATTTCATTGAAAAACAAAATATTTTTTTTCGAAGATTTCGGAATTTTTCTTTTTTTTTGTGTTTTTTTTTTTGAGATGGAGATTTGATGAACGCTATTTTTTTAAATTTTATACGGCACCGGCTGCCTTATAAAATTAAAATAAAATAGAAAAATAAATATATATTTTTATTTAAATAATAAATAATAAATATATATATAAAAAATTTCGAAAATTTCGGATTCTTTCTTTTTTTTTCAGTGAATTTTTTTTTAGCACCGTCTGCCTTATAAAATTTAAAAAAGAATAGAGTTCATCAAATCTACATCTCAAAAAAAATTCACTCAAAAAAAAAAAAAAAATTCCAAAATTTTCGAAATTTTTTAATTTATTTTTCAATTGTTAATAACAATAGTAATTTGCAAGTTTATAATTACTTAAAAATTATTCTATGGACCTTCATTCTTTTGACTTTAAAACGCGCTTTGATTCATCTTCCTAGGACACATAGAACCGGAGATATTCATTTTTGAAGTTCGCCATGCACTCGTTTTTCAAAAAAAAGAAGACGCCATAATTTAAAAAAAAAAAATTTTTTTTTGGTCAAACAAAAAAATACGGGTTTTTTCTTTTTAAATACAGTTTGCGTAAAAAAAAGTTTCATTCGAATAAAAAAATGCGAGGTCGATCCTTGGCCGACTTCAGGTGGAATAGCTTATATGAGGCATTCTCTGTCAGTTCAGCCACTTTTTTTTTCGACCCTCTCAGATCTATCCCATAACTGGCCACATCTTAGTACCACTTAAAAGCACTCTTTGTGAATTTTTTCAGATTTTTTAATCCATCCATTTAGGAAATGTATATTTTTTTTGTTATTCAAATAACTTCGATGAAGTAAATCTGACAAAAAAATCACACATACAAAAAAATGTTGTTTTTCAATTAACTTTGCATTGCAATATGTCTCATATTTTTATCCGTGTTGCAAAAGCTATTTACAGCAAAAAAAAATGTTGCACAATTTTTTTTACTCATTCGGACACCTTCGATATCACTGCCAATTTTATACAAGTTACAGGGATATGTCAAAAGCATACCAAAAAATTGGCATAGTGGGCATCGACTATTTCAAGGAGGAAAAAAATATTTTCCAAAATTTTCGATCCAATAAATGGCTATAGGCACGAATAACTGTATGTAAACCCTGAAGACCGTGTCGTCGTTACACGTCAAGTAGCTCAGTGGATCGATTATTTGAAGGAATAACAAAAAATAAGTGAAATAAAAAATATATAAAAATAAAAAAACAATTAAATAAATTTAATTAATTTTCTTTCTTTTTTGAATCCTTCAAGTAGTCAATGCCCACTACACCAATTTTTTTGTAGGTTCTATACATGTCCCTACAGCTTATAAAAAATTGAGAGTAATATCGAAGATGTCCGAATGAATGAAAAAAATTGTTTAACGTTTTTTTGCTGAATATCGCTTTTGCAACACGAATAAAAATATGAGACCTATTGTACTACAAAGTTGAGTGAAAAACAACATTTTTTTATACATGTATTTTTTTGTCAGACTTACTCCATCAAAGTTATATGAATAATAAAAGAAAATACATTTCCCAAATGGATTGTTTCAAAAATTTAAAAAAATTCACAAAGAGTGCTTTCAAGTAAAAAAAAAAGTGGCTGAACTGACAGAGAATGCCTCATATATCCAAGCGTTATGTCTACCTCCCGCACAAACTGACACAACGATATTATAAATGCGTGTATGGGCCTTTTTATTTTAAAAGCGCAACGACGTACTACTCGCTGACCACACTGTAATACCGGTTTGACGAATTTCACTTCGGCCTCTTTAATAAAAGAAAAAAAAATATAGATCCTGCTTCAGGTCAAGAGAAGTTCACAAGACACATTCGTCGACGTGTCAGAGAAAGTTCAGGAGGTCGAACTCATACTATATTACATTTTTGCAATATGTTGTATTATTTTGATACTTAAATTTCCATATTTGTATTTATTAAAAAGAGAATTGTCGTACCGATATTGTTATTTTCTCTTTTTTTTGTAGCAGCTTTTTGAAATGTTTGAAAATACATTCAATTTAGATTTACGAATGTCTATAATTTTATTTGATAAACATTCACTGTAATATTAACTGGATAGTTACTTGGAAGAAATTTTCTTTAAAAAACAAAGAAAATTTTATAAAAATAGAGGATTTTTTGTCACGAATTCTTTATGAACTTTTATTGAGAATTAATATTCTTCGCAGATATAATTGTAAGCATATTTTGCAGAATTTTGCAAACTCTTCAGATTATTATCGTGAAATAATTATTATGGAATTAATTATAAGGAAATAAAAATTATCGTCACAATTATGATTTAGTTTACAAAATTTAATTACAGAGAAAATAAATTACAATAAAAAATTTCGTGACCAACTAATAAAAAAAATTCTGAGCTATTATTGAAAAATTTGAACATTATATTATAAAAGTTGCAGATGCTTCAAAATCTGAATGACTGCATGAATCAAATTTTCAAAAGTGACATTGTAATCTACATTTTATTTCAGCCATTAATAAAAAATGTCAGTATTATATTACAAAGCTGCAGATGCAAAATTATAGCTATTAATTCAAATTACGTCCCACGATTAAAAAATAAAATTATGGTCGTTTAAAATTTTGCATAAATTTTTTTAAATTATATTCTTATGTGAAAAGTCGAGAGAAAATCCGAAGATCTAGTAATGACGTGTTCAAATTCAAATTATGAAAGAGCGCCATTCCCATCGATCAAATCCAAAAAATTAAAATCTGAATGACTGTATGATTCAAATCCAAAAAAAAAGTGACATTGTAATACATTTTATTTCAGCCATTATTGAAAAATTTAACTATCATATTATATAAGCTCCACATACTATAAAATTATAATTATTAATTACATTTCACGACCTACGATTACAAAAAAAAATTGTGGGAGTTTGAAATTCTGCATAAATTCTTTTAAAGAATCTTTTCAGTGTGAAAAAAACCGATGTTTTTTTCGTCTTATCCATTAGTATATACGGTAAAAACATCCTGTCAAATTTTTAAAGCGAAATTCGAAATACTTCGCTGGCATACTTTATGGACCTGGCATCGCCGATTCGTTGTAAGTACACAATTTAGGTATATGAAATTTCTACACTCGAAACTTTAAACGCGTTTTTCTCGAAACGACATTTTTCAAAACGGTGGACATTCTCCAGGGAACAGTTTTCAAGCGATCGCTTTCAAATTTTAGGAGAACATTCTTCACGCTACTCTCTATCGTGTTATGGAAGCTTTTTTTTAAATCTTCCCATTTTTTTAAAAGAAAAACTGTCGAAAAATGGCTGAAATCGGTACTTTTTGTTCAAACCGCCGCCATTTTGTCAATTTTGATTAAAAAAAGCCTCCATAGCGCGATAGCCATTCGCATACTAATTAATAATCCTTTGGGTTTTTTTTAGATCAAATTTGCGACCCCTAGGATGTCCACCATGAGGCTATCTTTTTTATCAACATTATTTTCAACAATTAAAAAAAACAATTTAAACAATAAAAATCGTCTTATAAAAAATCATTTTCTGTCAGTCATGATTACCTTAAGGTAACTATGTCAGTACGCCTGAGTCATAGATACTAGCAACTATCGCCATCGAAGAATAAAATAATTCATTCTTTCTGCATATTCCACAATTAAATTCTAAAATAAAAAAGTTTCATTCAACCATATTACGAAATTGTTTTCACGTGCGTAATTAATTTAATTATGTTATTAAAACTAATTTGACTTGTGTCTTGACTCGTCCGCCATTGGCTCTGTGAGCACACGACACATCGTGGCAACACCGCAATATCGACCGACATCATACGTTACCGACATGAAACGAGGTTAGGTTTGCGAAGTTTGTTTGGCGAATCTGCTCTGTGATGTCGAATTCTCCAAAAGAAAGACACGACATTAAAGCGGTCCGCGGAAAAAGAAACGACCAATTCATTACGCGTAAAAGAAAAGCGTGGTTCGCTTTTCTTTTACGCGTACATTCAAGCAACAAAAAAAGCCCGATACAGTGAAGAATCGACGCAAGTGAAATTTGATCAACCGGCGAAAAATCGCATTGTCGACCTGAACAAATGAGCTGAACGATTGTTCTTCTTTTTCTTGTAGGTAGAACAAACTCCCATAAAAATGAAAAATTCAAGAGTATCGATAGGTTAAAAAATCCGTTTTCAGTTAATTATGTCGAATTTAGGATGCGAGTGATCATTTTCATTCACTTTCATTGCAGAACACTCCCAATATATACCGACCTATGGTAACTGTCGCGTATATAGCTGATGTGCAACGTTGCCAAACTTCGGCGCCATCTTGAACAGCTGGTAGAGATTATTTTTGCACGACACAATTTCTTGCAATTAACTTGCAATAACTCGCTGAAATGTCCGGTGACTACTACTTTTTATGGTCGTATCGGTTACTTTAAAATCTAACGAAAACGTAGAGCTGTTTAGATGTTTTGTATTTCATTTATGAGATGTTTTTTTCTCTGTTCAAAAGTCAATTTTTTATATTTCTCCATATAACGCCATGTACAAAACTCTGTTTTAAAAAGTTATTTACTTAATTAGATATCCGGTAACGTATCTCGTAATTCCTCACAAATAAAAGATGAATACTCAGACTACAAGGTATAAAAAATTCGGACGTATCTAACGTGTTTGACTTCGTGTTATAACTACCTTAAGGGATCTTTCCAGTGTGGAAAAAATCAACGGTGTAGAATCGGGACTTTGGTGAATTTAGCTCGTGACAGTTCTGCCTGTATAGAATCGAGTTGGTGATGTGTACAGTTGCTGTTGTGTTGAATCGAGGAATGTGTCGAATTGCCGTTGTGTAGAGTTGGTGATGTTGAGTCGGTGATGTGTAGAATCGGGTTCTGTAGAAACGACGTATTGCCTAAAAAAGGTCAGATACAGTGAAGAATCGACGCAAGTAAAATTTGATCAACCGGCGAAAAATCGCATTGTCGACCTGAACAAATGAGCTGAACGATTGTTCTTCTTTTTCTTGTAGGTAGAACAAACTCCCATAAAAATGAAAAATTCAAGAGTATCGATAGGTTAAAAAATCTGATTTCAGTTAATTACGTCGAATTTAGGATGCGAGCGATCATCTTCATTCATTTTCATTGCAGAACACTACCAGTATATACCGACCTATGGTAACTGTCGCGTATATAGCTGATGTGCAACGTTGCCAAACTTCGGCGCCATCTTGAACAGCTGGTAGAGATTGTTTTCGCACAATGCAATTTCTTGCAATTAACTTGCATTAACTCGCTGAAATGTCCGGTGACTACTACTTTTTATGGTCGTATCGGTTACTTTAAAATCTAACGAAAACGTAGAGCTGTTTAGATGTTTTGTATTTTATTTCTAAGATCCTTTTTTCTCTGTTCAAAAGTCAATTTTTTATATTTCTCCATATAACGCCATGTACAAAACTCTGTTTTAAAAAGTTATTTACTTAATTATATATCCGGTAACGTATCTCGTAATTCCTCACAAATAAAAGATGAATACTCAGACTACAAGGTATAAAAAATTCGGACGTATCTAACGTGTTTGTCTTCGCGTTATAACTACCTTAATAAGTCATAAAAAAATTCAGATTGAACGGCGTATAGTAACCGTACGAAAAAAAATCGTGAAAATTGGCTGTTTTTCGGGCCATCACAATGGAAAGATCCCTTAAGGTAGTTCTGTCGGTACGCCGGAGTCATGAATCTCAGAGTCTATATGACATTAAAAAATAATCATACGCATCACGTTGACTGCCTCAATAATAATATCAAAGATAATCGAGAATCCTTCGAAATTGTCGTAATAAAATTAAAACGATTATTTGTAAATAGTTGATATGTTTAGTGCGGATTTGACTTCATTTTCATGATAATGAGGTTAGGAAACGTCATTTGGGCCGGTATCGTGCACTTTGACCTTGATTCAATTAAACATTATTCCGGAGACTTCACCTTTTTTCATGATGCATCAATACCTGAATTATTTGCGAATCCGTAGTACTTTTTATTTTTTCTCTATCTTTGATCTAAGTATGTTAATTTTCGATTTAAAGATCAATTCTTCCAGCCCTCCCGTGAGCGCCATGTAAAAAGATCGATTTTCAAGTTTTAATTATTTATTCAAATACTCGGTAATAGCCTTCAAGATTTTGTGCAAGTAAAATTGAATAGCTAAATTACAACATGTCAAAAATTCATGCATATGAGTTTGGATTGCCTTCGCGACAGAACTACCTTAAGGTAGTTCTGTCGGTACGCCGGAGTCATGAATCTCAGAGTCTATATGACATTAAAAAATAATCATACGCATTACGTTGACTGCCTCAATAATAATATCAAAGATAATCGAGAATCCTTCGAAATTGTCGTAATAAAATTAAAATGATTATTTGTAAATAGTTGATATGTTTAGTGCGGATTTGACTTCATTTTCATGATAATTAGGTTAGGAAACGTCATTTGGGCCGGTATCGTGCACTTTGACCTTGATTCAATTAAACATTATTCCGGAGACTTCACCTTTTTTCATGATGCATCAATACCTGAATTATTTGCGAATCCGTAGTACTTTTTATTTTTTCTCTATCTTTGATCTAAGTATGTTAAATTTCGAATTAAAGATCAATTCTTCCAGCCCTCCCGGGAGCGCCATGTAAAAAGATCGATTTTCAAGTTTTAATTATTTATTCAAATACTCGGTAATAGCCTTCAAGATTTTGTGCAAGTAAAATTGAATAGCTAAATTACAACATGTCAAAAATTCATGCATATGAGTTTGGATTGCCTTCGCGGCAGAACTACCTTAAGGTAGTTCTGTCGGTACGCCGGAGTCATGAATCTCAGAGTCTATATGACATTAAAAAATAATCATACGCATTACGTTGACTGCCTCAATAATAATATCAAAGATAGTCGAGAATCCTTCGAAATTGTCGTAATAAAATTAAAACGATTATTTGTAAATAGTTGATATGTTTAGTGCGGATTTGACTTCATTTTCATGATAATGAGGTTAGGAAACGTCATTTGACGCGGTATCGTGCACTTTGACCTTGGTTCAATTAAACATTATTCCGGAGACTTCATCTTTTTTCATGATGCATCAATACCTGAATTATTTGCGAATCCGTAGTACTTTTTATTTTTTCTCTATCTTTGATCTAAGTATGTTAATTTTCGATTTAAAGATCAATTCTTCCAGCCCTCCCGTGAGCGCCATGTAAAAAGATCGATTTTCAAGTTTTAATTATTTATTCAAATACTCGGTAATAGCCTTCAAGATTTTGTGCAAGTAAAATTGAATAGCTAAATTACAACATGTCAAAAATTCATGCATATGAGTTTGGATTGCCTTCGCGACAGAACTACCTTAAGGTAGTTCTGTCGGTACGCCGGAGTCATGAATCTCAGAGTCTATATGACATTAAAAAATAATCATACGCATTACGTTGACTGCCTCAATAATAATATCAAAGATAATCGAGAATCCTTCGAAATTGTCGTAATAAAATTAAAACGATTATTTGTAAATAGTTGATATGTTTAGTGCGGATTTGACTTCATTTTCATGATAATTAGGTTAGGAAACGTCATTTGGGCCGGTATCGTGCACTTTGACCTTGATTCAATTAAACATTATTCCGGAGACTTCACCTTTTTTCATGATGCATCAATACCTGAATTATTTCCGAATCCGTAGTACTTTTTATTTTTTCTCTATCTTTGATCTAAGTATGTTAATTTTCGATTTAAAGATCAATTCTTCCAGCCCTCCCGTGAGCGTCATGTAAAAAGATCGATTTTCAAGTTTTAATTATTTATTCAAATACTCGGTAATAGCCTTCAAGATTTTGTGCAAGTAAAATTGAATAGCTAAATTACATCATGTCAAAAATTCATGCATATGAGTTTGGATTGCTTTCACGACAGAACTACCTTAAATTATATTCTTATGTGAAAAGTCGAGAGAAAATCCGAAGCTCTAGTAATGACGTGTTCAAATTCAAGGTATGAAAGAGCGCCATCCCCATCGATGTCGCATTCCTCCAGGACTTTTCTGCAGATTGTATCGACTTCGTCAGCAGCGAGTCCACCTTGAACGAGCTGGCGACAGGTTCTCTCCAAATCGGCCGTGCCCAAAACTCCATCTTCGTCGAAATCTGTTCAACAATTGCAAAGTAATACTGATCACACATGATGACTCGACGATTAAGAGGAAATCGCGTCTAGTTAGTCACTCAAGATCTTTACTAAAGGGGAGATATAATTGAGGATTGCGAGTTGCGTCCGAACGATACTCGAGGGAACGGCGATCTAACGGATTGTCATTGTATCGCTCACTGGTAATTCAAACGTTAATTTAACTCCCACGCGAACGTGAAAGCATCGAGTCAACCGCGAGTGGCCTAGAAATTTAGGAACGCTTCCGCCTCGCGCGCGATTGCATCAACAAACGTGTTTTTATGCGTACCGTAAATCTTAAAGGCATAGAAAATCTTAAGGCCCTTCTCTGTACCTGCTTCGAGGAATCTTAAGGTGCGCTATATGCCTTATTTCTATTGGAGCTCTTGAATTTTTAAAAATTATTCATTGAAAGTAAAAATTATTTGTTGGAAATGAATTACTTATTGGAATGAAAAATTATTGATTTAAAAAAAAATTATAAATATATAATTTTTTAAGAAAATTATAAATATATAATTTTTAAGAAAATTATAAATATATAATTTTTAAGAAAATTATAAACATAATTTTTAAGAAAATTATAAATATATAATTTTTAAGAAAATTATAAATATATAATTTTTAAAGAAATTATAAATATATAATTTTAAAAAAAATTATAAATATATAATTTTTAAGAAAATTATAAATATATAATTTTTAAGAAAATTATAAATATATAATTTTAAAAAAATTATAAATATATATATATTTTTTTAATCAATGATTTCTTATTCCAATAAATAATATTTTTTATAATTAACGATTTCGCAATTGAATAAATAATTCTTTTCCAATAAATAATTTTTTATTGCTATTGGAATTTTTTATTCCGATAGGACTAAAAATTCGAATATTTTATATTTTTTATATTTTTCATTTTTATATTAGTTTTATATTATTATTTATTATTTATTGGAATGAAAAATTATTTACTGAATTATTTTTTATCAAAATATCAGTTTGGTCTTAGATGATTATTTTCCTCACGACTTTTACGTTTTATTGCGCTTAGAAACTTAGGAATGCTTCGACGTCTATCGCGATTGAATCAACAAACGCGCTTTTATGCTTACCGTAAATCTTAAAGGCATAGAACACCTTAAGATCTCTCGGTGCTTGTTCCGAAAATACAGACAGCATCTCGAGGAACTCCTCGAAACAAATTCCCTCGGTGATCCTCCCATTTGCGTCTGGAGTTGAGAATACTTCGGATATACGTTCTCTGAACGGATTTTCCTGAAAGGAAGAATAAATTAATTAATAATTTTTTCTTAAGTTTTTGAATTTTTTAAAAATTATTTTATGGAATAAAAAATTATTTATTGAGACGATTTAAAGAAAAAATTATACTGCTTTTTTATGAAACAGAAAATACAAAATTAAGATTTGTAAAAAAATAATAAAACTCGTAAAATAAGCTTTGAAAATAAAGCAGGTTATAAAACAAACTTCGTTATGAGAATAGCGTTAAATTTTTGAAATTTGGAAAATAATTAAGAGGCAAAGTGCATTCTACTTTGCACAATTTTTATATATGAGGCATTCCGTATGAAGCGGGCCTCCCTGATTTTCAGTGTTCGTAGAGTGGGTTCATAATTTTTTTCCAGAGTTTTTAGAGTTCCCCGAAGACATACGAGTTATTTCAGATTTTTGATCACCATAGTTTTTCCGCAATAAAATACGCTTTTTTATTTTTATTTTTTTTTCCTTTCGCTGCCAATTTAAAACTATCTATGACACAACAAAATTGTTCCGGAATAAAATATAGGGTTTCGCGTATACTTTTTGATAAAAATGTTTCCAAATTAAGGGGAGGCAGTCAGGTAATAAAAATTGATTTTGGAAATTCAATATCATCCAAATCCTATTGCATATAAAAATGCCCAATGCACTATATTGTTGGTGCACGATGAAAGGATTTTTTATTGTCGTCTGACTTGCATATGCTTTTCAATATTATCTTAAGCAAAGTTCTTAGGTTGTCCTTTCTGCGCATGATTCAGATCAAACTACTAGGCAGATTGGAATAGTTGACGTCTCATTTTCTTCTTCATGAAAAGATACATCGGCTAAATGGAGCAAACTATTTTGTTTTCATTCTGAAAGCAAACTTAATCACTGATTTAGAAAATAGCATAAAATTTATTTATTAATAATTATGTCGCTTAAAAAAATATTACCTTTTATTAACATTTGCTCCATTTAGCCGGTGTATCTTTTCATGAAGAAGAAAATGAGACATCAACCACTCCATTCTGCCTAGTAGTTTAATCTGAATCATGCGCAGAATGAAAAACCTAAGATCTTTGCTTAAGATAATATTTAAAAGCATATGCAAGTCAGACGACCGTAAAAAATCCTTTCATCGAGTACCAACAATATAGTGCATTGGCCATTTTTATATGCAATAGGATTTCGATGATATTGAATTTCCAAAATCAATTTTTTTTACCTGACTCCCTCCCCTTAACAGAGATACATTTTCAAGCATTTTTTGGCAAAATAATGCCATATAATTTTTTTTCGTTGAGAGGGACCATTTTTATTTTACTCAAAATTTCACAGAATTTTCGTCATAATGTTAAAAAACGATGAAAAAATCAACACGCTGGCAAATTGATATCTTCACAATATACGGCTCGGTTATTTGCTGAATCATACACAATTCACATGTTCACATTATGAAGGTATGAATTGATCATCACCCAAATTTTGGTGTAGTTAGTGGACCTAGTAACGGAAATTTTGTCAAATTTTGAGCAAAATCAAAATGGTCCCTCCCAACGAAAAAAATGGTATAACTTTGTATTGCCAAAAAAGTAATTGTAAATTTATCTAAGCTAATTTGGAAACATTTTTATCAAAAAGTATACGTGAAATCCTACATTTTATCCCTGAACAATTTTGTTGTGTCATGGAAAGTTTTAAATAAATCCGCAGCGAAATGAAAAAATAAAATAAAAATGAAAATAGAGTATTTTATTTTTTTTCATTTCGCTGCGGATTTATTTAAAACTATCCATGGCACAACAAAATTGTTCAGGGATATAATGTAGGATTTCACGTATACTTTTTGATAAAAATATTTTAAAATTAGCCTAGATACATTTTCAATCACTGCTTGGCAATATAAAGTCATACCATTTTTTTCGTTGGAAAAGACCATTTTGATTTTGCTCAAAATGTTACAGAATTTCCGTTATTAAGTTCACTAACTATACCAAAAATTGCGCGATGATAAATTCATACCTTCATAATGAGAACATGTGAATTATGTATGATTCAGCAAATAACCGAGCCGTACATTGTGAAGATATCAATTTGCCATCGTGTTGATTTTTTCGTCATTTTTTACAATTATGACGGAAATTCTGTGAAATTTTGAGTAAAATAAAAATGGTCCCTCACAACGAAAAAAAATGATATGGCATTATTTTGCCAAAAAATGCCTGAAAATTTATCTAGGTTAATTTGGAAACATTTTTTTCAAAAAGTATACGCGAAGCCCTACATTTTATCCCGGAACATTTTTGCTGTGTCATAGATAATTTTAAATCGGCAACGAGCGGAAAAAAAAATAAAAATAAAAAAAGCGTATTTTATTGTGGAAAAACTATGGGGATAAAAAATCTGAAATAACTCGTATGTGTTCGGGGAACTCTAAATACTCTGGAAAAAAATATGAACCCACTCTACGAACATTGAAAATCAGGGTGGCCCGCTTCATATGGAATGCCTCATACATATATATATTTAAAAAAAAAAGCAATGTGCAAGGTTCTACTTTGCATCCTTTTTTAAATTAGATAAATAAACATGTTGTGAATTCGCTTTTTCTATTTCGTTATTCCGTTATTTCGTTATTATTAGAGCGTTTTCAAAAGTAAATATGATAACGTATATTATTAAAAATAATTCAACATTCCATAAAATCACAAATTTCATACCGTTTGTCACTAACTTATACATATATAATGGCTGAATATTGTTTCATTTATATACAAAATTTGAGCTCGCTATTTCAAGTTTTGCAAAAGTTACAATAGAGCGGTAATGTCAATTTTTCGAAAAATTCAAAATTCCATAAAATCTGAATCACTTTACCGATTCGAGCCAAATTCAATACCAAACAGCATTGAGTGCACCTACTCTTATAACCAACTATTTAGCAAAATAGACTAAATTTTACGAAAGTTAGAGCGACCACGTCCTTTTTTACAAAAATTCAAAACGGCATAAAATCGAAATTTTCGCACAGATTTTGTCGAAAATTGCTACAGTTAAAGAGAGTCTGCTGCTACACTAGTGTGCCAAATTTGAGCGCGATATATAAAACCGTTCTTGAGTTATCGGCGTTCGAAATTTCGGAGTTGTATACATAAATACACACACACACACACATACACACATACATACATACGGACATTTTTTCTAGATCACTTTTCTGCACGTTTTGGACAATTCTAAGTGTCCTGACATACAAATCTCGAAAAAAAAAAATTTTCATTAAAACAAAGCTTCCTCTATGAGGAAGCAAAAAAAAATTCTGTTAATCATTTTCGAAAAATGATATTTGATGATTTGTAAATTTGAAAAACCTTAAGTTCGGGTATCCTTTCCAGGCAGGACAAGGGTAATCGAAGATTCGAAGCTTCCTTTGACGTCATGGTCTGTGGGACCATTCCCGGATCTCCCATCTCACGGAAACGTTTGAAGATCCTACGAGCGATAAACTTTGCTATCATTCTCTCTGCCAGATTGTGCTGATATTAAACGTTACAACCGCGCACTTCTCAATAAACAAAAACCGTGCCATATGGAAATAAAATATTACCGAAGATATAAACAAAATTATAGAATTTATTGCTGCGGACAATATATTTATTATAAATATTTATAAATAAATAAATTCTATAATATAGAATGTCAACATCTATATTTTTCTATATTATAGAATTTATTGCTGCGGATAATATATTTATTATAAATATTTATGAATAAATAAATTCTATAATATAGAATTTCAACATCTATATTTTTCTATATCGTAGAATTTGTTGCTGCTGATAATATATTTATTATACATCTTCGAATATTTATAAACAGAATATACATTTTTAAGATATATCCTGTTTATTTATTTAATTATATAGTATAGAATTCCTATAAATAAAAAATTGGTATTCTATTATATAGAATTTGATGCTGAATTTTTAAGATATATCTTGTTTATCTATAATTATTCGAAGATGTATAATAAATTATATGCGCTGCAACAAATTCTAAAATACAGAATTTCAACATCTATATTTTTTCATATCATAGAATTTGTTGCTGCGAATAATATATTTATTATACATCTTCGAACAATTCCAGACAAACAAGATATATCTTAAAAATTCAGCAACAAATTCTATACAATAGAATACTAATTTCTAATTTATAGGAATTCTATATTACAGAATTTGTAGCTTCATAATATATTTATTATATATTTTCGAATATTTGTAAATAAACAAGATATACATTTTCAAGTTATAAAGTGGTAATAAAAAATTTTGCAGTTAGATATTGTTACAAAAACTGTATATCCATAATTTTGTATATTCAAAGTATAGTTTGTTTCGATGTGAGAATATAAATAAATTACCTGAGGATTTCTTTTCTGGTAAAAAATGTGCAGTCCTGATAATCCTCCAATTGTTCTTCGGAAAAAATTGCCACTTTATTGCCCATTTCTTCTTTTTTTCGATATTATTTTTACTTTGTTTTTTTTTTCAATACTTTTTGCTGCTCGTGGAGCCAAAATCGACTGGACTGGAGTACTGAAACTCGGAGTTACGAATCCTTGCGTGCTGACGGAAATACTGAAAACATTTCTGAGAGAAACCCTGACCGACTACCCCGATGTGTTCGATACGAAATAGTTTCTAATAACCGTGGGGTGCGCCCGGCGCTCCCATTTTCAGAGACTTTCAATCGCGATTCACTTTAACGAATTAATATGACGATTGCAGACAGTTGAAATATGTACTGTCTATTACTAGCGAAAAGATGCGTGGGTATATTAAACGTTCTCGACAGTATTGAGATGCTAATAACCCGGTAATTGCGAGGAAATTTTTTTTTTTAAATCGCTCTTATAATAAATACATTTCTCATTATCATTTTTTCTTAAAGTGGTTACTGCGATCGTCACTAATCAAATAAATGCTTAAATTTTACAATAGTTTAGGCAAAGTTTAACGCATAAAATTGGTCGTAAATAATGAATTACAAAAATATTGAACAATTTGAAATTTCATGGTGGTTCGTTTTTATTGAGTCTATGACGTAATTTTTTGTCCATTTTAATATTCCATGGCACATTTTCATTCTTGATGTTAGCTATATGAATAGGCCAGGTGAATTTTTTATAATATGGGCCGGTTGAAAATTATAGTAATTTGTTTATGAAGATATTTATTCGCCAGATAAATAAGAGGCTGCAATTTATAAATGGTCGAGACTATAAGAAATCCATGCGGTGAAATCGTAAAGTATCTTTCGAGAAACAAAATGAGCTATGATACATTAAAATTGGTTTAAAAATGACGAATTATTCTTTAAAAAAATCTTGTATAAAATGTCGAATTATGAAAATTTCTATTTATCATTTTGCTTTCGCAAATCCAACGCCGTTTGGATAGTTCTTTGAGCTAAGTACCAATCCTGTAATAAAAATTATCCTTCGAAGACCTTTAAATTTTAACCCTTTAACTACCAACGTAGCCAAATTGAAAAAAAATAAAAAACATACTTTTTCAAAACATTTTTAACAATTATTATTAAATTCTGTTAAATTATTTCAAAAATTCTGATAAAAAATAACCAAGAGTAGAATTCCATTAGGAATGAATCCTTCATTTTTATTTTATCGCCAAAAATCGAATTCAAACGTCAACAATAAAAAAGTGGATTTTTTAAAAAGTGCAATTGCTTCCTTATAGAGGAAACTTTGTTTTCATGGAAATTTTTTTTTCGAGATTTTCATGCCAGTATGCTTAGAATTGTCCAAAACATCGAGAAAAGTGGTTTAGAAAAAATGTCCGTATGTGTGTGTGTGTGTGTGTGTCCTGGGCTCCGAAAATTCGATGAACTATTACTCAGTAATCGTTCGAGCGATATGGCTCAAATTTGGCACGCAAGTGGAGTAGTTGCCCCGCTTTGAATGTTGAGATTTTTGAAAAAAAAAAATCAGCCATTTTGATTTTATGGTACTTTTAATTTTTTGAAAAAAGGGCGTGGTCGCTCTAACTTTCGTAAAAATTAGACGATTTTGCTAAATAGTTGTTTATAAATAAATACACGTTCAAAGTTGTTTGGCATTGCATTCGGGCGAAATCGGTAAAGCGGTTCAGATTTTATAGATGTTTGAATTTTTCGAAAAAAATAATTTTTTTTTATAAATCACGTCGAGTTTCACCAATTTAACCGAAATGTTTTACAGCCGAAAAGGAACATGCAGTTATGCCACGTACCAAATTTGACGATGATCGGTAAAGTGGTTCAGATTTTACGAAATTTTGAAATTTACAAAAAAAAAACGATTTTCGCTCTAGCATCAGCAAAAGTTGATAATGCGAGACAAAAGATTGTACTCAATGGAAATAAGAATGCAAAGTAGAACTTTACACATTGATTCATATATAATTTTTATTTTTTTAAATTTATAATGTCCGCTTGTCCCAAAATAGAATTGCTCATAACTCTCGAACGGCGTGACGAATCGAGATGAAAATTTACACAAAACAGGAGGATAAACTCCGTTTTCGTTATTTCGATTAAGGTAGTCCTTGCGCATTAAGCTGAGGTCAAATAAGTTTTCGAAAAATGGGAGGGAATTGCAAACACTTTTCGCCAATATAAACAAGGCTGTAAAGTAGAACTTTGCAAATTGCTTCCTCATTATTGTTGGATTTTTACAAAGCTCCCTCTATGAGGAAGCCAAAATAGATTAACATGCTTTCTCATAGAGGTAGATTTGTAAAAATCCAACAACAATGAGGAAGCTATTTGCAAAGTTCTACTTTGCAGCCTTGTTTTCATTATTTTGGGTATAAAAAGTTTGCAACATTTGTGAATCTTTTTCTTCAAAGCCGAAGGGTTAATTATGTCGCGACAGAAGTGGAAAAAAAAATAGTGTTTGCTGATTTTAGTCTATTAATTAGTTTATTAAAAAAAATCTGTTTCTGCCGAAGTCTGAAGAGTCGCGTGGCAAATGGAAGGCCGCACCTGCTTTGCACCCACGTTCGAACCTCCCAACCTGCTGGCCACCCGCTCGATGCCCATCCATCCCTCGATGAGATTCGAAACACGCACATTACCGATTACACGCATCACTCAGTCGCGCACACTCTTCGTGTGTTATTGCGAGTTGCTTTCCGGCCCCGAATAATCGAGCCCCGTAAATATCAGGTACACACAACGGTCATCCCATCGAGATAATACATTCCGATTTTCGTGTGAGAATATATATATTTAAAGCGTATTACAAAAGAATGTTCGAAAATGTGAGAGGTAGATGGCAATAAATTATTTTAAGGCAATGCTGGAGGCTACTTTCCGCTAACTTTGTATTCAATTTTATCTTGCGAATAGAATCAGCTAAGTTTACATTTTTTTTTAATCGAAAAAAAAAAAATACTTAATTTTTCTAAGATTTTTTTTTACTGAAATTTTTTTTTGTGTTTTTTTTTTTAATAAAAATTTTAAAAACTTTAAATAAGAACAATTTTATCTTGCGAATAGAATCAACGAAGTTCACATTTTCTTTTAATCGAAAAAAAGACACTTAATTTTTCTAAGATTTTTTTTACTGAAATTGTTTTTTTCATGAATTTTTTATATAAAAACTTTGTATTCAATTTTATCTTGCGAATAGAACCAACTAAGTTTACATTTTTTAATCGAAAAAAAAACACTTAATTTTTCTAAGATTTTTTTTTACTGCCACTTTTTTTTTACGAATCTTTTAAATAAAATTTTTTCCATCCAATTAAAATTTCCTGCAATTTTATTTTAAAAAATTCATGAAAAAAAGCTTCAGTAAAAAAAATTTTTATGTAGAAGTGTTTTTTTCGAGCATATAGAATAGTATAAAAAATTATGGAGCGAATTTGATTTTTGTAAAAAATGGTTCAGCAATACTTTCGTTTTTTTGCAACAATTATATGAAAATTTACATTTTTTTTATCGAAAAAGAAAAACACTTAATTTTTCTAAGATTTTTTTTATTGAAACTTTTTTTTTACGAATCTTTTAAATAAAATGTTTTCCATCCAATTAAAATTTCCTGCAATTTTATTTTAAAAAATTCATGAAAAAAAAACTTCAGTAAAAAAAAAATTTTTAATGTAGAAGTGTTTTTTCGAGCATATAGAATCGTATAAAAAATTATGAAGCGAATTTGATTTTTGTAAAAAATGGTTCTGCAATACTTTCATTTTTTTTGCAACAATTATATGAAAATTAGCAGGTGTAAAGGAAATCTTTTGAATATTTCAAGCCATAAAAAAAATTAATCTTTTTTAGTGAATTAAAAAAAAATTATATTAACGGAAAGTAGATTGTTAGCACGTCTCGAATGAAATTTCAGTTTTTCACGACGTTTACTCGTAATGATCTTCAAAGGATTCTTTGCTGTCAAGGAGATGATTAAGACACTCGGTGAAGTCGTCCTGCTCGAGGCCCGAATCCCCAAAAGCGTGAAATCTCTTGATGTTTTTCACTCTCGAGGCCTGTTCGTGAAGTGATTCGAACATCTTTGACAAGCTATTTCCGCTATGCAATCCGGCAAGGACTGGAACGGATTTTACATCTGTAGACAGTAAATAAATAAATTAGACACCAACTCATTTTAATAATTATATCATAGCCGAATTATTACGATCTTCCAATTAATTTTCTACTCATTTTATTTATTTAATTATTGCATTTTTTTTAAATTTCATTCTATGTATAGCAAAATATTTAATCATTTTATTAGCAACAAAAAAAACGATTATTTACCAAAAAAAAAAATGATGCAAGATTTTCATGGTTTCTTTTAAATCATTTTTAATGAGGTGGACAAATTTTGGAGCAAATATTTGAAAATGTGAATGATATACTATAGATATTTTCTTAATGAAAATAAAATTCTTTGATATTAATTTTTAATTCTATATAAATTTAATTTACGATTTAATACGTTTAATTCATTTAAAATCGTTAAAAATTATGCTTAAAGAAATTCTGCCGAAAATGCGTTCAACAATTTATAGAAATTACAAAAAACTATATATATTTTAAAATTTAAAGAATTCGTATTATCTAAAAAAAGGTATTTTACTCTTTCTTTTCCTTTCCATCAGTTTCCTATTTCATTACAATGAACAAAAACCTCAATAATCAGCTCAATAAAAAAAATAAAGCTTTGCTTCTGGCCAGTGTAAAATAATATATCGAAAAAAAATTAGTGATTTAAAAAATAACGAAAGAATCGCAAATCTCTTCGTAACAACAATTGTTTCCTTTCCATCAGTTTCCTTTTTCATTGCAATGAACAAAAACCTCAATAATCAGCTCAATAAAAAAAATAAAGCTTTGCTTCTGGCCAGTGTAAAATAATATATCGAAAAAAAATTAGTGATTTAAAAAATAACGAAAGAATCGCAAATCTCTTCGTAACAACAATTGTTTCCTTTCCATCAGTTTCCTTTTTCATTACAATCAACAAAAACCTCAATAATCAGCTCAATAAAAAAAATAAAGCTTTGCTTCTGGCCAGTGTAAAATAATATATCGAAAAAAAATTAGTGATTTAAAAAATAACGAAAGAATCGCAAATCTCTTCGTAACAACAATTGTTTCCTTTCCATCAGTTTCCTTTTTCATTACAATGAACAAAAACCTCACTAATCAGCTCAATAAAAAAAATAAAGCTTTGCTTCTGGCCAGTGTAAAATAATATATCGAAAAAAAAATGAGTGATTTAAAAAATAACGAAAGAATCGCAAATCTCTTCGTAACAACAATTGTTTCCGTTCAATCAGTTTCCTTTTTCATTACAATGAACAAAAACCTAAATAATCAGCTCAATAAAAAAAAATAAAGCTTTGCTTCTGGCCAGTGTAAAATAATATATCGAAAAAAAATTAGTGATTTAAAAAATAACGAAAGAATCGCAAATCTCTTCGTAACAACAATTGTTTCCTTTCCATCAGTTTCCTTTTTCATTATAATGAACAAAAACCTCAATAATCAGCGCAATAAAAAAATTAAAGCTTTGCTTCTGGTCAGTGTAAAATAATATATCGAAAAAAAATTAGTAATTTAAAAAAACGAAAGAATCGCAAGTCTCTTCGTAACAATAATTGTTTCCTTTCCATCAGTTTCCTTTTTCATTACAATGAACAAAAACCTCAATAATCAGCTCAATAAAAAAAATAAAGCTTTGCTTCTGGCCAGTGTAAAATAATATATCGAAAAAAATTAGTGATTTAAAAAATAGCGAAAGAATCGCAAATCTGTTCGTAACAACAATTGTTTACCTTCGCCCACGGGCCACGCCGCAATATCTCCATTCTCGTGAACGTTGTTACGAAAAATTTTCGGAAAAGGATCAACGATCCTCAAAGGTGCTTTCGCATTTGTAAGATATGTGGCAGAAGCGTGACAAGAATAAGCGAGATACATAGTCATCATTTCATGAACGCTCGAGCATCTGTAAGCAGGTTTTCCCATTTGTTTTTTGGCCTCAGCGATTGGCCTCTTTAATCTTTCCTCTGGAATTCCCCTCAGCGCCAAACTCTGCATTTGTTTGTCTTCCGGAATATCGCAATTTGGTGTCAAACTCGTCCACAAAGGTCCCTCAAAATCATCCAAAATATCGATCAAGTCTCTCTTCACAGTCATTGGAAATGGTAAGCTCAAACTCATGGCCACAGCTTTTCTTCCCAGCTTGTTTAAATCGGCGCACAAATCCGACAAAGCCGACATTTGATAAGCCTTTAATCTGTATCTTAAGCTCACGGTATCAAGAGCTGTAGCTAAAAGCGCGCTGCTATGATATTTCCGTTCCAAATCGTACGAAAGATTATCAAAACGTCGAGGATTTCCTGCTTGAGGCCAGCCTTTTTCTCCAGCGCAAAGAGGACTAAAGAGCGACGAATTTTCGCCAATTTTTTCCCAGCAAAGTGCGGTATTTACTATCTTAATTAAATCCGCAGCTTTGGGCTCTCCGTTTTCAGGCGAAATGCACGGAAAAGCGATTATACTTTTTCCATACTCATCGCGAAGATGCTGAACGCATGCGGAGCCTAAACCTCCGAAACCATCGGTGGAATCCATCAGAATTTGAAAACCCTGCATGAGATCGCATTCCTCAACGTAGGCTCTAATTTTGTCAGTAAAATCGTCCTCGAATTGTTCGTTTCGCCACAAATTTTCGCCATAGTTAAAAATATCAAAAGGCTGATCCGTGCATTGATGTTTGTAATCTTTTACGACGTTTATCGTACGTGGATGAAATCTTGGAACGAGATAATCGACCCAACTGTTTATTTCTTCGGATATATTCGTGGAATTTTGTTCTGTCGCTTTGGAAGACTCTTCGAGACTCTGAATAAAAGAGGCTTTGGGTTTTGCCTCTTCTTTGGTTACTTCTAGATTTTCTTGGTGCCATAAAGACGTAGGATCGTCGTCTTGGTGAAAATCATCGTAAAGAGTTCCTCGCTCGTTTAGATAGCCCAAAGTTCCCTTCAAATCAACGACCAAGAGTCGAGGAGTGAATGTAACTTCTTTCTGAAAATAAACTAAGCGGTTTTTAATCATTAAAAGACAATTTTTGTTATTAATTTTTTTGTTTTTTTTAGTTTTTTGAACAATTACCTTTGCGGTTTCTCCTTCGCGATAGAGAACGTCATGGTTTATTTCCGAGGGATTTGCGGGATCGTAGGAGAAATTACTTTCCTGAAAAATGAACAATATTCGATTGTTTATTTAGCAGTGACGTTTTGGTAAAAATATCAAAGTAATACAAAATGCTGTAAGAAAGATCCTTAATTTTTCTGGTCTTTGTTTTTTTCGAGTATACATCGATTGTGATTATTATTGATTGATTAAGATTTTTTATTTTTATTTATTTATTTACTTATTTTATGGGCTTGTTACTTTTATAAAATAAAAGAAAGATTGAAGTTAGATTTCAATTTAAATTTACAATTCTGCTCTATGCAGATTTAGATTGTTATTAAAATTATTATTGATTAATTTATTAAGAATTCCACTCATGTGAAATTATTTTTTTTTATTTTTATTTTTTTTCTTTAGTGTTGTTTTTATAATAATGAAGCTGTCCTTTTTTTTCTACACTAATACTCATTTTCCCTGAATGATGAATAAAATTCCATAACTTTTTCTGATTTTCCTGAACATTATTTAATTCCCCATTTTGGCTTAATTGCTTCCTCATAGAGGAAGCTTTGTTTTCATGAAAAAAAATTTTTCGAGATTTTTATGTCAGATTACTTAGAATGGTCTAAAACATCGAGAAAAGTGGTTTAGAAAAATTGTCCGGATGTATGTATGTGTGTGTGTGTGTGATGAAAGGCCAAAAATTCATTTAACTGTAACTTTTAAACTATTCGACCGAATCAGCTCAAATTTAAACAACATGTGCAGTACTACCTAATCTTCAATTGGTATAAATTTCGGGAAAATCGATTGACAAATTTCATTTTTATAAGAATTTTGAAATTTTGAAAAAAGTACGTAAATGCTCTAGCTCGAACGAATTTTTAACTATCGGGCTGAAACTTCGTATTAAAATTCAACAAAGTGATGCGACCTTTGGTATTGAATTTGGGCCAAATCGGTAAAGCGGTTCGGTTTTTATGAAATTTTGAATTTTTCGAAAAATTTTCGTTTTCCTCTAATTCAGGTAAAATTGCAAATAATTGAGTGAAATTTTTCACACAGGAAAAATAACATTCAGCCCTGCTACGTACCAAATTTGGTGATGATCGGTAAAGCGGTTCGGATTTTGCGTTAATTTGAATTTTTAAAAAATTGACTGGTTTCGCTCTGCATTTCGTAAAACATCAGAAAATAAGAATAAAATAAAACAAGGATGCAAAGTAGAACCTTGCACATTGCTTCCTCATTATTTTTCACTTCTTACAAAGCTTCCTCTACGAGGAAGCCAAAATTAATTAACATACTTCCTCATAGAGATAGCTTTGTAAAAAGCGAAAAATAATGAGGAAGCTATGTGCAAGGTTCTACTTTGCATCCTTGTTTTTACCTTTTTATGATTATCATTCAGATTCTTTTAAATCTTTGCAAAAACTTTCCGTTGAATCGTAAGAGAAATTTACAGAGACAGAATCGATTACTTAAAAATAACAATGACAGTTGCCCTGTCAAAATTTTGAAAAATGGTCCAAATATCAAATCGTCATGCAAAAAGTGACCCATGGAAATTTTTAATCTACATCTTGTAAAAATCAACACTGTGGATAAACAAATATTTATTTGACGATAAAATAAATTGTAAAAATTTCCAGAGAGTATTAAGTAATATTTTGACAACATCTTCATATCTAAAAAAAAATATAAATATATATACGGGGCATTCCATCTCGATTCGATCTGGGTTTGACCGTCGACCTCCCTGATTTGGCTCATAATTTTTTGTAAGATCATTTAGACCCTAAAAAATGCACCAGATTTTTATTTTTTATTTTTTCTATGCAAATTTTTTTATTTAAAATTTTTTTTTTAAAGTGACATATCGAATGCCGTAATTTAAAAATCTGAAAAAATTCTGAGAAATACTTTGTTGAATATCAAAATTTTCTAGCTTATAGCCAAAGTGGGCAAAATTTTTCTTACAGTTTTCAAGCTTCTTTGATTTAAAAAAATTATGAAAAAACAGAAAAAAAAATTAATTTACTACAGACGATTGGTCAAATGTTTATTTATGTAAACTCTGATTTTTTGGAATTTTTTTTCAGATTTTTAGGAATTACTCAAATTTTTCTGAACTAAGACTATTCCAGCACCATACAAGCCAAATTTTAGCACCAGCATCCGATAATTAAAATATCTGAAAAAATTCTGAAATATATATTATTAGAGAACACCAAAACTGTTCATCCCGAATCTCTACGCAATTGATCTTCGGCACCACTGGAATCTTGTAATAAATTTCCCAAACAATTTTGAACAATTATTCATAATTTTATATCGGAACGACTATAAAAAAAAAACTACTCATAAATAGGTTATCACCGTAATATTATTTTCGCTTACCTGTAAATTCCACCAATGAGTGCCAATATAATTGGAGTAGTGTCCCAATTGCAGTGTTAATATCTCCCTCGTTGACATGTCGTTGTTCGTTTTTCCTCTTTTACTTTCAAATACTAAATCGCGATGATCAAAATGTGCTGCGAGTTACGACGCCAAAAGCATCAAAGGGTTAACCTCGTGCTACAATTTACAATTGTCACAATTATTATTATTATTTATTTGTACACAAACTGAGCGTCCAATAGGAGCTCGGCATTGTCGGCATCTCGACCAATCACGACAGTTTAGCAATGGCGTCTTCCATGGTTGCGATTTTATCGTTATCAATATTTTTTCGTTAAATATCGCGTGATAAATAACGAAATAAAAAGTACAATAAAAGAAAAAAATCAAATTTTCGTCATAAACACCGTTTGAAATGTCGTCGTGGCGTCAACATCATCAACATCGACATAACCAAAGACCAGAAAAAACGGTTTTTGAGGTTAAACATGGTAAATGGCAATCCAAGAAAGAAATTGATAATGTTACAAAATCTGAGCTCGTTGGCTACTTTAGTCTCGACGGGAGCAGAAATTATTTGTCAGATTCATCGAATTTAGCGTATTATGTGCCTCCCGAAGCACAGGAAGTGCATTTTGACCTCAACGAAGGTATCGACAAGGTTGTAAGAAAATCTCCATCTGCCGATGAGGAAAAGGTTGATAATTTACTGAAATGGATCGAATTGAATCATGACACGATTCAAGCTCCTTCCGAGTCCAAACAATGGTATGTTTTGAAAATCAATAATGCACCGTAATTTTTTTAAAATTTAATATAACAGCATTTTGTTATTTTGTAATTGTTTCTTAGGATTGTACCGAACTTTGTTTGTTTTCGTGGCTTATTAACCGTTCTCTTGTGCACTCCGTATCAGTCGAGAGACGCGTGGATAATATGCGCAGCTAAATGGAAAGGAACCATTTATTTGTGTGCCTTTAAAACTCTGGAAGAAAAGGAGAGGAATGCAAATATGTCGAAGGATATGCTTAAATTTATGTCCTGGGGATTTAAATTTGAGAAATACATCCTGTCAGGTACATAAATGAAATTTTTTTGGTAATGGAAAAAGATTTTTGATTTTCATTTTTTATTACGTCGATTTAAGATCGCTTCAACAGCGATGATTAGAAAACACATTGTTTTGCTCAGAATTGAGAGATTCAAACATAAGAAAAATTCAAGTGTTGCATGTAAAAAGATTTAAGAAACAAACTGTGCTGTAAATTTTATTTCTTCAACTAATGAGGAATCTACAATTCTAGAATGGAATGACCCATATTTTTGTACAATATAATCTTGAACATACTGGAAGTGCTGCTGTAAATGCGTGTGGTGATCAAATGGTTATTTTTATTATTTAAATATATTAAAATTTGAATTCGAAAGATTGTTAGAATGTATCAAATATTGAATTCGAAAGGTTATTAAAATATATAAAAATTTGAATTTGAAAGTTTATTAAAATATATTAAAATTTGAAAGTTTATTAAAATATATTAAAATTTGAATTTGAAAGTTTATTAAAACATATTAAAATTTGAATTGGAAAGGTTATTAAGGGATCTTTCCAGTGTGATGGCCCGAAAAATAGCCTATTTTCACGATTTTTTTTCGGACGGTTACTATACGCCGATCAATCTGAAATTTTTATGACATATTAAGGTAATCAGGAATGACAGAAAATGATTTTTTATAAGACGATTTTAATTGTTTAAATATTTTTATTTAATTGTTGAAAATAATGTTGATAAAAAAGATAGCCTCATGGTGGACATCCTAGGGGTCGCAAATTTGAACTAAAAAAAAAACCCGAAGGATTATTAATTAGTATGCGATTGGCTATCGCGCTAGGGAGGCTTTTTTAAAATCAAAATTGACAACGTGGCGGCGGTTTGAACAAAAAGTACCGATTTTAGCCGTTTTTTTCGACAGTTTTTCTTTTAAAAAAATGGGAAGATTTAAAAAAAAAAGCTTCCATAGCACGATAGAGAGTAGCGTGAAGAATGTTCTCCTAAAATTTGAAAACGATCGCTTGAAAACTGTTCCTTGGAGAATGTCCACCGTTTTGAAAAATGTCGTTTCGAGAAAAACTCGTTTAAAGTTTCGAGTGTAGAAATTTCATATACCTAAATTGTGTACTTACGACTAATCGGCGATGCCAGGTCCATAAAGTATGCCAGCGAAGTATTTCGAATTTCGCTTTAAAAATTTGAGAGGATGTTTTTGACCGTATATACTAATGGATAAAACGAAAAAAAAAATCGGTTTTTTTTCACAACTGGAAAGATCACTTAAAATATATAAAAATTTGAATTTGAAATGTTATTAAAATATATCAAAATTTGAATTTGAAAGGTTATTAAAATATATCAAAATTTGAATTCGAAAGGTTATTAAAATATATTAAAATTTGAATTCGAAAGGTTATTAAAATATATATAAAAATTTGAATCTAAAAGATTTTTAAAATATCTATAAAAATTTGAATTTGAAATGTTATTAAAATATATCAAAATTGGAATTTGAAAGGTTTTTAAAATATATATAAAAATTTAAATTTGAGAGGTTATTAGAATATATAAAAAATTTGAATTTGAAAGTTTATTAGAATATATAAAAATTTGAATTTCAAATGTTATTAAAATATATCAAAATTTGAATTTGAAAGGTTATTAAAATATATATAAAAATTTGAATTTAAAAGGTTTTTAAAATATATATAAAAATTTGAATTTGAAATTTTATTAAAATATATCAAAATTTGAATTTGAAAGGTTATTAAAATATATCAAAATTTGAATTCGAAAGGTTATTAAAATATATCAAAATTTGAATTTGAAAGGTTATTAAAATATATAAAAATTTCAATTTGAAAGATTATTAAAATATATTAAAATTTGAATTAACACCGCAATTCCATCTTAAGATGCTCCTGATAAAGCTCCGGACACATCGAAGCCAGTAAACGAGGGTGAAGAATTCTGTTGCTTGTTTCAACGTCGTTTTGGCGAACACACAGTTCTTTTCGGAGCCGAAATGGACGGTGTTATCACCGAAAACGCGCTTAAAGATCCGCTACCATTAAAGGACCTTAAATTCGTTGAACTGAAAACCAGCAGATCTATCGAGCACGCAGGTCAAGATCGTAATTTCCGTAAATTCAAACTGTTGAAATGGTGGTCCCAAAGTTTTCTCGTCGGCATTGACAAAGTTTTGTGTGGCTTTCGAGACGATAGTGGAATCGTCAACGAATTAAAGACTTACAGTCTTTCGGAGATGGAAGATATGTCGAAGGTAATTTTTTTTTTTTACATTTTACATAAAAGTTGCATTTAAATATTTTTCTAATTTTTCGCAAATTTAACCGACAGAATTTATTATAATTGTACTAATATGTTATCATTTTTTTCGTAATTTCACTAATATTTTTTAAAAATTTTTCTTAATTTTACTAATCTATATATTTTATTTTTTCGTAATTGGCCTAATAATCCATTTTTCCAATCTTTGGTTTAAATCTCATTGGGATTCAAAGTTTTATATAAATTTCAACATTTCTTCACGAGATAATTTTTAGCAAATTTAGGCGATACAAAATATTTCGCAATTGTAGTAATATTTTATTTTTATAATTTTGGGTTTCAGTCTCATTGGGATCCAAAGACTTGCATAAATTTCTGCAGCGCTTTCTTGACGCACGTATCGAAAATTGTGGTCAACGATTGCGACAAAACAATCTACAAATTTGAGAGAATGCCGTTCGGAGATATCGTGACGAGGGAATTGTCGCCAACTTCCGAATTCTCATTTATGCCGCCATCGTATTTACAAAAAACCGGTTGATAGACGATATTCATTAAAATGTTATTTTTTTATATAGCATAATTGATCAATTTTTATCATTTTTATTTCATCAAAAATACGATGGAAAAATGCAATACTAATTTAACATTTAACGAAGATCCATAGAAAAATTATGAGGCTGGAAATTAGCTCGTGATTATTTATGGCAAACTCGCGAAGATATATCGCATATCTTTCTTCAATTTCTATAATTATGGACTTCACTTTGGTTCTATTATATTAATATTTTAATTTATTTTAATAAGATATGAGGCATTCTTTGTCAGTTCAGCCACTTTTTTTTACCCTCTCAGATCTATCCCATAATTGGCCACATTTTAGTACCACTTAAAAGCACTCTTTGTGAATTTTTTCAGATTTTTTAATCCATCCATTTAGGAAATGTATATTTTTTTTGTTATTCATATAACTTCGATGGAGTAAATCTGACAGAAAAATCACACATACAAAAAAATGTTGTTTTTCAATTAACTTTGCATTACAATATGTCTCATATTTTTATTCGTGTTGCAAAAGCTATTTACAGCAAAAAAAATGTTACACAATTTTGTTTACTCATTCGGACACCTTCGATATCACTGCCAATTTTATACAAGTTGCAGGGATATGTCAAAAGCATACCAAAAAATTGTGATAGTGGGCATCGACTATTTCAAAGAGGAAAAAAATATTTTCCAAAATTTTCGATCCAATAAATGGCAATAGGCACGAATAACTGTACGTAAACCCTGAAGGCCGTGTCGTCGTTACACGTCAACTAGCTCAGTGGATCGATTATTTGAAGGGATAACAAAAAATAAGTGAAATAAAAAAATATACAAAAATAAAAAAACAATTAAATAAATTTAATTAATTTTCTTTCTTTTTTGAATCCTTCAAGTAGTCGATGCCCACTGCACCAATTTTTTTGTAGGTTCTATTCATGTCCCTACAGCTTATAAAAAATTGAGAGTAATATCGAAGGTGTCCGAATGAATGAAAAAAATTGTTTAACATTTTTTTTTGCTGAATATCGCTTTTGCAACACGAATAAAAATATGAGACTATTGTATTACAAAGTTGAGTGAAAAACAACATTTTTTTATACATGTATTTTTTTTGTCAGACTTACTCCATCAAAGTTATATGAATAATAAAAAAAATACATTTCCCAAATGGATTGTTTAAAAAATCTGAAAAAATTCACAAAGAGTGCTTTCAAGTGGTACTAAAATGTGATTTTTTTCAGATTTTTTAATCCATCCATTTAGGAAATGTATATTTTTTTTGTTATTCATATAACTTCGATGGAGTAAATCTGACAAAAAAATCACACATACAAAAAAAATGTTGTTTTTCAATTAACTTTGCATTGCAATATGTCTCATATTTTTATTCGTGTTGCAAAAGCTATTTACAGCAAAAAAAAATGTTACACAATTTTTTTTACTAATTCGGACACCTTCGATATCACTGCCAATTTTATACAAGTTACAGGGATATGTCAAAAGCATACCAAAAAATTGGCATAGTGGGCATCGACTATTTCAAGGAGGAAAAAAATGTTTTCCAAAGTTTTCGATCCAATAAATGGCTATAGGCACGAATAACTGTACGTAAACCCTGAAGGCCGTGTCGTCGTTACACGTCAAGTAGCTCAGTGGATCGATTATTTGAAGGAATAACAAAAAAAAAGTGAAACAAAAAAATATATAAAAATAAAAAAACAATTAAATAAATTTAATTAATTTTCTTGCTTTTTTGAATCCTTCAAGTAGTCGATGCCCACTACCCCAATTTTTTTGTAGATTCTATTCATGTCCCTACAGCTTATAAAAAATTGAGAGTAATATCGAAGATGTCCGAATGAATGAAAAAAATTGTTTAACATTTTTTTTTTGCTGAATATCGCTTTTGCAACACGATTAAAAATATGAGACCTATTGTATTACAAAGTTGAGTGAAAAACAACATTTTTTTATACATGTATTTTTTTTGTCAGACTTACTCCATCAAAGTTATATGAATAAAAAAAAATATATTTCCCAAATGGATTGTTTAAAAAATCTGAAAAAATTCACAGAGTGCTTTCAAGTGGTACTAAAATGTGTCCAATTATGGGATAGATCTGAGAGGGTCGAAAAAAAAGTGGCTCAACTGACAGAGAATGCCTCATATGTGTAATCGAAACTTAAAAAATTTTTAGACACAATATTAGAAATGCTCATAACTTTCACGGAACAAAATTAAACAAAATTTTAACCAGCTCGCAAAATAATTTCACATGATTTTTTCAAATAAAATGGGAAGGCAGTGGCGCAGTGGATAGAGACGCGGCCTCTTAAGCAGGGGGCCCGGGTTCGATTCCCGGCCGGGCACCAATGGAATTTTTCTATGTGCTTTTTTGGCAATACGTCAGTTTTACAGAACCCATCTCTACACAGACCCATCTGTACACGAGCATCTGTACACCATTTTTTTTACACGCGTTTAATTGAGCACACCGAAATTGTACACAACACGAACTTGACAAAGCGGAATTTAAAACGGATAACCTTGTCACGACGAAACCTTGCGGAAATTTAGTTCGGCACGGAAAAATTGATCACGTCAGTAATCGTTATGACAAAACTTTGCACAGCATACTCTGGGCACCATCAATCTGCTCACAGCACTAGTTCGACACAACAAATTTCTTCGTAGCACAAGATCGAAATGGTAAATCTCGACACGGCACCATTTTGTAACGACAAATCTCTACACAACGCGAGTACGGCCCGGTAAAGTTTGCCACGACGAATCTTCGACACGACACAAGTTGTACACGACGATGTTCTACACAGACCCATCTCTACACAGACCCATCTCGACACCGACGCTAATCTTCCGATTTAAATCGGATAATATATCTACCGACTGGCAATTTTGCGTTGAGCCGGCAAAATAGGCTCAACGCAAAATTGCCAGTCAGTAAATATATTATCCGATTTAAATCGGATTTAAACCGTACTCGCGTTGTGTAGAGATTTGTCGTTACAAAATGGTGCCGTGTCGAGATTTACCATTTCGATCTTGTGCTACGAAGAAATTTGTTGTGTCGAACTAGTGCTGTGAGCAGATTGATGGTGCCCAGAGTATGCTGTGCAAAGTTTTGTCATAACGATTACTGACGTCATCAATTTTTCCGTGTCGAACTAAATTTCCGCAAGGTTTCGTCGTGACAAGGTTATCCGTTTTAAATTCCGCTTTGTCAAGTTCGTGTTGTGTACAATTTCGGTGTGCTCAATTAAACGCGTGTAATAAAAAATGGTGTACAGATGCTCGTGTACAGATGGGTCTGTGTAGAGATGGGTTCTGTAGAACTGACGTATTGCCGCTTTTTTCTGTAATCCCCGGTTGGTTCGGAACCCACCTAAAACTGTAGGTCCTGAATATCCATGGCGCCGTAGTTGTCAAGGGGCTTGCCCCGTTTACCAAATAAATAAAATAAAATAAAAATAAAATAAAATTAATACAAGTTAGAAATGTTGACGCAAATGTACAAATTCCATTATTTAAGCAACAGCAGTTAACATTTATATATTTTTTTAAACAGAAAAAAATGTAATTTTTGTAAGTCATTAATTAAATAAATAAACACCACAATAATTTGAAAAAAAGAAAAGAGTATGAATAAATGGTCTCAGATTAAGATTACACTAAAATATATAACTTTCTACAAACTAAGCAAAAATAAGTACAAATGTAGAATTTTCGAAATACTTATTTTATTGCTAATTTCTTCTTTCCAATAACATTAATTTTGTATTCATCGTAAGTAAAAAAAGAAACTTGTATTTCCATGGAATCATATACAATTACATTTATTCAATATATAATATATATATTTAATCTATATATATATATTTATATATTTTTTTCATCAATGATGTATTTACATATCCCCGCAAATTCGACAGATAGAAAATTGAACTTGTAAGTTGAAGATCATTTTTTTAAGTAAGCACAAATTTCAGGCTAAAATTAAAATCGACGCCGTTATTAATTTAATTGTTATCGCTGTCGTCTTAAGGCGCGACAACAGCAATTATTTAAATTCGTCGGAACTTGGCCAGGTTCCGAATTTCAATAACTATCTTAATTATCTAACATTCACCATAAGCAGCCGATAAAAATATTTTCACTTAACTAATATTGAATTATGCGGATCACCAAAACTCCATTTTGGCTCGAAAACAAAGAGAAAGAAAATCATTTCTCATTACAATTATCATCAAATTCACTCTCTGCATCGACTCTATCATTTTCCTCAACTTTATGACTATAAAAAAAAATACATACTCACATACACACCTTCAACTAAACGAATAAACAAGATTGATGAATCGCATAAATATAATAAAAAGCCTAATTATTAATTGATGATGTATAAAAATTCGTTGCAAACGAGAAAATCAAGTGTAAGAGCACAAATTACTTAGGCGTGTATTTTATTTTTTTAAACAAAAGTCAAGTTGATTAACTGCGGAATGTTTTGTGCCTTGAGTTTTTTTTTATCTTGTTGAAAAAATGTTGAATAGGTGAGTCAATTAGAGTTACACACATCATCAGGAGCTTCGACAACGGCGGCCAGAATCATCGTCAGCAGAAAAATCAGCAACGACAAATAAATGCCAAGAGTCTCAATATCATGCTAATCGAGGGCTGTTTTTTTTTTTTGGGAATCTCGTGTTTACGTCAAGACGCATAATAACGACGAAGAATTCCCGGCCTCGATTGCAAACGAATTGGGACAAGCCATTGGAAGCGTCAAACACTTGCCAGCACGACAGCGAATCGAAGACATTAATGTCAACGGTTTTATAGTCGCTACGTGCTAAAGACGTCCGTAAAATTCTTTCCGGGTGCTTTTTTTTCGTTCACCCCTCACTCGATAAATCTGCTTTATTACTCGCACGTGAACAAGCGCAGTTTTAATAGAACTTAATTTTTTTAAGAGGTTTTTACATTTTATGGTTTTTTTTCTATCTTTTTTTTTTTAACATATATTTATTTTTCTTAGGCCGAATGAATTTATGCTCTCACAGTGTTTTCTCAGATGCATCTTCATTTTTTCTCTTTTTTAAGGACTATTGAAATTGATGGAAGAACTTAATGTTAACATTTAAGTGTTACGAGAAATTGCCAGACTTTGGTAGTAATTAAATGTTATTACTTTCGTGTGTCAGAAGTATAGATGCTGTCGGATAATCTGCGAACTAAACATTTTTTTCCATGCCTCGTATACTCACGAATATCCTTTTTTTCAATCCTGATTTTACAAATGGATTTCATTTTTTTTTTTTTTAAACTCCGATTAATTAATGAAAATGATTTCCACGGATAATCAATAATTTTATGAATAATGATCCTTTAATTTCACACGAATAAGGAACTTTAGCCATAATTCAATTCATTTGATTGGCTTATTTTACCACATGTTTCATAAACTTAAAAAAAGTTTCGACTCTTAATCCTAGAACGCTATTTTTTTTTGTTTGCAACCTCAAACGCCTTATTCGTGTTCTGTTGATTTTTCAAAAAAATCTCTCAATGATAATGATCTCAAAAAAATTCTTACAAAAACGAAAACATGCATTTTTTTGGAAAATTATTTTTAACTAATTGATGTACTTCTCGGTGAAATTATTTTTTACCGAAAAGTACATTCCTCTTTTATTTTTTAAAAGATTTATCCTTTATAGTCAATTTTTTTTCTTTCTTTTTTTTTTAGAATTCTTTTGCGATTTTCCCGAAAAAATGTCTATATTTTTTTCACAGCAATGTTTGAAGGCAATTTTTCCAAAATCTTGAAATCACCTGAACACAAATAACTCAAAATAGCTCGTCTAGGATTAATTGTAACTGCAATAATAATCGGAGCTTTGAAAAAAAAAAAATCCTTTTTTTATTTTTCGTTGAGTAACTTTTTTCCTGCCAACATATAGACATACACACGCATATCTACACCTACGCACAGCTTTTTCGGCCCGGTCTGATTTTTTTTAAATTCACACAGCAAATTAAAAAAAAAAGAAAAAAAACGAGCCAATTCGCGATTCCACTAATTCATTGTTTATTCATTCAGCGGCGCGCGCACCATCGTCAAATTTCTACTTCATAGATAACTACTTGTCTAGCCTGATAAATGTCTGCCATTTTTTTTTACGATAAACCGTTTTTGCGAGAAAAAAAACTCCTACATAAAAAAAAAACGCTCAAGTTTTTTTCACAGCGTCGAAGAAGTTGGTGATGTTTTGTTGCCTTTGCATTGCAAAGACAAATTGTAAATAGCGAATCAAGAAAGAAAAAAAAGCCTTATATACACGTAATTTTTGCCTTCAATTTCGCTCGTTAAACTTTCGCGACGTTGAAGAAAAAATGTAAATACTTAGCAAAATATCCTAAGAGGAGCTGCGAACGAATGTGTTGAGATCTAACGACGAAATTGTGCGAAGAAAATGAGAGGAAAAAGAATTATTTGGTAAATGCGTCCGGTGGTATTTGTTGCCGACTGTGAAGCTGCTGAAAAGCTGCTAACGCGGTCATAAAATCCCATTTAACTTCTTCGAGGCACTTGAGACTCCACTGCAAATTCATGTTCGTTTGCTCGCTGAGAGCCAATGTCATTTGAGTCCTAACGTCGTCGGATATTGGCGCGACTACACCGGAAGTTCCGGCGGCAGAAGAAACCGAAGCCACTGGAATTGCACTGGGAATTTGTGCGGCTACGGTTTGCACTTCCGGTTGATCTTGCGTAGCTTGAAGTGCTTGTTTTTCTTGTCTCTCTGTTGGTTTTTTAATGTGTAGCATCTCGTTGCTGATGCAATATCCGCTTCCTTCTGGCACGATTATAAACGTTCGGCTGAAGTAGCGAATAGCTGAATCTTTAGTCTCCAACTCTTTGAAAACTCCTGATACTGTGATCATCATCATTCCTTGCTGCAAATTAAATAAATCGTTTGATTAGAGATGAGCGATGTTGAAAAAAAAAAATCGATTATGAGAATAATCGATATCGCGAAATCGATTATCTAAAAAAACAATCGGAAAATAATCGTGCAATCGAATTTTTAGACCGCTCATTTAATAAAAAAAGTATTGGACATTTTTTTTTTGGTTTTCTTCATCATTCCTTGCTGCAAATTATATAAATCGTTCGATGTTGAAAAAACAAAAATCGATTATGAGAATAATCGATATCGCGAAATCGATTATCTAAAAAAACAATCGGAAAATAATCGTGCAATCGATTTTTTAGACCGCTCATTTAATAAAAAAAGGTATTGGACATTTTTTTTTAGGTTTTCTTCATCATTCCTTGCTACAAATTATATAAATCGTTTGATTAGAGATGGGCGATGTTGAAATAACAAAAATCGATTATGAGAATAATCGATATCGCGAAATCGATTATCTAAAAAAAAAAAACAATCGGAAAATAATCGTGCAATCGATTTTTTAAAATGCTCATTTAATAAAAAAAAGGTATTGGACATTTTTTTTAGGTTTTCTTCATCATTCCTTGCTGCAAATTATATAAATCGTTTGATTACAGATGGGCCATGTTGAAAAAACAAAAATCGATTATGAGAATAATCGATATCGCGAAATCGATTATCTAAAAAAAAACAATCGGAAAATAATCGTGCAATCGAATTTTTAAACCGCTCATTTAATAAAAAAAAGGTATTGGACATTTTTTTTAGGTTTTCTTCATCATTCCTTGCTGCAAATTATATAAATCGTTTGATTAGAGATGGGCGATGTTGAAAAAACAAAAATCGATTATGAGAATAATCGATATCGCGAAATCGATTATCTAAAAAAAAACAATCGGAAAATAATCGTGCAATCGATTTTTTAAACCGCTCATTTAATAAAAAAAAGTATTGGAAATTTTTTTTAGGTTTTCTTCATCATCCCTTGCTGCAATTTATATAAATCGTTTGATTAGAGATGGGCGATATTGAAAAAACAAAAATCGATTATGAGAATAATCGATATCGCGAAATCGATTATCTAAAAAAACAATCGGAAAATAATCGTGCAATCGATTTTTGAAACCGCTCATTTAATAAAAAAAGGTATTGGACATTGTTTTTAGGTTTTCTTCATCATTCCTTGCTGCAAATTATATAAATCCTTTGATTAGAGATGGGCGATGTTGAAAAAACAAAAATCGATTATGAGAATAATCGATATCGCGAAATCGATTATCTAAAAAGAAACAATCGGAAAATAATCGTGCAATCGATTTTTTAAACCGCTCATTTAATAAAAAAAAGGTATTGGACATTTTTTTTTAGGTTTTCTTCATCATTCCTTGCTGCAAATTATATAAATCGTTTGATTACAGATGGGCCATGTTGAAAAAACAAAAATCGATTATGAGAATAATCGATATCGCGAAATCGATTATCTAAAAAAAAACAATCGGAAAATAATCGTGCAATCGAATTTTTAAACCGCTCATTTAATAAAAAAAGGTATTGGACATTTTTTTTAGGTTTTCTTCATCATTCCTTGCTGCAAATTATATAAATCGTTTGATTAGAGATGGGCAATGTTGAAAAAACAAAAATCGATTATGAGAATAATCGATATCGCGAAATCGATTATCTAAAAAAAAAAAAAAAAACAATCGGAAAATAATCGTGCAATCGATTTTTTAAACCGCTCATTTAATAAAAAAAAGTAGTGGACATTTTTTTTTAGGTTTTTTTCACTTTAATTGATGCACTGGTTTATTATAAAGAATCAAGAAAATAATCGATTTCAACAAAATAAAAAACCGCAAAAAAATCGAACTATCTCGATTAATCGGGACACAAAAATATATCGGATAAAAATTATCGATTTTAATGTAAAGATAATCGACAGTCGTTACAATCGATTTTAATCGCCCATCTCGACATTTGATCATTTTTCTGAGAAATTATTGGGAATATTTTACGCATATTTACGAATTTTAATAATTTGCGATACGAAAATTAAAAAAAAAAAAATTAATGTTCTTGAATATATAAAAGACTGATTTAAAAAATAATAATGCTGAATAATTATTATTGAGGTTGTTTTTTTTATTGTGTTTTTCTTTTTCGCGTAATGTAAGTTAATTTTAAAAAATTTGTATTATTTTTTTAAGACGTTTTTGGCGTCATTTTTAAAGAAAATGCGTTTAATAATTCTGCAACTTTTTGCGTGTATTGAGGATCACTTCGTCAATAACGTAGTTAATTTTTCTCACCGTAACTAGACCAATATCCATCGTGAAACTGTTCAAATCGTGTCGTGTTCGTGGCAGTTCCGAGATGAACGAAACAACAGGCAGTCGGCCTTGTTTGAGCAATTTTCTTCGCCTCGTTGCGTCAAGAACTTTGCAAAGATTACGATTTTCGGAGACGTAACTGCTGAACCTAAAAGCGTCATCAAAAGTTGAGTTACTACTGTTATTTTTCGCTTCCTTTGACTTTTACACTGTCAAAAATGTTCAGGAAATTAATATACGTTTATCGAAGTTTTTAAGCATAAATCGGTAGATTAAAATAAAAACTCTGTTTAAAATTACGAAATTTGCAGAATAGCAGAATATTTTTTCTTAGAATTAGATTAATTTTTAGATTCTTATATTTATAATTAATTTCTTAGATACTTTTTTCGTAGAAGTTCTACGTAATTAAACTGAAGAAATGTAATCCTGGAAACTTTTCAATAGGATTGTTCATTTCCAACATATTAACGTTTAAAATTTTATAGATACCGAAAAATTCGAATATTTATAAAAATTCATCTGTCGGAAATATTTGTCGTAGCGGCAAACAAAAAAATACGTGTCTTTTTATTTTCAAAACACTTTTTGATAAAAAAAAATTGTTATAATTATTAAAAGTCCTATTGAATACAATAACTATTTCAGTTCGGGTCTTCCATATATTAAAATTAAAATACCGGTTTATAAATTTAAAAAATTCTTACGAAAGGATATTAATTTTCATAATGAACATTTTTACAGTCTTATTCAATCCAGACTCACTTATTATTGTTGTACGTGAGAGCGACGGTCAGACTAAAAGATGCGTGCTCGTGATATGCATCCAAAAGGGGTTGACGATTTCCACTATCGAAGATTCGGAAATATTGTTGCAGAAATTCACTGGCGATTTCCTGTGCTTTTGCGTTAGGTGCAAAAAGCCTTTGAGTTGGTGGCAAAGCGATGTGATCGTTGGCGAGATCGAAGCGAATGGCTGCAGGAAGTTCGGCGCCGTCCTGTAATTTAATAATAAGGGGGCGGGAGAGGGAACAAGAAAGAGAGAGATAAAAAGGAGAGAAATGATTTAGTGAAAAAAATTCTGACTTTGAAAAGATTCAAACAAAATTTAATAATAACACGACTTAAGGTATTCTGAGCGCCTAGGTACGAGTTTTATGGGTGCTTGTGCATGGCCCCTAATATCCTCAAACATGTAACGCTGTACCACCGTGAAATTATTTGAGAATCTCTTTAAATGTCCGATTAAACTCCCTGATGCACAAAATATGCAGAATTTTTGTTTTTGAAAATAATTTTTCACTTTTTCAAATCTTGCGGTCCTGAGCCTTCACGAACGATCTGGCAACGCTGTTGTAGAGTATCACGTGATTGAGCGCCATGTTTGCAGTAGGGGCATAAAAACAATAACTGCGTATGTCAAATTTCAATCGAAATATGACAGAAACTCCAAAACGCGCTGGCCGCTAACCTAACAACTTAACAACTCTTGCTATGTCCTTCACCCCTATCACGATGAATTCGATCTTCTATTCTATTCATTATATTGTTTTTATCTCTATACACCAGGTATAGGCATTCATTCAATGAAAATGTGTTTGAAATACTTTCATGCCCGCACTGTAAAAGAAACTTGAAATTTAATGCACAAGTACTGGAAGTTTTTTTGTACAAACCGGTGTACGAAATTTAATATACAAATGCGATGTATAATGAAGGATTATTAAGCCTACTAAATAATAGAACTCATTATTAATGTGAATTTGAAACCTGAAAATGAGACCGGCATTAACGTCAAATACTTTTCAATTTCGCGCGCATCGCCGGCGAAAGTCATAAGCACAGCTGACGATGCACAGCGTTGCCAGCTGATACGTCACAGGTCCCGCCATGACTGTCATGTGATATTAGATTTTTTTTCACACCTTTAGATAATATTTTCTCGCGAAAGACTTCGATCGGGATAGTTTTTTAAGCGCGATAATTTGTCTCCGAAATCCGCTGTGTCCATTGCATATTTTACTTTTCCGATGTCGAGATGTTTGACTAATGAAATCTGCAATTGATCCGCGGACAGGAGTTTTTTCCATATCTTTCTGTGCTAATATTGGACTTTTTGAAGGGATAAATAATCATTAAATGGGTGGCTACCACGCGTGGAATTATTTTGACACAATTCTACGTAATAAAACTATAGTATAGCCGAAAATTATAGAATTCTGAAGACTATCACCTCACGCTCGGAATAGCTTAAGTATTTCGCGAAAAAAAAAGGTCCAAAATATTTTGCGTTTGAATAATTTTGCATCACAATATCTCATAATCAGAGTTGTTAATGCCTAATACTTATAGAAATAAAGATGATGATATGATCAGCTCTATAATTATGATTTCATAATAATACGCGATTATAAAACAATGACTAAACTTTCGAATAGCTGCAAAAATGATTATTTAGTAACAAAATTTTATGGTAATCTTTTTGAAAAAGAAGAAACGTAATTAATGCATTAAGAAAGTAATGCATTAATTATCTCTTCCATTTTTCCCCCTATTTCTTCTAATATTTAAGCGAAAATTAGCATTTTTTTGCAGCTTTTAAAATGTTTACACTCTATTTTATAATTACTACATATTATTATTATGAAATCATAATTAGAAAACAAACTGTACTGTAAACTAGATTTCATGAATTAACGGGGTTTTACAACTTTGCTCATAACGAATTAATTATTATTAATTTTAAAAGTAATTATTAATTGCTTCAGAGTTGTAAATGCCTAATACTTATAGAAATAATGGTGATGATACGAACAGCTCTATAATTATGATTTTATAATAATAACATGTAGCGATTGTAATACGATGATTAAATTTTGGAATGGCTGCAAAAATTATTATTTTTCAATAAAAATTCACGGTAATCCTTTTGAAAAAATAGAAAAAAAGTAAGTAATGCATTAAGAAAGTAATGCATTACTTATTTCTTCCATTTTTTCCATTATTTCTTGCAATATTAAAGCGAAAATTAGTATTTTTTTCAGCTATTGAAATGTTTACACTCTATTTTATAATCACTACATATTATTATTATGAAATCATAATTACAAAAAAAATTGTACTGTAAACTACATCTCACGAATTAATGGGGATTTACAACTCTGAATTGATTAATCTTGGGAATTTTTTTTTTTTTTTTACGAAAATGGCAATAATTTTGTATTAATTAGTAATTTTTTCAAAGTTTACTTCTTTGTAATTAATGAAGCTGTAATTGCTATGTCGCGAATTAGGATTCATTGAGTTCTGCATTTTTTAAACCGATTTTTGAAGTTGGAACAATGAAAATTAGAAATTTGTGCCCTTTCCCTTTCTTTTTCATTTTTCAAAGCTATATCAAGAGTTTAAAAATGTTGATATCGTAATGATCTTAAAACGAAAGAAGAAAATTAAACATCGGTCATCCCAAAATAAATTTATGACATGTTTTGTATTTTTGAGGTGATCCAAAGTAGAACAAAAAAAGTTGAACTCTTACTTTACTTTTTTACGATACAGTTTCCACATAAATATAACGAGAAAATCAATATTTAGTGCATTATACATGGTAGCCGTTTTTTTCCGGAAAAAAGTCCCTGACTTTTCCCTGACTAATTTATTAATTTTCCCTGACCGAAATTTTAAGGACATCTACTAAAAAATTTATAACGCGACTAAAAAAAAATGTATTAGAATCAGATACGTGTTTTTGATAAGTTATTTATTTCTCGATCAACAACGAATAGTACTTTTGAAGATATATTTTCTCTTTCAAAACATAAACGTTCTTTGGAATTATAATGCTTTAAATCCGCTTAAATACTGATGTGAAGTGTAATACTTATTTTAGTAACATATAACACTTTTTAAACTTTTTTGTTGAGTGCTTCGATTTGTTCGAATAGATTTATGTTGTAATGTTTATATCAATTTTTATTTGTTTTTTTTTCTTTTCAAATATTTTTCGGTTGTTTTTGTTTCCGAGTCTTTCTTCTATGGATTTTTATTCAGTTATTGAAATTTTGGCAACAATCTACTTTTTCCCTGACTAATTTCGATATTCCCTGATTTTTCCCTGATTCCCTGATCAATTTTTTATTTCCCTGACTTTTCCCGGTTTTCCCTGACCGCGGCCACCATGTTATATTCAGTCGCAAAATAATTTCTTCTTAGTAAAATAAAATTGGGATATTTTGTTGCGAAAATATTTTGTCCGCGAAATAAAAAATAGAAAAACAATAGAAAATGACTTACCAATCGCGCAAGCTCAGGAAACTTTTTCCGCACATCACTGTTGTGGAGTAAAATATCCAAGATGATGTAAAATCCGAGTTAATCGTCATGGAAAAAATTAAAATGAAGATATTTCGACATTAATAGAGGGACGAACAGTGAGGCTCAGATCTCATCGTTCGATTAATTTCATTTAACTTACGTTCCTCATGGAATATACCTATTGTATTCGATTGAATTACAAAGGAAACAAGAAGCAGAAATATACGACGAAAAATAGTTAAACGTCGTTTACGTTACCTGACATAATCGTCGTGACGTTCTTTGTACTTTTCGCAAAGTGGATTTCCAGCCAATCGCAGTTCCTCCAGTTTGAGACCCTTTATAGCGTTCATCTGATTCATATCCTTGATCTGGAAGCCAGTTAAAAAATGTAGTGGCAACTTTAATCCTAAAAAATGCGTATATTATAGATAATAAAGTACAGACTTTATTGTCGCCTATGTAGAGAATCTTGAGATCCGGCAATTTCTTGGATAGCAAACTAAGTTTGTCAAAGCTGTGCAATTGGTTGTTATCAAGATTCAGGGCTTTTAAATTTGGAATAACCGTCGAGACAATGTCAAGCGCAGCTATGAGAATCGATGGTCGAGTCAACGCGCAATAATAATCATCAACGAGATCTGGATCGTGATGAAAACGCGACAAATCGAGAGCATTTGTCTCAGCGACGTAGCGCTTCGCCATCGCTTGCTTCATTCTATCCTTCATCGCCTGATCGAGATTGTATTGAGGAAATCCGGGCTCGACGCGAACTTGAATATTGAAGCCATCCGCAGTCGTTATCTTCCAGTTACATTCTTGAAGTTTCTGCGCTGTTTTCTGCTCGTCGACGTAGAAAACCGCACCTCTATCGCTTGTTCGATACTGAAATGAATGAATCAATGTTTTTGTAGCATTTCAGAAAATTAACGAGAAATTAATGCCATTATTTTTTATTTTTTATTTTTTTTCGATTTTTTTTTATATGTAAAATGTTTATATAATTTCTCATTAATGTGATCATATATTTAAAAAGACTAGAAGCGTATGCGCGCTTCGCGCGCTAACCATCCATCTTCGGTGTTAACATTTTTATTAGTGTACTGTGACTTTTACAGATTATCGTGGCTGGAATAATTTACATTTTCAATATAAGAACTCGTGCCATTTTATTAGTTTCGTGAATCCTGAAATCAGAAGGTTCTTTGGTTCTTTAGGTTGGATTTTCCGACGAAAAGTTGGATCTGTGTATTATGAAATCAGAACCGACCAAAAGTGACTCCTTCAAAAATCATCGTAAAAAGGCATGTAACCGGTACTTTCTGAGGTACAATATGCGACTTGTGAACGTTAGTGAAGGTCAAAATTTCATATCTTGAAGAAAAAATTATTTAGGTTCTTTAGGTTGGATTTTCCGACCAAAAGTCGGATCTGTGAATTCTGAAATCAGAACCGACCAAAAGTGACTTTTTAAAAAATCATCGTAAAAAGGCATGTAACCGGTACTTTCTGAGGTACAATATGCGACTTGAGAACGTTAGTGAAGGTCAAAATTTCATATCTTGAAGAAAAAATTACTTAGATTCTTTGGGTTGGATTTTCCGACCAAAAGTCGGATCTGCGAATTCTGAAATCAGAACCGACCAAAAGTGACTTTTTAAAAAATCATCGTAAAAAGGCATGTAACCGGTACTTTCTGAGGTACAATATGCGACTTGAGAACGTTAGTGAAGGTCAAAATTTCATATCTTGAAGAAAAAATTATTTAGGTTCTTTAGGTTGAATTTCCCGACCAAAAGTCGGGTCTGTGAATTCTGAAATCAGAACCGATCAAAAGTGACTTTTTCAAAAATCATCGTAAAAAGGCATGTAACCGGCACTTTCTGAGGTACAACATGCGACTTGAGAACGTTAGTGAAGGTCAAAATTTGATATCTTGAAGAAAAAATTATTTAGGTTCTTTAGGTTGGATTTTCCGACCAAAAGTCGGATCTGTGAATTCTGAAATCAGAACCGACCAAAAGTGACTTTTTAAAAAATCATCGTAAAAAGGCATGTAACCGGTACTTTCTGAGGTACAATATGCGAATTGAGAACGATAGTGAAGGTCAAAATTTCATATCTTGAAGAAAAAATTATTTAGGTTCTTTAGGTTGAATTTCCCGACCAAAAGTCGGATCTGTGAATTCTGAAATCAGAACCGATCAAAAGTGACTTTTTAAAAAATCATCGTAAAAAGACATATGACCGGTACTTTCTGAGGTACAATATGCGACTTGAGAACGACAGTGAAGGCCAAAATTTCATATCTTGAAGAAAAAATTATTTAGGTTCTTTAGGTTGGATTTTCCGACGAAAAGTCGGATTTGTGAATTCGGAAATCAGAACCGACCAAAAGTGACTTTTTAAAAAATCATCGTAAAAAGGCATGTAACCGGTACTTTCTGAGGTACAATATGCGACTTGTGAACGTTAGTGTAGGTCAAAATTTTATATCTTGAAGAAAAAATTATTTAGGTTCTTTAGGTTGGATTTTCCGACCAAAAGTCGGATCTGCGAATTCTGAAATCAGAACCGACCAAAAGTGACTTTTTCAAAAATCATCGTAAAAAGGCATGTAATCGGTACTTTCTGAGGTACAATATGCGACTTGAGAACGTTAGTGAAGGTCAAAATTTCATATCTTGAAGAAAAAATTATTTAGGTTCTTTAGGTTGAATTTCCCGACCAAAAGTCGGGTCTGTGAATTCTGAAATCAGAACCGATCAAAAGTGACTTTTTCAAAAATCATCGTAAAAAGGCATGTAACCGGCACTTTCTGAGGTACAACATGCGACTTGAGAACGTTAGTGAAGGTCAAAATTTGATATCTTGAAGAAAAAATTATTTAGGTTCTTTAGGTTGGATTTTCCGACCAAAAGTCGGATCTGTGAATTCTGAAATCAGAACCGACCAAAAGTGACTTTTTAAAAAATCATCGTAAAAAGGCATGTAACCGGTACTTTCTGAGGTACAATATGCGAATTGAGAACGATAGTGAAGGTCAAAATTTCATATCTTGAAGAAAAAATTATTTAGGTTCTTTAGGTTGAATTTCCCGACCAAAAGTCGGATCTGTGAATTCTGAAATCAGAACCGATCAAAAGTGACTTTTTAAAAAATCATCGTAAAAAGACATATGACCGGTACTTTCTGAGGTACAATATGCGACTTGAGAACGATAGTGAAGGCCAAAATTTCATATCTTGAAGAAAAAATTATTTAGGTTCTTTGGGTTGGATTTTCCGACCAAAAGTCGGATCTGCGAATTCTGAAATCAGAACCGATCAAAAGTGACTTTTTAAAAAATCATCGTAAAAAGGCATGTAACCGGTACTTTCTGAGGTACAATATGCGACTTGAGAACGATAGTGAAGGCCAAAATTTCATATCTTGAAGAAAAAATTATTTAGGTTCTTTGGGTTGGATTTTCCGACCAAAAGTCGGGTCTGTGAATTCTGAAATCAGAACCGACCAAAAGTGACTTTTAAAAAAATGATCGTAAAAAGACATGAAACCGGTACTTTCTGAGGTACAATATGCGACTTGAGAACGATAGTGAATGCCAAAATTTCATATCTTGAAGAAAAAATTACTTAGATTCTTTGGGTTGGATTTTCCGACCAAAAGTCGGATCTGCGAATTCTGAAATCAGAACCGACCAAAAGTGACTTTTTAAAAAATCATCGTAAAAAGGCATGTAACCGGTACTTTCTGAGGTACAATATGCGACTTGAGAACGTTAGTGAAGGTCAAAATTTCATATCTTGAAGAAAAAATTATTTAGGTTCTTTAGGTTGAATTTCCCGACCAAAAGTCGGGTCTGTGAATTCTGAAATCAGAACCGACCAAAAGTGACTTTTTCAAAAATCATCGTAAAAAGGCATGTAACCGGCACTTTCTGAGGTACAACATGCGACTTGAGAACGTTAGTGAAGGTCAAAATTTGATATCTTGAAGAAAAAATTATTTAGGTTCTTTAGGTTGGATTTTCCGACCAAAAGTCGGATCTGTGAATTCTGAAATCAGAACCGACCAAAAGTGACTTTTTAAAAAATCATCGTAAAAAGGCATGTAACCGGTACTTTCTGAGGTACAATATGCGAATTGAGAACGATAGTGAAGGTCAAAATTTCATATCTTGAAGAAAAAATTATTTAGGTTCTTTAGGTTGGATTTTCCGACCAAAAGTCGGATCTGTGAATTCTGAAATCAGAGTCGGAAAAAAGTCGCGATTTTTAAAATCATTTACAACTGTCAAAATGAACAACATGCCTGAAGTTGTTCGCCGACGAGTATCAACTTCACGTTGATACGACAGCTAGGTACAGAACGAATAAAATGACAACAATACTTATATCGAAAATACGAGATATTATTTCATCCACTGATTTTTTGAAGAGGGATAATTTATAAATAAGTGGCTTCATTAATGAAAATTATAAATAGAGAATGAAGGACATTTTAGAACTTACCATTATCGGTACGAAAGTATCGGGCGATATCGAAGCGAGTAAAGAATTGATTATCAATTCTTTATCATGCTTTTGGCTATAAGGTATCTGAAAATAATATATTAAATATAAGAAAAAATGTGGAACTGCAAAATTCTAATTAAATATACAAGAATATATATGGTACGCTATTTATTAATGCTATGAACTGATTTTTAATCAGAGTTGTAATGCCTCATTTTCTGTCCAATAAACATTTGCAGTAAAGTTATTATTTCATAACAGCAACTATAAAAAAAGTTTATTTTTTGTATATTTTAGCAATTTAAAAAAAAAAAGTACATCTTTACATAAAATGTGTATATAATTATCATAAAACAATTTCTATTAAGACAATTACATAATCAATATTTACAAAGTAAAATTTTGAAATTGCTCTGAAAAGCTCTATTATTATAGTTTACAGAAAGCAAAGCTTAAAGCTTATAAACATCTAGATAAGATATCATAAGAAAATTGTTTGCAATTTCACTCACAATTAGTAATTTCTGTATTTCAATTAATCGACAGTTCAAAAAAAACTTTAACTTTATTCTTGTAAATTGTAATAGTAATAATATTCAGAATTTGTGATGGATATTAAGGGGATGTTGGAGTAGATTTTATTACCGACTTTGGTCGGTAAAAACAGGATTTTTCGTAGTTTTGATTATTCTTCGTTAATACGCTACAAACATGCTTCAAATTGTACACGATTGTAATATCAACATAAACGAGTGGACGTACATTCGAATATTTGGTGAAAACGTACAATAAATGAAAAAATTGTATATTACTAAACCTCCCGAAATCAAAATGGCTGCCAGGGTTTGACAGCATCGCCTGTTTGGTAAGATATAATAGATTCTGGAACTCACATACGTTAAATCGAAATGTACGTCCATTCTTTAGCGTTCTCTGAATATTCCGCGAGCGTCGAAAAGTCAATTACACAAAAGGAATCCACGCAAAACCCAGACTACGTTCACGTAATCTGTTCGTGATCAGAATGGGTCAAGAAGAGCGCGAATGAAGTTTTCCGATTAGAACACAAGTGGCGCTGATGTAGTCTGTTTTCTTTTGGCGAAAGCTCCGAGCCTTTGCAACGCGACCGTAGTATACACTATACATGGATTTGGCTTGTGTATTTGACATTCTGATGGTTTTCGAATATTCAGAAATCATCACAGAATTGACGTCCGGTCTGATTTTACACATCTAATTTCCAGAAACAATTAAATCTTACGGCAAAGGTCAGCTGACATATGGTGTGCGGCCATATTGTTTTTCGGGAGATTCAGTATGTTTTGCCAAAAGTAAACAGACTACGTCGGCGCCACCTGTGTACTGATCGAAAAACTTACCGACCCAAGTCGGCAAAAAAATGTACTCCAGCATCCCCTTAAGGTAATGTGACACATGTTCGTAAACTGCAATCGATATCGAAAACTGTAATCAAATCTACTCAAAGCCGGTTAATATTTCAGACAAAAGCAAATTAGCTTTGACTTCGTCTATCTACGACGGAGTAAAACCTATTTTTTTTTCATCTAAAATATTAAGCGCCACTGAGTAGTTTTGATTACAGTTTTTTATACCGATTGCAGTTTCCCAGCAGTTTTCGAACATGTGTCACATCACCTTAAGATGATGTGTTAGTGCTCGGTCGGTAACAAAAACTGTAAAGCGTTGTTCTTGGTTACAATTGATATTTCAGGCAAAATACGAGAAGTACTGACTGCGTCTTGGTACCCTGCAGTCAGTACTTCTCGACTTTTATTCGAAAAATGAACTGTGGCGATGAATAATACTTCGGGAAAATTCAGCTATCTCACTCGCACTTATGGCGATCTGAGAGAGACAGACGATATGTAACACATCACCTTAAGTTTTTCGCTTACCGTTATTCTATAGCCACTGGTGGTCCTTGTGCCAGCATGCCAAACTGTAGCCAATAAAGATCTCTTAGAATCGTGATTACGAGATCTAACGGCTCCTCTGTGCGAAAGTGGACTGTTTCGCCCTCGTGGAATTCCTCGTCCTCGACTCTGCAGAACTGAAATGTCTCTAGCATTATTGTTAGATCCGCCGCCCATTGGACTATCGTCATCCAAAAGTCTCTGCAGTGCCATTTCCATATTTGTTGATCTGCATCTGTCACGATTTCTCAATGAGGTTTTAAACGGTGGATTTTTGAAGGATACTCTTGGTCTGTTTCCTCCATTATTTTTCGGCAATTTTGTTGGCATTTCCGAAGACGTTCTGTCGTCGTGACCTACAAAAAACGATAGAAATTTTGTCAAAAAATGCAACAACAATCTCTGCAATTTCTATTGACAATTTTTGTAATTTCTTAAAATTGTTTAACAGATTTTTGCTTTTATTCAGTTAGAAACAAAAAAAAAAACGTGTTGTTGGACATTAAAATCGGTAGCCCAAAGGTATTGAAAAAACAGATAGAATAAATTTTGTAAAAAAATACATTAACAGTCTCTGCAATTTTTATTGACAATTATCACAATTTCTTAAAAGTATTTTACAGATTTTTTCTTTTATTTAGTTATAAATGCAAAAAATGTATTGTTCAATACAAAAATAGGTAGCCAAAGGTTGTAAAAAAAAAAACCGATATAATAAGCATTGTAAAAAAATGTAATAACAATCTGTGATTTTTATTCACAATTTTCACAATTTCTTAAAAGTATTTTACAGATTTTTGATTCCTCATAGATGAAGCTTTGTTTTCGTGAAATTTTTTTTTTCAAGATTTTCATGTCAGTACATTCAGAATAGTCCAAAACGTCGAGAAAAGTGATTTAGAAAAAATGTCTGTATGTGTGTATGTTACACACTCAAAAAATGTAAACCTTTATAACTCGGGAACGCCTCGAGATATAGAGCAGAAATTTACACCATAGATAGAGGGGTCAATCCTCATCGTTCATACCAATTTTTGTAAAAATCCCCATGATCATTAAATTTTTACGCGGTTTTGCATTTTTTCAAAAATGTCTGTTAACGCAATAACTCTTTTAATTTTCGAGATATTAAGCTCAAAATTGGTACGTACGTGAGTTTTCATACACCAATGAGCCCTATTAAATTTGGTTAAGATCAGTTGAAACGTTAAAATTTTATGAGATTTTGATTTCTTGAATTTTTTGATTTTTTTTCTGCGATGCGAATTTTGGTTTCAAATATCGAGCTGGGAGTCAAATGAGTGCCAAATTCATGATTAACAGAAAAATACGTCAGATATAGCCCAAAAATGTTGAACGATAACATATTTTCATAGCGATGTTGTACAGTCTATATTGCAAAAAGTAGCAATTTATGTCGTATGAACTAGCCATATCCTTGCTTCGCAATGAAATTTCAGAAACCACCGATTTCTATCGTGTTCTACAAAAAAAAAACAGAGAAGGTAGAGTATTCGAGGGAGTTTCTGGACCGTTTGTCCTTATTATATTTTCACAAAGCGAGAGTGTGCGCTTATTTATATTTATTTAAAACAAGGATGCAAAGCAGAACCTTGCACATTGCTTCCCCATTATATTTCCCTTTTCACAAAGCTTCCTCTATGAGGAAGCCAAAATCAATTCCCATACTTCCTCTTAGAGGTTGCTTTGTAAAAAGCAAAATATAATGAGGAAACAATGTGCAAGGTTCTGCCTTGCATCCATGTTTTCTTTTATTGAGTTATAAACGCAAAAAACGTATTTTTGGATACAAAAATACATAGCCAAAGGTTGGAAAAAAAAAACCGATATAATAAACATTGTAAAAAAATGTAATAACAATCTCTGTGATTTTTACTGACAATTTTCACAATTTCTTAAAAGTATTTTGCAGATTTTTTTCTTTTATTGAGTTATAAACACAAAAAACGTATTTTTGGATACGAAAATAGCCAAAGGTTGTAAAAAAAAAAAAACTGATATAATAAACATTGTAAAAAAAATGTAATAACAATCTCTGTGATTTTTATTCACAATTTTCACAATTTCTTAAAAGTATTTTATAGATTTTTTTCTTTTATTGCGTTATAAACGCAAAAAACGTATTTTTGGATACAAAAATAGGTAGCCAAAAATAGTTGTAAAAAAAAAAAAAACCGATATATTTATTTATTTATTCCATCGTACAGCGACATCGCTTTTTACATACCCTTCCTTGCAAGCTAATAATACTTCGTAGTAATTCTGTATCATAGAAAAATAATTTTATCTTAAGTCTACGATATCACTCAAAGCCTCTCTTCCGCCCTGTTTAACAAAAAAAAATCAACGCATTCATAGTTATTTCCATACACCATTTAGCCCCCACTCGCATCTCATGGCACTTTAGCACCTGTACTGACACGAATGTATTCTTTGACCACCTACTTAAATGAACTGCATATATTCCCTGCATCCCATTAACACAGTTGGTACTATCCTTTGACTTGCACAATTTGCCCCCTTCTGAACACCACCCTTCAACTTATAATCAATGAATGAGGTTTAAGATTTCTGCATATTCAAAATAAAACTTTGGCAAGCTATATCTTTCAAATTACGATATCAAGAAAAAAACTAAAAAATAGAAAATGTTCGTTTTCGTATTCTCTGGTGGACGATTTTTTTTATTTTTTTTTAAGTCCAAAATTAAGGGAGTTGTTCTTGATTAAGTACTTTGGCAAGCTATATCTTTCGAACTATAATATCGAGAAAAAAACTAAAAAGTAGAAAATGTTCGTTTTTGTACGCTCTGATGGACAATTTTTTTATTTCTTTTTAAGTCCAGAATTAAGGAAGTTGTTTTTGATTTAGTATTTTGGCAAGCTACAACTCTTAAAAGCTCCGCGGAAAAAACTGAATAGTAGTAAATGTTCGTTGTCGTATTCTCTAACAGACGATTAAATTTTTTTTGTCCAAAATTAAGGGTGTTGTTGTGGTTTTTATACTTTAGCAAGCTACAATTTTTAAGTTAAGGCTCCACGGAAGAAACTGAAAAGAATATGTTTGTTGTCGGATTCTCTGATGGACGATTTACAAAAAATTACGTCCAAAATTAAGGGCGTTTTGTATCCGCGAAGTAAACTACTTCGAATGAAAAAATCGTCAACTAGAGAATACAAAAACGAACATTTTCTACTTTTTACTTTTTTTCTCGATATCATAGTTCGAAAGATATAGCTTGCCAAAGTACTAAATCAAAAACAACTTCCATAATTCTGGACTTAAAAAGAAATAAAAAAATTGTCCATCAGAGAATACAAAAACGAACATTTTCTACGTTTCAGTTTTTTTCTCGATATCATAGCACGAAAGATATGGCTTGCCAAAGTACTAAATCAAGAACAACTCCCTTAATTTTATATTAAAAAAAAAGAAAAAATCGTCCATCAGAGAATACGAAAACGAACATTTTCTACTTTTTAGTTTTTTTCTTGATATCATAGTTCGAAAGATATAGCTTGCCAAAGTACTAAATCAAGAACAACTCCCTTAATTTTGGACTTAAAAAAAAATTAAAAAATCGTCCACCAGAGAATACGAAAACGAACATTTTCTACTTTTTAGTTTTTTTCTTGATATCGTAATTCGAAAAATATGGCTTGCCAAAATTTTATTATGAATATGCAGAAATCTTAAACCTCATAATCAATGATAGCACCTCAGATTCCCCAGTTGCCACAGTTCCGGACCTAGCCATCTTCGTGAAGGCCCTCACATACTCGCAGAGATCCTGCATTATCTTTCCTTTAAGAGACTCTTTAGTTAGCCAGGCCAGGTCTTCACCCACTCTACAATTTCTCCATTTATCCAACCCCCTGACCCATTTCTTATTAATTCCCTCTCTAGCCACCTGGCATTGCCAAATATGTTCTAAATTCTCTTCCTCGATAGAGCATACTAAGAATCCGATATAATAAACATTGTGAAAAAAATGTAATAACAATCTCTGTGATTTTTATTGACAATTTTCACAATTTCTTAAAAGTATTTTACAGATTTTTTTCTTTTATTGAGTTATAAACGCAAAAAACGTATTTTTGGATACGAAAATAGGTAGCCAAAGCTTGTAAAAAAAAAAAAAAAAACTATATAAGGTAAACGTACCAATGGTGGGACAGGTCCCAATTGAGGGACACTAAAGGGATATTTGTAGATACTAAGAGTTTAATTGTAATTGTAATTGTAATTTATTTTACGGATTGCTCCTTTACATAGTAAATCACAGTTTGTGAATTGCATCAAAAAGCACGAGCGTAGATAATCAATAATTTAGTACAAAAATTAATATAAATATAAATAATTATAAACATTAAAAAAAAAAAAACAAAAAAAAAAAATTAATGGATAAAATATTTAAAAATAACTCTTCCAATTGTATCTGTTATATATAATTAACATACGCGAAAAAATTTCATGTTTTTCATCGTAAATTGAAAATGTAAATAATAAGTATATTAGCGGATCTATGGTGTTCGAGCTTTTTCAACAAATCTCTAAACCAATTAGCTAAGGAGAGCCGAATAATCATTAATATGATACCCCGGAGATTATAGTTCGTTCGAGACTTTCCATAGGTATTTCAAATTCAGAAATTCTTAAGGTTTAAGATTACACTGTCAGATGTTACGTACAATATCTTAAAACTCGTAATTTTTGTGTCCCGTTATTGGAGCTGACCGAATATACGTTGGCACCACTGTCCAACGTATGTTCCGCGATTGGGGCAAGTACTAACCAATCTCGCTGCGACCCAGAGCCGGGACACAATCGCACGATTGACATTTTGACGCGGATGTTGGTTTATGCGGTAGCAAAAACTTCATTGTTAATTTACTAATATATATATATGTATTTTATAAACATATATGATTTATTTATTGCATCATAGGTGTAAATATGTGTACCGCACATTTTTTGGCATTTCTTTTCAAGCAGATGCATTAAAATTTGTAGATGTCCACCGATACGTACATTTGGTGTCCCGGCAGCGGGACATGTACAAAAATACCCGTCCTGGCACTGGTACATCTGCACTTTTCAGCGTTTTAATCAATAACCATTTATCAAACAATCAGAAATATTTTTATTGTATAGTTTTTGGAAATTAGAAACTCTAATCTTACAATTCGTTACCACCATTTGCAAAATAATTAATATATGCATGCGAAAATTGGCATACAAAACAGACACCGCCTTAAACGTGTCCCGCTATTGGTACGTTTACCTTAATAAACATTGTAAAAAAAATGTAATCACAACCTCTGTGATATTTATTCACAATTTTCACAATTTTTTAAGTCTTTTACAAATTTTTGCTTTCATCGAATTAAAAAAACGCTAAGAACGTGTTTTTGGACACGAAAATAGATAGCCAAACATTGTACTCACCAAAAAAATGTTTGTCCTCAGGATTTGGTGGCCTTCGACCTCCGCCACGGCCACCCCACGATGATTTTCCTGATTTTTTCGGCATTTTCCTTTTTAATCACTTATTACCGTTTAAAGGAACAAAATTGCTAAGCAATTATTGCACGGAATTCACTTTAATGGTTAAGCGAAGCTCCGGGAACGTGGTTGTGTGTTGTGTGTGTGTGTACGTATGTGTAATGTAATCGTGTCAAATAAAACACGACGATTACGGGGAAAAAAACAAGCTTGCTTTGTGACCATAGAATCCGCAGCAATGCCTGAAGTTTCTCCCAATTATATGTATTAAGTTCACAGGGAAAATTGGGGGAAAATTTTCCACAAGAAATCAGCAGCGACCAATTTCCTTTGCTTTCCTTTTGGCAGTGGTTGCCAAATCTACTACCAACGAAGTCAGAGTCCTATAGAAGCGTAGTTCCTATGCTTCTCGTGAAGACAAACTGTTCCGACCGAGAGCCGCCACTTGGCGGCGCGTCGCTCGCGATCACGTGACTCGACACGTGAGTAGGGGCAAAGCCTGCCCAGTAGGCGGTCTTAGCGGAAGAGAAAAATGTTTATTGGCTGTCTCTATCACACCTCTTATTTAAATATAGATATTAAAAATGATATAGAATTTAATTATAGAATTTAAAAATGATAGAGACAGCCAATATACATTTTTCTATATTTAAATATAGAAATTCTTATATTTTCTTATATTTTTTCTTATTTCTTATATTTCTTATATTTAAATATAAGCATTAAAAACAGCTTTAAATATGTGTTGTTCACTGCATAAATAAGTTGTAAACGGTTATTTTGGCATATACGTCGTTAAATCAAGTTAAACACATCTTCCTCATAAGCTATCAGCCGAAAAGTAATGGCAAAAGAGAGAACGCACGAGTACCCCAACAGATACCCCAGCGTGAGAGCGACAAGGATGGAAAGCATTGGGAAAGACGCGTGGTAGCGAAAGAGAACGCACGAGTAGTAGTAGTAGTTTATTTTGTATAAAGGTGAAACACCTATTACAAAAGTGTTAAGTGTAACTTAACCTTAACTTATAACTAGATTTAACAATATATATCATTTCTTATGTGTAACACATTGTTTATTAACTATGTTCTTAAATACTTTGGTATCCGCTACTAATACGTATGCTCCGCTATTAAAACTAGGAATGGGGTTTAACTCGATAGTAGGAGCTAATCACTGAGCGCAAAGGCACGAGTCTTGCAACATGAGGCGACATAGTGATACATTTCCTTTACTTGAGTTTCGGACGTTGTTATCAGTAGTTCCGGGAATGTTTGCAAATTTCTATCTCTATGTGGTACATACAGGGGGCACCGAGTTAAAAGGTGCTCGATGGTTTCGTCTTCTTTACAAATTATGCATAGTTCCCGATTGTTAAACTTATTATATAGACTTTTTATTTTAAATCCATATCCGAAACTGCCTGCAAGTCTACACTGTGCAGTGACCCTAATAAACGAGAGAGGCAATATGCCTCTCTCGATTATTAGGGTCACTACCTGCAGTATAATATATACTGCAAGTAGTCTTCACAGCTAAGCGTGTTCAATTGCTTTATTTCTTTGTACATTGCGCTGTACGACGACCTGAGGGCCCTAACTGCGTCCGAGTAAAACATTTGTTGCTTTGTTGTCTAAGATACCATGGAGGGCATTTTCGAGAGCGATCGGATTAGCGTCTGTAAGTATTTGATGGCAGCCATATCTTGTCAGAATTGTCTTAAGCGAAGAGTACCAATTATATTTTATTACATTATTTTCTGATATATCTAACGCTACCAGGCGATCCAAGGCGATGCGAGGGTATCTATTCTCAGCCATTTTCAATATTTTTATGAGATAGCATATGGCTCGTTTGATAACCAATAGGTCGATTGGGGAGCTTCCTGTTTCTAGGCGAACCATGTATCTAGGTGTGCACTTTGGTAATCCAAGCAGTGATTTAAGAAATCCTTGCTGTACCTTCGTTAACTCGTTTAGGTAGCTTAGACCCCAGATACCTGACCCATACAAAAGGGTGGAACATACCACCGCGTGAAAAATTGCCAATCTAGATTTCCAGCTACTCATTCAGGTAGCTGTCATGGGCGCCCAGATAGTGCCTAATGCTACCCTGGCGATCGTTACGACAATTTGACCCCTAGATAGGTATAATTACTAACCACTTCCAGCGGCGTACCCTTGTATTTCACAGTTCTTATTCACTTTGACCGACCAGCTTTTTGACATATAAGGATTTTCGTTTTCGAGGTATTAACTTCGAGTCGGTTTATCTCGCAGTAGGAGGCTAACGTGTCTATTTTGTGTTGAAGATCTACAATATCTTCCAGAGCTGGGCAAAGTACTTAAAGTACTTGTACTTTAAGTACAGGTTTCTAAAAAGTACTTAAAGTACAAGTACTTTAAGTACAGGTTTCTGAAAATTACTTAAAGTACAAGTACATTAAGTACAAGTTTGTGGAAAGTACTTCGAGTACAAGTACTTGCAGTACATGTACTCGAAGTACTTTTTTGAAGCAAATATACTGGAAGTACATAAAAAATAAAAAAAATTATTTTAAATAAATTTATTTGATCCATACATTTTTTTTCTGTTCCCACGTAGCTCAAACAATTTTAAAAAAACTCGAACTCCAATTCAGTTTATATTCAATAACTTTATTCAGTTCTTTATTTTTGTCATGAACAACTTATTTATCGGTTATTGTATTGAAACTTTTTAAAAGCACTAGCCGCTCGAAGTTTTTGTCCGACAATGCGTGACGTTTCGGAGTGTTTGTTATACTCGAGAAAGAGAACAGCCTTTCAACAGGTGCTGAGGATGTTAGCGGAGTATTGTATATTAAGAACATTTTCTTGATAATCGGATAATCATCCAACATTGAGAGCTGCGTTCTTTTATCATTTAAATATTGTAATAATAATACGGTCGCGTCAACTGTATCAGCAGAACCAGCGCTGAGACTTAGTGGAGAATCCGTATCGACTCTTTGCGATCCGCGAACTTCCAGAAAGGATAGTATGGATGTGATATCTTCTTGAGTCGATTTAGGTAGTGGTTCGACAAAAGGTCCTGCGGCCTTCAGGAAGATATCCCGAATTTTCTTTAAATCGAGGTTGAGTTTATAAGCCCGATTTATTTTCTTCAACCATTTCAACTTTACCGTGGGATACGTAATCGCTGCCATTAATCCACGAGCCTCGTCGTCGGCGAACGTTAAAATTGTATTGAAGCGTCTGGTCAGTCTATAGAGACACGCGCTCACAAGTTTTGTTCCGTACCGTAAATTTCCCTGAGACATACGCTCGAGTTTAACTTTCAGGACAATTAAAGTCGGGAGGAGCAGTCCATAGTAGACTTTCTTATACCCTTGGAGTACATCACTTCTTCTACAATATTCTTCTATGTATGAGATATCAGTGTCATTTAACGAATCCTTCAGATCCAGCAATTCGAATAACGCTGGCAACTTTTCTTTACTATTCAGGATCTGCATCAGAGCGTCATATAAAGAGTTCCACCGGGTCACTATAGGGTAGCTGAAGGTGTGACCAACCGTAGCGATAATTATTTCAGCAGATTTCGGCAATGCAGCTTTATGCCAGAGCTTTGCGCATTTTGCGATGGTTTTTTTGTGACGACTGTGTAGTCGTGTATCATCTTTCATGGCGTTCAGCACATCCGTAGTCGCAATTAAATTCAGAGTGTGAGAGCTACATCTTAGATGTCCTGGTAGTGAAATTTGAACCGATTCGATGTCGGATGAATAGGAATCGTCCATGTCAGATTCGCAGTCTTCGGTATCACTCTCAATCTCCGTCGAAATATCATTTCCGTAATGCGATTTTAACAACATTGCCGCGTTTATGTGCATACCAAATTCTTCAAAGGCTTTCACAAAATTTTTGGCATTGTCAGTTATTGTCGCCACAATTTTCCGATCGGTCCGGCCAAAGTTTCGAATTCCGCCACCAGCTGCCGCATGTAAGTGTTACGTATATTTGTGAAATGCTACACTGACAGCCGGAGGCGCGATATCGCAATAAACAGTATGTACTTGAAGTACTTGCAGTACTTTAATGTACTGGAAGTACTGTACTCTAAGTACTTCACTGAAAGGACTGTACTTGAAGTACTGTACTTAAAGTACTTCTCATCCACCTGGTACTTGAAATACTGTACTTAAAGTACTTTTATTCCACCTGGTACTTGAAGTACAGCTGTACTTAAAGTACGGACTTAAAGTACTAAACCAGTACCATGTACTTAAAGTCCTGCCCAGCTCTGATATCTTCTGCCATCAGTATTAGATCGTCTGCAAATAGGAGTAATTCGATCTTCTTTCTAACATTGATATGCCCGTTTTCTACGAAAAAGCGTCCTATATCCGCAAGTAACAACGAGAACAGCAGGGGGCTCGCCGGATCACCCTGAAGCACTCCTACCGTAGCGTCTATCTCCTGAGATTTGTTGTGTTGGTTGACCCGGACTCTTTCTTTTTACTTCTTTCTTTTTAGGGTTCGGGACTGGCTCCGGTAAACTGCACTAGAGCAGCCTTAATCCTTATGACCATTTGGTTGACCCGGACTCTAAAGCGTAAGAGAACGCACGAGTACCCCAGCAGCAGAGTTGTGAAATTTTTAATGTGAAAATAATGCATTATTTTTTACGAAAAAAATGGATTATGGAATTCGGATCCACTACCCATTACTTTATTAATGAGTAATGGAGCAGAGATCCATCACCCATTACTTTATTAATGAATAATGGAACACACATCCATTACCCATTACATTTTAATAAGTAATGGAACTCACATCCACTATCCATTACTTTATTAATGAGTAATGGAGCAGAGATCCATCCCACATTACTTTATTAATGAGTAATGGAGCAGGGATCCATCACCCATTACTTTTTTAATGAGTAATGGAGCAGGGCTCCATCACCCATTACTTTTTTAATGAGTAATGGAACTCACATCCATCACCGATTTCTAAAATAATGTTTAATGAACGTGGTAATGGATATATGATAGTCCCATTACTTTAGAAAAAATTACTTAATAAATAAATATATAAATAAATACATCGGAAAATCGTTCAAAAAGTTAATAAATAAGTAGATAAATAGAAAAATCGTTCGAAAAATTAAAAAATATAATTTGAAAACGGCCGGTGAGTGGCCGCCTTCCGAATAAATAGAGTAGCAGTAGCGACCGTCGCGCCAGGAGTAACAGCCCGTCCAGTCAGACAGACAAATCGTAGTGTGAAGGCAACATTAATTTCTTTTTTAACTTGGCGTCGAGTCGCTACCGCGACTCTTGATAAATGAATAAATATAATATCATTAGAAGTCTGCGGTTAAAACCGGTCGCGATAGACAGACGGGCGATCTCTCAGAGACGAACTATCCGGATACCTGAAAATCTTAGCAATAGTCCTTTGCGACCTGTTTCATTTCTAACTTTTCACTAACTTTTAACTAACTTCTAGCTTTTGACTAACTTCTAATTTTTGACTAACTTTTGACTAACTTCTAACTTTTGACTAACTTCTAACTTTTGACTAACTTTTGACTAACTTCTAACTTTTGACTAACTTTTGACTAACTTTTGACTAACTTTTGACTAACTTTTGACTAACTTTTGACTAACTTTTGACTAACTTTTGACTAACTTTTGACTAACTTTTGACTAACTTTTGACTAACTTTTGACTAACTTCTAACTTTTGACTAACTTTTGACTAACTTTTGACTAACTTTTGACTAACTTCTAACTTTTGACAAACTTTTGACTAACTTCTAATTTTTGACTGACTTCTAACTTTTAACTAACTTTTGACTAACTTCTAACTTTTGACTAACTTTTGACTAACTTCTAACTCTTGACTAACTTTTGACTAACTTCTGACTAACTTCTAACTTTTGACTAACTTTCGTCAAAAGTTAGTCAAAAGTTGAAAGTTAATGAAAAGTCAGTCAAAAGTTAGTACTTTGTCAAAAGTTAGAAGTTAGTTGAAAGTTAGTCAAATGTTAGAAATTAGTCAAAAGTTAGAAGTTAGTCAACAGTTAGTCAAAAGTAAGAAGTTAGTAGTTAGACAAAAGTTAGTCAAAGGTCAAAAGTTAGAAGTTAGTTGAAAATTAGTCAAATGTTAGAAATTAGTCAAAAGTTAGAAGTTAGTCAACAGTTAGTCAAAAGTTAATAAAAAATTAGTCAAAAGTTAGAAGTTAGTCAAATGTTCGAAATTAGTCAAAGGTTAGAAGTTAGTCAAAAGTTAGTCAAAAGTTGAAAGTTACTGAAAAGTCTGTCAAAAGTTAGTACTTTGTCAAAAGTTAGTCAAAAGTTGAAAGTTACTGAAAAGTCTGTCAAAAGTTAGTACTTTGTCAAAAGTTAGAAGTTAGTTGAAAGTTAGTCAAATGTTAGAAATTAGTCAAAAGTTAGAAGTTAGTCAACAGTTAGTCAAAAGTAAGAAGTTAGTAGTTAGACAAAAGTTAGTCAAAGGTCAAAAGTTAGAAGTTAGTTGAAAATTAGTCAAATGTTAGAAATTAGTCAAAAGTTAGAAGTTAGTCAAAAGTCAGTAAAAAGTTAATCAAAAGTTAGTCAAAAGTTAGTCAAATGTTCGAAATTAGTCATAGGTTAGAAGTTAGTCAAAAGTTAGTCAAAAGTTAGAAGTTAGTCAAAAGTTAGTCAAAAGTCAAAAGTTAGTCAAAAGTTAGTCAAAAGCTAGAAGTTAGTTAGAAGTTAGTCAAAAGTTAGAAGTTAGTCAAAAGTCAAAAGTTAGTCAAAAGTTAGTCAAAAGTTAGTCAAAAGCTAGAAGTTAGTTAAAAGTTAGTCAAAAATTAGAAGTTAGTTAAAAGTTAGTCAAAAATTAGAAGTTAGTTGAAAGTTAGTCAAAAGTTAGAAATGAAACAGGTCGCAAAGGACTATTGCTAAGATTTTCAGGTATCCGGATAGTTCGTCTCTGAGAGATCGCCCGTCTATCGCGACCTGTTTTAACCGCAGACTTCTAATGATATTATATTTATTTACTTATTTTTCAATTTTTCGAACGATTTTGCTATTTATCTACTTATTTATTAACTTTTTTAACGATTTTCCGATGTATTTTTTTATATATTTATTTATTAAGCAAATTTTTCTAAAGTAATGGGACTATCATATATCCATTACCACGTTCATTACACATTACTTTAAAAAACGGTGATGGATGTGAGTTCCATTACTCATTAAAAAAGTAATGGGTGATGGAGCCCTGCTCCATTACTCATTAAAAAAGTAATGGGTGATGGATCCCTGCTCCATTACTCATTAAAAAAGTAATGGGTGATGGATGTGAGTTCCATTACTCATTAAAAAAGTAATGGGTAATGAATGTGAGTTCCATTACTCATTAAAAAAGTAATGGGTGATGGATGTGAGTTCCATTACTCATTAAAAAAGTAATGGGTGATGGATGTGAGTTCCATTACTCATTAAAAAAGTAATGGGTGATGGGTGGTAGTTCCATTACTCATTAAAAAAGTAATGGGTGATGGATGTGAGATCCATTACTCATTAAAAAAGTAATGGGCAACGGATATGAGTTCCATTACTCATTAAAAAAGTAATGGGTAACGGATATGAGTTCCATTATTCATTAATAAAGTAATGGGTAATGGTTCCGAATTCCATTATGCATTTTTAAAGTAATGGGTAAAAAAACGATAATGCATTAAAAAAATAATGCATTATTTCCAACTCTGCCCAGCAGATACCCCAGCGTGAGAGCGACGGAGACAGACAAAGGGGCGGAGCTTCGGGCTTTAGCCACGCTCGCGGCAATGCTTGTATGTGTTGGACTATCCGTGATTCATCCGTGAGCCAACACGTACACTGCGACTGGAACGCCACCGCGTAGCCGGGGTACCGCACTACGCTGGGGTACTGTCGAATTTTGTCTTCACGAGAAGCATAGGAACTATGCTTCTATAGGACTCTGACTTCGTTGCTACTACCGTCACGACTTCGATAGACGCCAAATATGTGAAACAGATAGGAAACACACACTCGATTTGGCAAACGATCGCAGCGCCACTAGCGGCAACTTTTTGACTTAAAATCGCGACTATAAAGTTTCCGGTTTTTAAATATTTTTAAATATTTTTTTATTTATTTTTTATAATCCAACAATGGTAGTTATATATTGTATATTGTATATTTTACGTGCGTTTTATTGTAGATTTAACAACTGTTTTTTAATGAATGACAAGAAATTAGGTTATATTTTGTCGAATGGTTTCTTCATTCTTAGTTATTTTTGGCATCCGATTCTGAATAACTTTTATTTTTCTTTCTGTAATATAAATATTGTCTAGTTTATTACACCAATTTACATGTTTTTCAGTAATTCGGAACGAAATTGTTAAATTTTTTAAATGTCTTTGACGGATGTGGTAAAGTAACCGGTAATTTTAGAAATCATAGTAAATTACTGGTATTTTAACAACACTGAACGCAACCCTAGGGTTATATTTTTTTTTTATAGCAAACTAAAAATTTGAACGTTTTCCATTCTGTATTTTCGTACAGTTTATTTTACCGTTACACAATAAATTTCAGTTAAGGTGATGTGTTACATATCGTCTGTCTCTCTCATTGTTATTTTTATTTCTTATTTTTATTTTTATTTTATTTTCTGTTATTTTAGTGTTAAGTTTGTAATTGTTACGGTGGAGGTGCCGGGATGTGGCACCCTACCGACTGTATAATTTTTTTTCCCCGGTAGGGGGTTGCCTAAAGGGCTGCGTTCCGAATGACGAAGTGTTTTGGTGTTCGATGCGCATGCGCAATGGTTTTTGCCGAGATTTACGGTAACTTTAAGAAGTATAATAAAAGTGGAAACATAAAAAAACAATTGTTTTATTTATACTGGTACTGAAGTATGAATAATTAGATTTCTCATGGATTTTCCTATTTGTAAAGAATTCAAATATTATCCTCGTCTCCTGATCGAACGACAACTATTCACCCTACTCGCGAGGTACGGCAAAAAGTTGTTGTCCGATCGTGAGGTGGGGATAAAAAATGTTAATACTTTATAAATGGCTAATCCGTGAGAAATCGAAATTCCGATACTTTGGAATTAATAGAAATGAACAAACTGTTTCCCCTATCTTCAACTTTTACTATAATTCTTAAACTTACCGTAAATCTTGACGAAGATTATTGCGCATGCGCATCGATCAACGAAACACCTCGTCATTCGGAACGCACCCAAGCACCTGGTGGTCCTAGTGCAATGAATAAATCTAATCTAATCTAATCTCAGAGTGCCATAAGTACGAGTGAGATAGCTGAATCTTTCCGAAGGGTCATTCTTCGCCACGGTTGATTTTTCGAATAAAAGTCGAAAAGTACTGACTGCACAGTGCCAAGATGCAGTCAGTACTTCTCGTATTTTGCCTGAAACATCAATTGTGACCAAGAACAACGCTTTACAGTTTTTTTACCGACCGAGCACTAACACATCACGTTAAGGTAATGTGACACATGTTCGAAAACTGCAATCGGTATCGAAAACTGTAATCAAATCTACTCAAAGCCGGTTAATATTTCAGACAAAAGCAAATTAGCTTTGACTTCGTCTATCTACGAAGGAGTAAAACCTATTTTTTTTTCATCTAAAATATTAAGCGCCACTGAGTAGTTTTGATTACAGTTTTTTATACCGACTGTAGTTTCCCAGCAGTTTTCGAACATGTCACATCACCTTAAGAGCATGTGAAACACCGCAGTCGGTAATAAAAACTGTAATCAACTTTTTTTCACGCATACTGAGATTTTACAGCTTCAAAAAGAGTCCCTAGCAGGTTCTGTCACCGCTAAAAAACCGCAAAAACCACCTCAGTGTTTTCTGCACTTTTCCGCACAGCAATTCACCGCAAAACCACTGAGCATTTTTTTTTACCTAGCGTTGGTGGTTTTGCTGTTTCAATCACCGCAAAAACACCGATGTCAATTACGAAAAATTTCGAAATTTCGTAATATTTTATAATTTGTATAAATCATGGTAGAAATCACGGACCGAATCACGGCAGATTTTACGTTGTCGTGAAGCCAGTTAATGCTGTTACCGTCAATATTTAATTTTTAGTTGTATAAATTTGTAACGTTTGAAACTCGGAAGAGAAGACAACATAGTTTTTTCTCGTGCCATATTTGTAAATAGCTAGGCCATCTATGTCAAATAGTTAGGATATCTCCAAAACGTGGTCCTTCAGTTATATGAGAGCACAGCAACTTGCGATATCTACGTGATATGCACGAAAAGATGAAAAATCGCTTTCGAGAATCATTTTAAGGAGGTTCGGTGATGGCGGCAGGGTGGGGATAGGCACTATTGTGCTGCGCTGTAAGGGGCTGACGCCGTATCAGCGAGACACCATGCGAGCCGCGTTAAGGGGATGCTGGAGTAGATTTTTTACCGACTTTGGTCGGTAAAAATAGGCGATTTCGTAGTATACACTATTCATCGAAAATATGCTACAAATATACCTCAAATTTTGCAGGGATGTAATAAAAACATTCATGCTTGGGTGTCCGGTCGAATTACTGTTCAAAACATACAAGAAATGTAAGAAATTGTATATTACTGAACCTCTCAAAAACCAATATGGCCGCTCGAAATGTCAACAGGTCCTTTGAGGTAAGATATAAACGTTTCTGGAACTCAGATGTGTTAAATCAGACCGAACACCCATTCTTTGATTATTCCTGAATCTTTCAAAACCGTCGGAATGTCGATTACACAAACCTAATCCACGAATAGTGTATACTACGATTGCAAAGGCTGTTTGCTTTTCGCACAGGCTCAGAGCTGGTAAAGAGCATGAATATAGTTCCGTCATTAGGAGACAGGTGGCGCTGACGTAGTCTATTTACTTTTGGCAAAAGCTCCGAGCCTCTGCAATGCGACCGTAGTATACACTATATATGGATTTGGCTTGTGTAGCTAACATTCTGATGGTTTTGGAATATTTAGAAATCATCACAGAATTGACGTCCGGTCTGATTTTACATATCTAATTTCCAGAAACAATTATATCTTACAGCAAAGGTCTGTTGATATATGGTGTGCGGCCATTTTGCTTTCGGTATCTTTTGCCAAAAGTAAGCAGACTACTCGGCGCCACCTGTGTCCTAATCGGGAAACTTACCGACCAAAGTCGGTATCAAAATCTATTCCAGCATCCCCTTAAGCGTAGAGGCAAAAAATTAACGATTTCTCTGACAATTTCGCGGTGACCTTCAAATTTCAAGCTCGTGCCCTATTCAGGATAGTTTTCCGGACGTCTACATATTTTTTTGATTATTCTATCTTGGATTTAGCTCTTGCAAAGACGTAAAAAGTTCAATATTTGACGCACTTCTCTTTTCTTTACATGTAAATAGTCGCAACTTTGTTATTTAATATCTCGGAAACTACACGGTGAATCCCTTAAAAATTGTGTGTACGTGTTCGTTATCATTACAGCTGTTATAGGATTTTTTTTTTACAATTTTATCTTGGATTTGATTTTTTTTACGAACCTCCTTAAGTGGTTGACCATCTAGCGGAGCGAAGCCGGTTATTGCGTGTGCACCCGAAATTAGCCCGCTAGATGGCGAACGGGCCGAAACGTTTCTCGCAAGTGAGTGTTCGCCGTTCTATGTATAAGTACGGGAAATTGCTACATCGAGCGTTGGCTAGACTCTAAAGGGTATTTTTTCAAATTTTTTACCAAAAAAGAATTAAAATGTTAAAATGTTGAAAACAAAAATAGAAATAAGTTAAAAAAGAAAAATTAAGGCCGGTAAAGTTCAACGAACGGGGATGGCGTGTAAAACATGAGAGCGAGGTACTGATAAAAACAATGTATAAGCTATTGTAATGGAAAAATAAAAGATATTTGCAAACTAAAAAAAAAACTAAATCGAGCGTTGGGCGATACGCTTTCTATGCCAGTGGCCAGGTGGGAGTCTTTTGCACACCCAAACAAAAAGAAGAAGAAGAAGAAGATGTATAAGTACGGGCGATCGTAAGTATCGTCCGCCAATGTACTGACATTAGCCACTTTTAGTGTTGTTTATCAGTGGCAAGACGGATTCTGCGGATTACCATGGTACTGAAAATTCAGCCGAGCCGTGATTTCTACGGTTATTTATACAAATTGCAAAAACATTACGAAATTTCGAGATTTATCGAAATGTACATCGGTGTTTTTGCGGTGATCGAAACAGCAAAACCACCGACGCTGCAAAAAAAAAAGCGCTCAGTGGTTTTGCGGTAAATTGCTGTGCGGAAAAGTGCAGAAAACACTGCGGTGGTATTTGCGGTTTTTTTCATTCGATGAGACCCACTAGGGGTTTCATCGAATGCTCCAGTGATATTCGCATTCGATAAATCTTTTTGAAGCTTTAAAATGTCACATTATGTGTGATAAAAGTTGATTACAGTTTTTGATACCGACTGAGACCGGACGGCCGGAGGAAAGGGATTTCACATGCTCCCGAATTCAAATTTCCCGCCTTTCGTTCTCAGCAAACCTGGCACTAAATCGACGAACTAAATTCACCGTGTGCCCATCTCGCCCATACGCAGATTCGTCGTCGTCGTCGTCTCGACTGTGCCGACATTGCTTAGCCATTGGAAAGCCCGTAGTTCGGTGTGCCGTTCTCTAGTCTCTATGGGACCGACCAGTCAGACAGCGCAGCGAGGGCGATTGCAGCTCGTCGCCATTTTGTTTATTTTCGCGTAAAAGTGGTTTTTATCCGAAAACGAAGAGAGAGAGGAGAAAAAAAAACGACGCGAAGAATAATCAAAAACGCGTGAGATTACGCGTCAAAGTTTTATAATCATTGTAATCGCGACGTAAGAAGCTTATTGGAGTTGCCGGGTTTTTACAGTGAGTGAGAAAGAGAGATTTATTCTCTTTCTCTCGAAAGGTGAAACGATTTTCGCGTTGAGATCCTGGAAGCGCCGGTAGCGGAGGAGCTTCCTGGTCATCCGGCCAAGCCGGAAAGGGCTGTCGGACGTTTTGCGCGATACCCAAAGACGCCAAAAACTAACGTCACTAAAGTCACCAAGAGAGACAGAGACTAAGAGTGACAGAGAAAGAAATAAATAAATAAAGAAAGAAAAGAAAAGAAAGATCGTCGCGCACCACCAGGTACTACATACCAACCGTGGTACTCGTTCCACGATCTGTCCTCTCGCTACTTCTTGTTACGCTTGTCGTTGTCGCCGTCGTTGTCGCGGTATTCGAGAGTGTGCCGGAAAGAAAAAAGCAGTCATCTACCTACAAAAGCCCGCAGAACGACATTTCGACAGTGCAACTATAACGAGTGACGTACGTAAAGCCAATTATTTATCAACGTGACAAATACCCAATTTTGTTGAGAATTAAAAAGGCATATATATATATATATGTGTGCGTATATATATATATATATATGGAGATATATATATATATATATATGTAGGATGTATGATTCGCAAAGAGTGAGTGAGAGAGAGAGAGAGAAACAGAGAGAAGAAAAAAATGATCGCGCGCGCGTAACTCCACGTCGAAACCGTCGACATAGACAAGGACAAACATCGAGTAGAGAAAAGTTGAGAGGGAGAGGGAAATTGTGAGGTGAACGAGGGTTTTAGGTGGTGAGGCTTATGAGGGAGAAAGAGAGATGGAAGAAATCCCGAGAAGACGGGGTAAAGGGTAGTGCCCGTCTTTTTTTTTTTTTTTTTTTCTATCGTTAGTTGTACGCTTATTGGGTGTAGTTGTGGGGGTTGGAGATGAAATGGTATGAAATTCGGAGCCGGTTAAATGACCGAACATTTTTTTTTTTTTTTTGTGTTGAAATTGACACTTGATTTTTTTGGCTATATTTACCGGTGAAAAATTTGGGGATTCGTCTAGGGAATTTACGAGGGTAAGTTTAACCTCTCGAATTCGAAATACTAAGTGTAAAATTTGGAGTCGGTTAAATGATCCGGATTTTTTTTTTTGTGTTGAAATTGACACTTGATTTTTTTTTGCTATATTTACCGGTGAAAAATTTAGGCATTCGTCTAGGGAATTTACGAGGGTGAGTTTAACCTCACGAATTCAAAATACAAAGTGGAAAATTTGGAGTCGGTTAAATGACTCGATTTTTTTAGTGTTGAAGTTGACACTTAATTTTTTTTGATAATATTTACGGGTGAAAAATGTAGGAATTCGTCTAGGGAATTTTCGAGGGTAAGTTTACCCTCACGAATTCAAAATACTAAGTATAAAATTTGGAGTCGGTTAAATGAACCGGTTTTTTTTTTGTTTTGAAATTGATACTTTTTTTTTTTTTCACAATATTTACCGGTGAGAAATTTTGGAAATCGTCTAGAGAATTTACGAGGGTAAATTTACCCTCACGAATTTAAAATACTAAGTATAAAATTTGGAGTCGGTTAAATGACCCGAATTTTTTTTTTTTTTTTGTGTTGACATTGACACTTAATTTTTTTTGGCTATATTTACCGATGAAAAATTTGGGGATTCGTCTAGGGAATTTACGAGGGTAAATTTACCCTCACAAATTCAAAGTACTAAGTATAAAATTCGGAGTCGGTTAAATGATTCGATTTTTTTTTGCTGATATTGACACTTAATTTTTTTTTTACAATATTTACGGGTGAAAAATGTAGGAATTCGTCTAGGGAATTTTCGAGGGTGAGTTTACCCTCACGAATTCAAAATATTAAGTATAAAATTTGGAGTCGGTTAAATGAACCGATTTTTTTTTTGTTTTGAAATTGACACTTAATTTTTTTTGGCAATATTTACCGGTGGAAAATTTGGGAATTCGTCTAGGGAATTTACGAGGGTAAGTTTAACCTCACGAATTCAAAATACAAAGTGTAAAATTTGGAGTCGGTTAAATGAACCGAATTTTTTTTTGTGTTGAAATTGATACTTTTTTTTTTTCACAATATTTACCGGTGAAAAATTTTGGAAATCGTCTAGGGAATTTACGAGGGTAAATTTACCCCTACCAATTCAAAATACTAAGTATAAAATTCGAAGTCGGTTAATTGACTCGAATTTTTTTGTGTTGATGTTGACACTTAATTTTTTTTTACAATATTTACCGGTGAAAAATGTTGGAATTCGTCTAGGGAATTTACGAGGGTAAATTTACCCTCACGAATTCAAAATACTAAGTATAAAATTTGGAGTCGGTTAAATGACCCGAATTTTTTTTTTTTTTTTGTGTTGACAGGGACACTTAATTTTTTTTGGCTATATTTACCAGTGAAAAATTTTGGAAATCGTCTAGGGAATTTACGAGGGTAAATTTACCCTCACGAATTTAAAATACTAAGTATACAATTCGGAGTCGGTTGAATGACTCGATTTTTTTTGTGTTGAAATTGACACTTAATTTTTTTTGACAATATTTACCGGTGAGAAATGTAGGAATTCGTCTAGGGAATTTTCGAGGGTGAGTTTACCCTCACGAATTCAAAATACTAAGTATAAAATTCGGAGTCGGTTAAATGACTCGATTTTTTGTGTTGGTATTGACACTTAATTTTTTTTGACAATATTTACCGGTGAAAAATGTAGAAATTCGTCCAGGGAATTTACGAGAGTAAATTTACTTTCATGAATTCAAAGTGCAAAGTATAAAATTCGGAGTCGGTTAAATGACGCGAATTTTTAATTTTTTGTGTTTTGACATTAGCACTTAATTTATTTTTTTAAATATTTAGCTGTGAAAAATTTAGGACAGAATTCGCCTATAAATACAAACTATAAGTAGGATACCACATCATTAACATAAAAATTTTTCGTACAGGGAAGAAAATCGCAATATCAAACTCCAATAATAATATTCAAATGTTCAAAGAATTAAGAAAATTTAACAGAAAATTTTGTAGTTAAAGAAAAAATTAAAGCTAAAATATTTGCCAATTTTCATTATGACAAATTTTATTCATTATTGGATATATTACATTTAATAATACACGAATGTTGTAAAATCACCAATTTTTATATTAAATTTCTTAATTTTCATATGATTTAGAAGAAAGTACTGTGATTTTTTATATCTCACTTGTATATTAAATATAACGCCGTGTCTAGCGTCTCACACAATCGTGACTTTTGCATCAATATTAAAAGAAAATTTTATGCAATATCAAAACTGGAAAAGCTACAAAAATGCTAAGATTTCACCCCTCCTTAAGGGTGCTTTCCGGTGTTCGGGGCTGGTTCTTGATTTTTTCTATGATTCTTGTTATGAAAAGGAGTAATACTGCCGAAGAAAATTTTATGCAATATCAAAACTGGAAAAGATACAAAAATTCTAAGATTTCACCCCTACTTAAGGGTGCTTTCCGGTGTTCGGGGCTGGTTCTTGATTTTTTCTATGATTCTTGTTATGGAGAGGAGTAATACTGCCGAAGAAAATTTTATGCAATATCAAAACTGGAAAAGCTACAAAAATGCTAAGATTTCACCCCTCCTTAAGGGTGGTTTCCGGTGTTCGGGGCTGGTTCTTGATTTTTTCTATGATTCTTGTTATGAAGAGGAGTAATACTGTCGAAGAAAATTTTATGCAATATCAAAACTGGAAAAGATACAAAAATTCTAAGATTTCACCCCTACTTAAGGGTTCTTTCCGGTGTTCGGGGCTGGTTCTTGATTTTTTCTATGATTCTTGTTATGAAGAGGAGTAATACTGCCGAAGAAAAGTTTATGCAATATCAAAACTGGAAAAGATACAAAAATTCTAAGATTTCACCCCTCCTTAAGGGTGCTTTCCGGTGTTCGCGGCTGGTTCTTGATTTTTTCTATGAATCTTGTTATGAAGAGGAGTAATACTGCCGAAGAAAATTTTATGCAATATCAAAACTGGAAACGATACAAAAATTCTAAGTTTTCACCCCTGTTAAGGGTGCTGTAATGCAGTCTAAACAATTTTTTATCACGCCCTTAGTCGGTATGATAACTTTTTATACCTAGTATAATCATTTGGCTTTATCAGAATTAATTTTTTTTTTTTTTTTTTGAGATTTCGTTGCATTCCAACGATGCAAACTTCAACAGCATCTCCACGTGACTTTTAGGTTTTTTGCTAAAATCCCACAAAGTTTTCGTAACTTACAGTAATTTGCAAAAGTCACACAAAATTTACGTGACTCATAGTTATTCGTAAGAGTCACGCTGATAAATCTTTAAAAAAGTTAGTTTCTGTTAATGGTTATGGTCCTTTTCTCGTTGCAGAAACCAAAGAAGGACCGAACTTTTTTATTTAGAGAATAATTATTTACTGTGCATTTTAACTAAACAGCTTTATTTTAGTTTTTTATCTTCAAATTTCGACATATTCGCCGGTTTGGTGCTATTTGTTCGCCGAAAATAAATGAAAATTTTTATGTCGTCGGCGGGTCTCGAACCCGGAACCCTGCGGTTATGAATCGGAGTCTTTGACCACTCGGCTATTCACATCCTTGTAAATATTTATTCTTATTGTCTATTTGAAGTATAAGGTAATTATAAACATGGAATAGTTTGAGACATTTACTTGATCGCATCTGAAATCATTAGAATAAAAACACGTTTGATTATTTTTCACCGAAATCGATCATTTCAATCTTCATATACAGTAGATATACCGTCGTTCTGCAGTAATAAGCGTAAAATTTTTTTTTACAGAACTACGTGCATAACCTTACAGCGTTACTTTTGTCGGGTCATGAACTAGGCGAACTTTTATTAACGTTGATCAGCGTGACTTTTGCGAGTAACTATAAGTCACGAGACCTTTGTGTGATTTTAAGGAAAAAATAAAAGTCACGTGGAGTGTGTGACTTTAATATTGATACAAAAGTCACGACTGTGTGTAACGCTAGAAATGGCGTAAATATAATATACCAGTTTGTGTTATGGACTTTTCTTTACTTGTAATGGAAGCTTATACTCAATATTTTTAGCAGTGTACATTTTTTATAGTATACGATTTAAAATTGTGGTATAAACTCGAAAAATTCTCCGCCTCAACAATTTTACCACCCTCGAAAATTGTTCACCTCTAAATTTCTTGTCGCCCTAGGCTTTAACCTACTTATAATAACATAAATCCATCTCTGATTAAAAAGTATTTTAAGTTCCGAGTAATTCAATTATTTACAATACACAGCAAATAATTGCAAAGCAGAAGATACAATCTAAGAAATCTCACACAATATTTCATACTACATATTTTTACTATATGAGGCATTCTCTGTCAGTTCAGCATCTTTTTTTTTCGACCCTCTCAGATCTATCGCATAATTGGCTACATTTTAGTACCACTTAAAAACACTCTTTGTGAATTTTTTCAGATTTTTTAATCCATCCATTTAGGAGATGTATCTTTTTTTTGTTATTCATATAACTTCGATGGAGTAAATCTGACAAAAAAATCACACATACAAAAAAATGTTGTTTTTCAATTAATTTTGCATTGCAATATGTCTCATATTTTTATTCGTGCTGCAAAAGCTATTTACAGCAAAAAAAAATGTTACACAATTTTTTTTACTCATTCGGACACCTTCGATATCACTGTTAATTTTATACAAGTTACAGGGAAATGTCAAAAGCATACCAAAAAATTGGCACAGTGGGCATCGACTATTTCAAGGAGGTAAAAAATATTTTCCAAAATTTTCGATCCAATAAATGGCTCCAGGCACGAATAACTGTATGTAAACCCTGAAGGCCGTGTCGTCGTTACACGTCAAGTAGCTCAGTGGATAGATTATTTGAAGTAATAACAAAAAATAAGTGAAATAAAAAAATATATAAAAATAAAAAAACAATTAAATAAATTTAATTAATTTTCTTTCTTCTTTGAATCCTTCAAGTAGTCGATGCCCACTACACCAATTTTTTTTGTAGGTTCTATACATGTCCCTACAGCTTATAAAAAATTGAGAATAATATCGAAGGTATCCGAATGAATGAAAAAAATTGTTTAACATTTTTTTTTGCTGAATATCGCTTTTGCAACACGAATAAAAATATGAGACCTATTGTATTACAAAGTTGAGTGAAAAACAACATTTTTTTATACATGTATTTTTTTTGTCAGACTTACTCCATCAAAGTTATATGAATAATAAAAAAAAAATACATTTCCCAAATGAATTGTTTAAAAAATCTGAAAAAATTCACAAAGAGTGCTTTCAAGTGGTACTAAAATGTGATTTTTTTCCAGATTTTTTAATCCATCCATTTAGGAAATGTATATTTTTTTTGTTATTCATATAACTTCGATGGAGTAAATCTGACAAAAAAATCACACATACAAAAAAATGTTGTTTTTCAATTAACTTTGCATTGCAATATGTCTCATATTTTTATTCGTGTTGCAAAAGCTATTTACAGCAAAAAAAATGTTACACAATTTTTTTTACTCATTCGGACACCTTCGATATCACTGTTAATTTTATACAAGTTACAGGGATATGTCAAAAGCATACCAAAAAATAGGCATAGTGGGCATCGACTATTTCAAGGAGGAAAAAAATATTTTCCAAAATTTTCGATCCAATAAATGGCTATAGGCACGAATAACTGTATGTAAACCCTGAAGGCCGTGTCGTCGTTACACGTCAAGTAGCTCAGTGGATAGATTATTTGAAGGAATAACAAAAAATAAGTGAAATAAAAAAATATAAAAAAATAAAAACCAATTAAATAAATTTAATTAATTTTCTTTCTTTTTTGAATCCTTCAAGTAGTCGATGCCCACTACACCAATTTTTTTGTAGGTTCTATACATGTCCCTACAGCTTATAAAAAATTGAGAGTAATATCGAAGGTGTCCGAATGAATGAAAAAAATTGTTTACCATTTTTTTTTGCTGAATATCGCTTTTGCAACACGAATAAAAATATGAGACCTATTGTATTACAAAGTTGAGTGAAAAACAAAATTTTTTTATACATGTATTTTTTTTGTCAGACTTACTCCATCAAAGTTATAACAATAATTTTAAAAAATACATTTCCCAAATGGATTGTTTCAAAAATCCGAAAAAATTCACAAAGATTGCTTTCAAGTGGTACTAAAATGTGTTCAATTATGGGATAGATCTGATAGGGTCGAAAAAAAAGTGGCTGAACTGACAGAGAATGCCCCATATATTATTATTTTTTTTAAATATATATTTCACCCATTTGTTATTAATTTCGTGATTAAAAAATGATATATTTGTATGTAATAAATTTGCAACATGAAAGTGCATTTCAAAGATTTTTTCAAAATTACTTTCAATATGCACATTCGATGTGTATGTCGAAAACGTTATTTCTAGAGTTCTTCCAAAAACTGCGTTTCACAGAGATTGAAGATCGATTTTTTATATCTACTTCGAAAGTATTTTCAAAAGTACTTCGACATTAAGTAATTGTCATTATGATTATCATTCGATCACTATTAATATGCATTTGAAAAAATAGCGGGTAATCGTAGTCGATATACTTCGATATATCGATAGTGCTTCGATATTAAGTAATTTCCATCATATTTATCATTCGATCTCTATTAATTAGCGTTTTAAATTAAAAAATAGCGGGTAATCGTAGTCGATATGTGACGAAATCTGTCATTTTTCTCATGGTCACATACCGTTAAATAGCAAAATATTAAAAAACGGTAAAATAACCGGTCACATATATATATATACCGCTCATATTTCTATGTGCGGGTAATTCGCGTCGTGCCTCCCACCCCCTTTCCCCTCCCCTCCTGTATATATAAAGCGCGCGTGCGACACAAGTACGGGCGGGTTGTGCGCTCATCCTCTACTGCACTGTATTATTACTACATCACTGTATCGAATATCCTGCATACACTGGATATCTACATTAGTTTCTCTCTCTCTCTCTCTCCCACCCTCTCACCCCATTCTCTCTCTCTCTCTCTGTCTCGCTCTCGCTTTATGTCAAGTCTCTACGCGCAATATCCCAGATCATAAACTCACACACTATTTGCAACATTGCGCTCTCCGGGGATGCGTGATGGTGCGCATAGTGCAGCAAGAAAATACACACGCGTACACAGACGCGACATAGAGACAGAAAGAGAGAGACAGAAAGACGCAAGAGCGAAAGAGAGAGACAGATAGACATACGAGCGAATGAGAGAGACAGAAAGATACCGAAACACCGAGCGAGAGAGAGAGACATAGACAGAAAGACACAAGAGTGAAAGAGACAGAGACAGATAGACACACGAGCGAAAGAGAGAGAGAGAGAGAAACATACCACTAGAGCGAGAGTGAGAGAGAGAGCAACATATCACTAGAGCGAGAGAATGAGAGAGAAACATACCACTACAGTGACAGTGAGAGAGAGAGAAACACACCACTAGAGCGTGAGTGAGAGAGAGAGAAACATACCACTAGAGCGTGAGTGAGAGAGAGAAACATACCACTAGAGCGTGAGTAAGAGAGAGAGAAACATACCACTACAGCGAGAGTGAGAGAGAGAAACATACCACTAGAGCGTGAGTGAGAGAGAGAGAAACATACCACTACAGCGTGAGTAAGAGAGAGATAAACATACCACTAGATCGAGAGAGTGAGAGAGAAACAAAGACACAGAGAGAAAGAGATAGAGAGTTTTGCGCATACAGACACGCAGAATTTGCGCGAGTACATTATTAGTCGGGTTTTAATAGGTGCGCGGTTGAAGCGTCGTGTACCGACGCCTATAAACACGAAAATCAGGGTGGAATATATGCAGTGGGCGTCCCCGGAGATCGCGGGGGCATTAGACGGCCGCAGAAATTGGGCGAATCGCAAGTAAGTACCAAACGTCGTCGTCTTGCGGTAAAGCGACGTCGCCGTCGGTTCGGAGCAGCAGCAACAGCAGCGGCAGTGACACAGCGACCGCGGAGACACCGGCTATTGTATTTCCACAAAGGCGAAAGAAAATAATTGGTTATCACGACGAACAACACCACCAACAACAACACGAGGACATCCCTCCTAATCTTACTGGTAATAAAGACACTGCAACGGTCTTGGAACCGGCTAAAGATAATACAAACCAAGTCACCTCGACGGCGCGTGTCGTCCGCGAGGTACAAGGCGCAGACAAGACGACCATCAACATCGGTGTCGCGATGAACCACGTCAACGATCACGATAACCTTCTCGAACACGATAAGCATCTCAATCTGACGCTGATACATGTCGACGAATTCGAGGACATGGATACACAAGAAGGTAATTTTAGTATTTACCTCTCTTTTTTCTTTTTCTTTTTTTTTTTGTCAACGTCCTTTGTACTCCGAAACAAAAAGAAAAAAAAAATGGCTTCAGAAGTGGTTTTGTCAATATTTGCGTCTTTTCCAAACATTTCGATGTCTATGCGGCGCAGAAAAGTAACGAATGAAATCTGGTGCGATGAGTGAAAAATTAAGTTTCCGCAGGTTTTTTTTTTTTTACAATCGCGATGGCATGTGCGATGAAAAATTACTAACAAATTGTGTAACGGAACAAATTTGGAAACTAACTATGCGGTTTTTATTGCATCGGTTTGCTTTTTATCGTAGTGCGAAAGTCTCTCGGTTCGTCTACGATTGGCTTGAATTTTTGCATCGTTTTAGTTTGATTCTTTGTATACTTTGTGTAAGGAAAATAAGAATGAAAGAATATCTTGATGAATGGTTTTAGCTGTGTTTATATTAAACGGTAATATCGATACATGATTTTGGTGCAAAAGCAAAAAAAATTTATTGATGGTAACTTTTTGGAGTTTGAAATGCGTATGAGAAGAAAATAACAAATTGGATCTAAAAAATTAACTTATTTGTTACTGCATATGAGGAATTTTCTTCATATTGTACTAGGCAGAGTTGTAAATGCATAATAATTATAGAAATAATGATGATGATACAATCAGCTCTATAATTATGATTTTATAATAATAACATGTAGCGATTGTAATACAATGATTAAACTTTGGAATGGCTGCAAAAATGATTAATTTTCAATAAAAATTCACAGTAATCCTTTTGAAGAAGTGGAAAAAAAAAGTAATGCATTACTTATTTCTTCCATTTTTTCCACTATTGCAATATTAAAGCAAAAATTAGGATTTTTTTCAGCTATTCAAATGTTTACACTCTATTTTATAATCGCTACATATTATTATTATGAAATCATAATTACTAAATTACAAAATTATGATTTTATAATAATAACATGTAGCGATTGTAATACGATGATTAAACTTTGGAATGGCTGCAAAAATTATTATTTTTCAATACAAATTCACGGTAATCCTTTTGAAAAAATGGAAAAAAATGAGTAATGCATTAAGAAAGTAATGCATTACTTATTTCTTCCATTTTTCCACTATTTCTTGCAATATTAAAGCAAAAATTAGTATTTTTTTCAGCTATTCAAATGTTTACACTCTATTTTATAATCGCTACATATTATTATTATGAAATCATAATTACAAAATTACAAAATTATGATTTTATAATAGTAACATGTAGCGATTGTAATACGATGATTAAACTTTGGAATGGCTGCAAAAATTATTATTTTTCAATAAAAATTCACAGTAATCCTTTTGAAAAAATGGAAAAAAAAAGTAATGCATTACTTATTTCTTCCATTTTTTCCACTATTTCTTGCAATATTAAAGCAAAAATTAGTATTTTTTTCAGCTATTCAAATGTTTACACTCTATTTTATAATCGCTACATATTATTATTATGAAATCATAATTACAAAATTACAAAATTATGATTTTATAATAATAACATGTAGCGATTGTACTACGAATGACATCATTTTGTTTCTTTTCTTTTCATCCTTCATATATGGAAAATAAGAAAAAAAAACTGATACATTTCTACAGACAGTTTCATCATTATTTATTTTAACAATTTGTATGTTTGTACATAAAAGTAGTGGAAAAAATTAATATTGCCCGGTTATTCTGTCAGTTTCAGTTTATCTGTTGCTATTTTGGGCAAAAATTAACATGATTTACTCGTAAAATAAAGAATATTTTGATTTGTGATAAAAGCAGCATTGTAAATGTCTAATACTTATAGAAATAATGATGATGATACAATCAGCTCTATAATTATGATTTTATAATAATAACATGTAGCGATTGTAATACAATGATTAAACTTTGGAATGGCTGCAAAAATTATTATTTTTCAATACAAATTCATGGTAATCCTTTTGAAAAAATGGAAAAAAAAAAAGTAATGCATTCAGAAAGTAATGCATTACTTATTTCTTCCATTTTTTCCACTATTGCAATATTAAAGAGAAAATTAGTTTTTTTTTTCAGCTATTCAAATGTTTATAATCACTACATATTATTATTATGAAATCATAATTACAAAACAAATTTTACTGTAAACTATATCTCATGAATTAATTGGGATTTACAACTCTGGATAAAAGCCAGCTTTTTTTACACAGACTAAAATAGTTTGGATTGATTCTTTATATCCTTTGGATAAGGAAAATTTTAGAGCAAAATCTAAAAAATTAACTAATTTGTTTGCATATGAGGAATTTTGTTCATATTGCACTAGACAATTTTCTATGATTTTCTACGAATGACAATAATTGTTGAATCATTCTGTTTCTTATCTTTCTATCCTTCATATATGGAAAATAAGAAATGTATCTACATTTTCACAGAAAATATAGATAATAAGAAATAAAATAAAAAATAAGAAGGATAGAAAGAAAAGAAACAAAATAATTCAAGAATTACTGTCATTTGTAGATAATCACAGAAAATTGCCTAGTACAATATGAAAAAAATTTCTCATATGCAAATAAATTAGTTAATTTTTTAGATCCGATTTTCTTCTCATATGCATTTCTAATTCTAAAGAAATAAATAATGATGAAATTATCTGCAGAAATTCTGCAGATAGTTTCATAATTATTTATTTTAACAATTTGTATGTTAATTAACCTACTTTAACAATTTGTATGTTTGTGCCTAAATATAGTGAAAATAATGAATATTACCCTGTAATTCCGGTGAGAAAGGGAAAAAAATTAATTTAGGGTCTTATTAGCTCGCAAATGGCATGCAGGAAGTAAATAACTAACAATTTATTAGAAAAACTTATTTGTTATTGTCGTAATTTTTTTTTACCTCTCTATCCTCTCTCTTTCTCTTTGTCGGTCTTGGCTGTTACAAAATTTGTCTAATTAACATAGTACGTTGATTCCTCGTTGCATTTGTGTCATTTTTTCCCCACTTGTATTATCATTTGTACCATTTTCACTCTTTCCCTGTTTTCTCTCTTTTCAGTGACTCTTTATAAATTTCTGTCTCAAATATTATGTTATCTATATAAATATCTTAACTATTTTCATCTCTTTATTATAGTTAACTTCTTACTTACTGAATATAGTAAATAACAAACATTGTGCATTATTGCAGAACAATTTGTTCTATGAATTTGTATGTTAGTTTATAGATTTTTGTATGAATGCTTACAATTTTTTTTTTCTCTCTATTTTCACTCTTTGAACTCATAGAAAAATTACTTTATCTGAAGCATCTGAATATTTGTGTATAAGCATAATTAAAAAAATTATCATTGTCAGGATTTTCTGGTGAAAAAAAAAAAATTCATACCTTTTCTGACTCGTATGTAGAAAATAAATAACTAATAAACTGTATAAAAAAACATATGGGAATATTTCTCATTTATAATCTCAATAATTTTGCTATCATAGAAATTTTTATGATTGTCTATAAATGTGCAATAATTTTGGCATAATTTAATAAAAATTACAAGCTGTTAATAAATTCTTAATATTAGTTAGTAAAATCACCTGTAATCAAAATGTATTTTCAATAAAGTCCATTAATGATTGTTCAAAATGATTCTTTAAATTTTGTAGAAATTTTTGACTCCAATAAATTAAAATGATCAAAAAATGGTATTTCAAAAATTTGCACTTTTTGAAATTTTTAAAAATTATTATTCTCAGCTTAGATATTCTTTGTCAAGAATGACAAATATTTATTGGCCACCCTATATTCATATTTTTATTTATGATCAAACGATCTTCAGCTTTTTTTTTAACATGTCAATGTGAATAGTCTGATTTGTCATTTGGTTGTAAAGTAGCAAAAAAAATCATGATTACAACCGCAACTACTTTTTATTTTTCAACTGTGATCAGATTATTATGCTAATGAGAATTATAAAAACAAAAATATTGAAAATCCAGAGAAAATGCTCAAGTTTTGGATTTAAACTCGTAACTTTTGTCTCAATGCTTTGGAAAATAGCTTTGATGTTTCTTAATCATAATTATGTCAATCAGTTCTCAATCTTACTTTATTTCTTTTACTTTTTGTTGCAGAAACTCCAAACGACGGTGGAGGAGACAGTACAGAGCCTCGTCGCATCAACGGGGAGCCAGAATTTGAGCTGGCTGATGTGAGTTGTCTTGGACAGGATCAAGACATGGAGGAAGGTAAGTTTAAAATGAAAAAAAAAAAAAAAAAATCAAAATTTTGTTTCCATCAAAACTTGAATCATTATCAGTAAAAATAAAATTTATTCGGCACGACAAAAAATTGATTTTACAAATATTATTCATGGTGACTGCGATCAGGGAAAACTGAGAAAAGTCAGGGAAATAAAAAATTGATCAGGGAATCAGGAAAAAGTCAGGGAATATCGAAATTAGTCAGGGAAAAAGTAGATTGTTGCCAAAGTTTCAATAACTGAATAAAAATGCATAAAAGAGTGACTTGGAAAAAAAAAACAACCGAAAAATATTTGAAAAGAACAAAAAAACAAATAAAAATTGATATAAACATTACAACATAAATCTATTTGAACAAATCGAAGCACTCAACAAAAAAGTTTAAAAAGTGTTATATGTTACTAAAATAAGTATTACACTTCACATCAGTATTTAATCGGATTTAAAGCATTATAATTCCAAAGAACGTTTATGTTTTGAAAGAGAAAATATATTTTCAAAAGTACTATTCGTTGTTGATCGAGAAATAAATAACTTATCAAAAACACGTATCTGTTTCTAATACATTTTTTTTTATCCGCGTTATAAATTTTTTAGTAGATGTCCTTAAAATTTCGGTCAGGGAAAATTGATAAATTAGTCAGAGAAAAATCAGGGAAAAGTCAGGGAATTTTTTCCAGAAAAAAAAAACGGCTACTATTTGTTATTCAACAAATTCATAGGAAAAATTATTTTTTATTTCTATGGAATTAATAGTTAAATTTAAAAAAATACAAATGAATTTTATAAAGTTGCCAAATATTTCTTTTTAATTATTTTTTTTTTTTCTCTCAACTGTTCATGTATTGTATTGAAAATTAATTTCATTAATGATTATTTTAAATATTGTACGTATTTTTATGAACAATTATACGAAAATAAACAAATGATGAATAATAGAATGAATAAAAAATTACTTTTATAATATGTAAAGAAAATGTCTAAAAATCCTTCTAAAAAAAACATGTATCTGAATAAATTAAAGAATTAATTTCATGAAACAAATAATAAAGTCGAACAACGTTTTTTTTTTCTACTAATTTATTAGCTTTTTGTTATCCAAAATCTATGTTCTTAGTATCTTCAATATCGTAAATTTAAAAACAATTCCATCATCGCAAAATCCTCAAATTCCGATCCAATAAAACTTTTCATTAGCAATGTAAGTGTAATAAATCTTCAATAATTTGTTTACCCTTAACCTTATATCCATAATTTAACTAATTCGGAGCAAACGAAGCGTATCTTACGGCCGAGACACTGACCCGTAAAATTTTGCTATATTCGCAGTTCTCAGCTCACAATATAATATATCTATACCGCGATTTTCTAAAAATACCATAGATGTTCCACGATGACTCGTGAAGCATATAAATAAGCTTTTTGTGCATTCGGACAAAATCTTGCTGCATTTTCCTTGAAAAAAAAAGTTTTAACAAAAAAAATAATGAAAATTTCATCTACATTTTACGCACTGACCTTTTGTGTCTTTTAACAATAAATAAAAGAATTAAAACAAACAAAGCAAAAACAAAATTTCAACTATATTTTACGCTTTTGTGTTTTTTAACGATAAAACAAAACAAATAAAACAAACCAAAAAAAAAACGAAAATTTCAACTACAATTTAAGCGTTGACCTTTTGTGTCTTTTAACGGTAATAAAAAAATTAAAACAAAAAAAGAAAATTTCAACTACGTTTTACGCACTGACCTTTTGTGTCTTTTAGCAATAAATAAAAGAATTATAACAAACAAAACAAAAATAAAATTTCAACTATATGTTACGCTTTTGTGTTTTTTAACAATAAAATAAAACAAATAACACAAACCAAAAAAAAAACGACAATTTCAACTACAATTTAAGCGTTGACCTTTTGTGTCTTTTAACAGTAATAAAAAAATTAAAACAAAAAAAGAAAATTTCAACTACATTTTACGCACTGACCTCTTATGTCTTTTAACAATAAACAAAAGAATTAAAAGAAACAAAGCAAAAACAAAATTTCAACTATATGTTACGCTTTTGCGTTTTTTAACAATAAAATAAAACAAATAAAACAAACCAAAAAAACGAAAATTTTAACTATATTTTATGCGTTGATCTTTTGTGTCTTTTAACAGTAATAAAAAAATTAAAACAAAAAAAGAAAACTTCAACTATATTTTACGCGTTGACTTTTGTGTCTTTTAACAGTAATAAACGAATTAAAACAAAAAAAAGAAAATTTCAACTATATGTTACGCTTTTGTGTTTTTTAACAATAAAATAAAACAAATAAAACAAACCAAAAAAAAAAAAAAAAAAATTTCAACTACAATTTAAGCGTTGACCTTTTGTGTCTTTTAACAGTAATAAAAAAATTAAAACAAAAAAAGAAAATTTCAACTATATTTTACGCGTTTATCTTTTGTGTCTTTTAACAGTAATAAACGAATTAAAACAAAAACAAAAGAAAATTTCAACTATAATTTACGCGTTGATCTTTTGTGTCTTTTAACAGTAATAAAAAAATTTACAAAAAGAAAATTTCAACTATATTTTACGCGTTGATCTTTTGTGTCTTTTAACAGTAATAAACGAATTGAAACAAAAACAAAAGAAAATTTCAACTATAATTTAACCGCAGACCTTTTCGTCTGTTAACAATAATTTTTTAATTAATGAAAAAAATAAAGAGAAAATTACGACTATATTTTACGCTCTGACCATTTATGACTATTTATATTGCTTCCTCATAGAGGAAGCTTTGTTTTCGTGAACAATTTTTTTTTTCGAGATTTTCATGTCAGGACACTCAGAATGGTCTAAAAGGTCGAGAAAAGTGGTTTAGAAAAAATGTCTGTATGTGTGTGTGGGCGTATATGCACAATTTTTTGTTAGCACGATAGCTGTCGCAATTTTTAAGATATCGGGCTCAAATTTGAACCACGAGTAAACTGTCGTTAAACAAGGTATGGGATTAAATTTGGAGTTAATCCATCAAGCTGTTCAAAATTTATGGCATTTTGAATTTTTTGGAGAATGTCAGCTCGGGCTCTAACTCCCGCAATTTTTATGATATCCGGCTCAAACTTGGACCAGAAGTGGACTGTTATCAAATAGTGTTTGGGATTAAATTTGGTGTCAAACCGTTAAGGGGTTCACAATTTATGGCATTTTTTAATTTTTTGCCATTTTTTGTTCGTGCTCTAACTTTCGCAATTTTTAAGATATCGGGCTCAAATTTGGTCCACAAGTGGACTGTTGTTAAATAAAGTTTGGGAGTGAATTTGACGTCAATCCGTTAAGGGGTTTAAAATTTATGGTATTTTGAATTTTTTGTTTGTGCTCTAACTTCTGCAATTTTTAAGATATCGGGCTCAAATTTGGTCCACAAGTAGAGTGTGGGTAAACTAAGCATCAGTTCGAATCTGGCGAGAATCTGTCGAGGGGTTCAAAAGTTATGCCATTTAAAATTTTTTTGAAAACAAGGCTGCAAAGTAGAACTTTGCAAATTGCTTCCTCATTATTATTGGAATTTTACAACGCTTCCTCTATGAGGAAGCCAAAATAGTTTAACATGCGTCCTCATATTTTTTCCTTTTTTTGCAACCATTTCCAGACGAGTCGAGATCTGAGGCAACTTTTCGCTACACAGTCGAGAATCTCTCGAAACTGAAGGATTCGCAATTGTCGCCACCGTGTTACGTACGAAATTTACCATGGAAAATAATGGTGATGCCACGATCGAGTCAGAGCCAGGAACGACAACCCCAACGTTCCCTCGGCTTCTTTCTACAGTGCAACGGCGAGAGCGAGTCAACATCGTGGAGCTGTTACGCCGTTGCAGAATTGCGACTTCTTTCGTGCAAGGAGGGACAGGATTCCTTCAGCAGAAGTAAGTATACACTTATCGAGTTGCGTTTTATTGAATAATCTACGAGTAATCGATTTGTATAGACACGCGATTCAATCTTAAATCACTTGATGAAAATCGAGTGATGAAAATATATTTAGCATTAGCTATAAATATAATATGAACGTAATTGAATGATAAATATAATGACGATCTCCAATAATTTATAGATTTTCGTTTTTCTAGACAATTTGTCACAAATCAGATAAAACGTGATATTGATTCAAAATTTTTTTTTTAAGTTTTTTTTTTTCAGTTTATCTGCTGCTATTTTGAGCAAAAATTTAGATGATTTAGTCGTAAATTAAAGAATATTTTGATCTGTGATAAAAACCAGCTTTTTTACGGAGACTAAAATGAAATTAGGTTTTTTTGTAATATTTAGTGTAATTTCACGAGACAATTGAAAGGCTAATAATTTGCAAAAAAAAATGTAGTTGTCCTTGATAATACCAAAATCTTGTGATTACTCCTAAAGACGATAAAATGAATGCTTGTTTTTATTTTCAGAGATACAACATCTCTTCTACAACAAAGAGAATGATTGGGGTTTCAGTCACTTTATGCTCTGGCAAGATGTGCTTGATCCAGATAAGGGCTACATCAAAGACGACTCGATCACTCTCGAGGTGAGTTCTAGCCATGGAAATATAAAACAAGGATGCAAAGTAGAACCTTGCACATTGCTTCCTCATTATTTTTCGCTTTTTACAAAGCTACCTCTACGAGGAAGTATGTTAATCAAATTTGGCTTCCTCATAGAGGAAGATTTGTAAAAAGCGAAAAATAATGAGGATGCAATGTGCAAGGTTCTACATTGCATCCTTGTTTTGTTTTATTCTTATTTTCTGATGTTTTACGAAATGCAGAGCGAAACCAGAAAATTTTTTTAACATTAAAATTAACGTAAAATCCAAACCGCTTTACCGATCATCACCAAATTTGGTACGTGGCAGGGCTGAATGTTATTTTTCCTGTGTAGAAAATTTCACTCGATTATTTGAAATTTTACCTGAATTAGAGCAAAACGAAAATTTTTCGAAAAATTCAAAATCTCATAAAAACCGAAACGCTTTACCGATTTGGCCCAAATTCAATACCAAAGGTCGCATCACTTTGTTGAATTTTAATACGAAGTTTCAGCTCGATAGTAAAAATTCGTTCGAGCTAGAGCATTTACGTACTTTTTTCAAAATTTCAAAATTCTTATAAAAATGAAATGTGTCAATCGATTTTCCCGAAATTTATACCAATTGAAGATTAGGTAGTACTGCACATGTTGTTTAAATTTGAACTGATTCGGTCGAATAGTTTAAAAGTTACAGTTAAATGAATTTTTGGCCTTTCATCACACACACATACACACATACATCCGGACAATTTTTCTAAACCACTTTTCTCGATGTTTTAGACCATTCTGAGTAATCTGATATAAAAATCTCGAAATTTTTTTTTCATGAAAACAAAGCTTTCTCTATGAGGAAGCAAAAAGAATGCAAAGTAGAACTTTGCACATTGCTTCCTCATTAATTTTCATCTTTCGCAACGCCGGCCTCTATGAGGAAGTTTCTTTAATTTATTTTTCGTTTCCTCATAGAGGAAACTTTGCGAAAAATGAACATTTTTGACGAACCAATGTGCAAAGTTCCACTTTGCATCCTTATTTTAAATACAAATTAAAGAAGTACGAAAACAAAAATTTTCATAAATTCAAAGTTCTATAAAATCTAAACCGCTTTATGGATTTCGCTCAAATTCAATACCGATCGTCATTTTTCATTGCTTTATTCGTCAAAAACTGTTTAAGCTGATTATGTAAAAAATTGTGGCAGCTAGAGAACATACAGAGATTTTTTGAAAAACTTCCATGTCTTATAAAATCTGAACCACTTTACCAATCTTCACCAAATTCGATATCTACTACAACTGGATGTTAATTTTACCTTGCAAAAGATTTGAGCACGTTTGGTCGAACTTAATTTGAATAAGAACGAAAACAACATTTTTTCGAAAATTCAAAATATTATAAAATCTAAACCGCTTTATGTATTTCGCTTAAATTCAATACCGATCGTCATTTTTCATTGCTTTATTCGTCAAAAACTGTTTAAGCTGATTATCTAAAAAATTGTGGCAGCTAGAGAACATACAGAGATTTTTTGAAAAATTCAATGTCTTATAAAATCTGAACCACTTTACCAATCTTCACCAAATTCGATATCTACTACAACTGGATCTTAATTTTACCTTGCAAAAGATTTGAGCAGGTTTGGTCGAACTTAATTTGAATAAGAACGAAAACAACATTTTTTCGAAAATTCAAAATTTTATAAAATGTAAACCGCTTTATGTATTTCGCTTAAATTCAATACCGATCGTCATTTTTCATTGCTTTATTTGTCAAAAACTGTTTAAGCTGATTATCTAAAAAATTGTGGCAGCTAGAGAACATACAGAGATTTTTTGAAAAATTCAATGTCTTATAAAATCTGAACCATTTTACCAATCTTCACCAAATTCGATATCTACTACAACTGGATGTTAATTTTACCTTGCAAAAGATTTGAGCAGGTTTGGTCGAAATTAATTTGAATAAAAATGAAAACAAATTTTTTTCGAAAATTCAAAATTTTATAAAATGTAAACCGCTTTATGCATTTCGCTTAAATTCAATACCGATCGTCATTTTTCATTGCTTTATTCGTCAAAAACTGTTTAAGCTGATTATCTTAAAAATTGTGGCAGCTAGAGAACATACATAGATTTTTTGAAACATTCCATGTCTCATAAAATCTGAACCACTTTACCAATCTTCACCAAATTCGATATCTACTACAACTGGATGTTAATTTTACCTTGCAAAAGATTTGAGCACGTTTGGTCGAACTTAATTTGAATAAGAACGAAAACAAAATTTTTTCGAAAATTCAAAATTTTATAAAATCTAAACCGCTTTATGTATTTCGCTTAAATTCAATATCGATCGTCATTTTTCATTGCTTTATTCATCAAAAACTGTTTAACCTGATTATCTAAAAAATTGTGGCAGCTAGAGAACATACATAGATTTTTTGAAAAATTCAATCTCTTATAAAATCTGAACCACTTTACCAATCCTCACCAAATTCGATATCTACTACAACTGGATGTTAATTTTACCTTGCAAAAGATTTGAGCAGATTTGCTCAAACTTAATTTGAATAAGAACGAAAACAAATTTTTTTCGAAATTTCAAAATTTGATAAAATCTAAACCGCTTTATGTATTTCGCTTAAATTCAATACCGATTGTCATTTTTCATTGCTTCATTCGTTAAAAACTGTTTAAGCTGACTATCTAAAAAATTGTGGCAGCTAGAGAACATACAGAGATTTTTTGAAAAATTTCATGTCTTATAAAATCTGAACCACTTTACCAATCTTCACCAAATTCGATATCTACTACAACTGGATGTTAATTTTACCTTGCAAAAGATTTGAGCAGGTTTGGTCGAACTTAATTTGAATAAGAACGAAAACAAATTTTTTTCGAAAATTCAAAATTTTATAAAATCTAAACCGCTTTATGTATTTCGCTTAAATTCAATACCGATCGTCATTTTTCATTACTTTATTCGTCAAAAACTGTTTAAGTTGATTATCTAAAAAATTGTGGCAGCTAGAGAACATACAGAGATTTTTTGAAAAATTCCATGTCTCATAAAATCTGAACCACTTTACCAATCTTCACCAAATTCGATATCTACTACAACTGGATGTTAATGTTATCTTGCAAACGATTTGAGCAGGTTTGGTCGAACTTAATTTGAATAAGAACGAAAACAAATTTTTTTCAAAAATTCAAAATTTTATAAAATCTAAACCGCTTTATGGATTTCGCTCAAATTCAATACCGACCTTCATTTTTCATTCCTCTATTTGTCCAAAACTATTTAGCTCATTAGCTGAAAAATTGCGGAAGCTAGAGAACATACAGACATTTTTCGAAAAATTGAAAGGCTTATAAAATCTGCATTTTTTAAAAAAAAATTTCGAAAATGTATACATAGGAAGGGGCGTTGCTCCTCTACCAGCGTGCCAAATTTCAGCTTGATTGTTAAAGCCGTTTTCGAGATACATACAGCGTTTTGAATTTTTACATACATACATCCAGACATTTTTTCTAAACCACTTTTCTCGACGTTTTGGGTCATTCTGAATGAAAATCACGAAATTAAAAAAAAAAATTTTACGAAAACAAAGCTTCCTCTATGAGTAAGCAAAAAACCAGGGAAAAGGGAGAGAAAAATCAGTGATTTTTATTTTCAGACTAAATTGTCAGAAAATTTGTAAATGTCTAAAAATATTGAAAATAAATTCGTTTTGCGATCTTTAAATTGTTTTCTATCGATCCTATGATTTACGTAGATTTTTTAAAAAACTATTTCTCGTAATAATTCTGTTCTATTAAAGTAAAAAAAAATGGACCGATCGAGGGATCTGTATTAAAGAAATCCGACAATAAAGCAGAAAGATCTCGCGAGTGTCGTTAGAACTTTGCGGATATAATTCGTAACGTGTACTACGGCTTCTAAATCAATACTTCTCAATGTCAGCAAGCTCGGTATTAGGATTATCGGTAGACCACTGCACGATGAAGAAAATCCTCCGATCGAAATAAACTTTTGCTGCTGCTGCTGCTGCGTGAGGATTTTATCTTGGGACGATTGAAAAATGTGGTGGCTTTGAATTTTCAGGTACACGTGCTTGCCGACGCACCTCATGGCGTCAGCTGGGACAGCAAAAAACACACGGGATTCGTGGGTCTCAAGAATCAAGGCGCGACTTGTTATATGAACTCTCTTCTACAGACACTTTACTTCACGAATCAGGTACGCATTTTTTTTCTACTCTAAAAAAAATATCATTCATTAAAAAAAAGAAAAAAAATAATTATTATTATAGGCTGCAAAAAACATGTGTTTTTAAATGAACTGTAGTTTTTATTCTTACAACTACATTTAACACTGAAATAATAAAATATTGTTTCAATCTCATATGAAATTGTAGGAATTAGAAGTTTAAAAAAATGTCATTGATTCAAAATAATTCGCTTTTGGACTGATAAAAATAAGTGTTTTTACATTAACTGCAGTTTTTATTCTTACAATTACATTTAACACTGAAATAATTGAATATTTGCTTCAATCTCATATGAAATTGTAGGAATTATACAAGTTAAAAAACAAATGGCATTGATTAAAAAATAATTCACTTGTGGACTGATAAAAATAAGTGTTTTTACATTAACTGCAGTTTTTATTCTTACAACGACATTTAACACTGAAATAATAAAATATTGTTTCAATCTCATATGAAATTGTAGGAATTAGAAGTTTTGAAAAAATGGCATTGATTAAAAAATAATTAACTTCTGGACTGATAAAAATAAGTGTGTTTACATTAACTGCAGTTTTTATTCTTACAACTACATTTAACACTGAAATAATAAAATATTGGTTCAATCTCATATGGAATTGTAGGAATTAAAAGTTTTTAAAAATGGCATTGATTAAAAAATAATTAACTTCTGGACTGATAAAAATAAGTGTGTTTACATTAACTGCAGTTTTTATTCTTACAACTACATTTAACACTGAAATAATAGAATATTGCTTCAATCTCATATGAAATTGTAGGAATTAGAAGTTTAAAAAAATGGCATTGATTAAAAAATAATTCACTTCTGGACTGATAAAAGCAAGTGTTTTTACATTAACTACAGTTTTTATTCTTACAACAACATTTAACACTGAAATAATAAAATATTGTTTCAATCTCATACGAAATTGTAGGAATTAGAAGTTTAAAAAAATGGGATTGATTAAAAAATAATTCACTTGTGGACTGATAAAAATAAGTGTTTTTTCATTAACTGCAGTTTTTATTCTTACAACTACATTTAACACTGAAATAATAAAATATTATTTTGCCTATTTAGAATGGGTTAAATAATCTAGTTATTGTTTCAATCTCATATGAAATTGTAGGAATTCGAAGTTTAAGAAAAAACGGCATTGATTAAAAGATTATTCGCTTGTGGACTGATAGAAACAAGTATTTTTACACTAACTGTAGTTCTTATTCTTATAATCTCATTTAACATTGAAAAAATAAAATATTTTTTTGCCTATTTTAGAGTTATTATTTCATTCTCATATAAAGTGTCGGAATTAGACGTAAAGAAAAAAAAATTGGTGAATAAAATAGCGGAAAAAAAATCTTTTAACTATTTTTTTGATTCAGTAGTGTCCAAAATTGAAGAAAAATGATTTTCTTTCGACGGGAAAATATGAACTTAGAGAATCTTGAATAGATTAGGATTTTGATACACAGTGAAATATCTATTTTTTTTCAAGGCAAAAATTCCGATCCGTTTACTATAATTTTGTCCATTGAAATGCGATCATCATGTGTTTTGTTTTCATTCATAATCTGATCTAATCTGTACATTTTTACCAAAACCAGTTAATTTTCTCACAATTTTCGATATTCATGTACCCGCACAAAAAATATCTTCTTTCAATTCACACAAAAAAAAAAGTCGTTGGACCGCGAAAATGATGAAGTTTCGAGCTAAAAAAAATTTGCAAACGTCAGAAAATATCCTCGATATTTATTGGCCACTCTACAGATTCGATACAGACTCAATCGGTAAAAAACTGGTTTACCTATTTTCTTCGCAACTATTAATATTTCGGACAAAAACGAATTAGGTTTCCGTAATCAATAGATAGATGTATGAAAATCTAATTTGCTTTTGTCCGCAATATTCACAGTTGGGCAGAAAATAGGGCAACAGGTTCGTTACCGATTGAGTCTGTGCCACATCCCCTTAAGGTGATGCTGGAGTAGATTTTTTTACCGATTTTGGTCGGTAAAAATGGGCGATTTCGTAATATACACTATTCATCGAAAATATGCTACAAATATACGTCAAATTTTGCAAGGATATAATAAAAACATTCATGCTTGGGTGTCCGGTTGAATTACTGTTCAAAACATACAAGAAATGTAAGAAATTGTATATTACTGAACCTCTCAAAAACCAATATGGCCGCTCGAAATGTCAACAGGTCCTTTGAGGTAAGATATAAACGTTTCTGGAACTCAGATGTGTTAAATCAGACCGGACATCCATTCTTTGATTATTCCTGAACCTTTCAAAACCGTCGGAATGTCGATTACACAAACCAAATCCACGAATAGTGTATACTATGATTACAAAGACTGTTTGCTTTTCGCACAGGCTCAGAGCTGGTAAAGAGCTTGAATATAGTTCCGTCATTAGGAGACAGGTGGCGCTGACGTAGTCTGTTTACTTTTGGCAAAAGCTCCGAGCCTCTGCATCGCGACCGTAGTATACACTATATATGGATTTGGCTTGTATAGTTAACATTCTGATGGTTTTGGAATATTTAGAAATCATCACAGAATTGACGTCCGGTCTGATTTTACATATCTAATTTCCAGAAACAATTATATCTTACAGCAAAGGTCTGTTGATATATCGTGTGCGGCCATTTTGCATTCGGTATCTTTTGCCAAAAGTAAGCAGACTACTCGGCGCCACCTGTGTCCTAATCGGGAAACTTACCGAACAAAGTCGGTATCAAAATCTACTCCAGCATCCCCTTAAGCAATGTTTCTGCTTGCTTTGAAATGTTGCGCCTACAATAATTTTTCGGGTGGGCTTATTTTTTATTTTTATTTTTTTCGTTTTTTGTTTCTCAGTTGCGCAAGGCTGTGTATAAAATGCCGACGGAGAGCGACGACTCTAGCAAAAGTGTGGCCCTGGCGTTGCAAAGGGTTTTTCACGAGCTTCAATTCTGCGACAAGCCTGTGGGAACGAAGAAACTGACCAAGAGCTTCGGCTGGGAGACATTGGACTCTTTTATGCAACACGACGTGCAGGAATTTCTACGCGTGTTGCTCGACAAGCTCGAAAGCAAAATGAAGGGTACCTGCGTCGAGGGAACAGTGCCAAAGTTGTTTGAGGGAAAAATGGCATCGTTTATCAAATGCAAGAACATCGACTACACGTCAAACAGAGTCGAGACTTTCTACGATATTCAATTGAATATTAAAGGAAAGAAGAGCAGTAAGTAATTCCCTTTAATTTTTTCATTTCAAAACTTTTTTTTTAACATGGCCGCAGTCAGGGAAAACCGGGAAAAGTCAGGGAAATTAAAAATTGATCAAGGAATCAGGGAAAAGTCAGGGAATATCGAAATTAGTCAGGGAAAAAGTAGATTGTTGCCAAAGTTTCAATAACTGAATAAAAATTCATAAAAGAAAGACTTGGAAAAAAAAAACAACCGAAAAATATTTGAAAAGAAAAAGAAAACAAATAAAAATTGATATAAACATTACAACATAAACCTATTCGAACAAATCAAAGCACTCAACAAAAAAATTTTAAAAGTGTTTTATATTACCAAAATAAGTATTACACTTCACATCAGTATTTAATCGGATTTAAAGCATTATAATTCCAAAGAACGTTTATGTTTTGAAAGAGAAAATATATCTTCAAAAGTACTATTCGTTGTTGATCGAGAAATAAATAACTTATCAAAAACACGTATCTGTTTCTAATACATTTTTTTTTATCCGCATTATAAATTTTTTAGTAGATATCCTTAAAATTTCGCCAGCGAAAATTGATAAATTGGTCAGGGAAAAGTCAGGGACTTTTTTTCGAAAAAAAAGGCTACCATGTGTATACTTATTTCATATAATTTCGCCATTTTGTTATACACTGTTAAAAATATTTGCAAATAAAATGGAAAATTCAAAGACTTTCTACCAAATCCTATGAAAATATGGAAATAAAAAAATTGGTAATTTTTTTACACTCGTGTATTCAATTCTATGTATCAGTTGGTGAAAAAAAATTTTCGTTAATTTCCAAACATTTTTAATAGTGCCCTAATTTAACCTCTGAATAATTAATTATAAATTATTCAATAAAATATATTTTTATTTGATAAAATTTCTAAAGTAATAAATAAAAGTAATAGGTTGACTGATTACATTTGATTTTTTCCATTTTCTTGCATTATAATAATTACAAAATAAAAAATTGTGTTGCGTTATATTTCGTGCTTATTATTTTCATTAAATATTAGAAAATAAATTATTTATATCGTAAACAAAAACAGGTAAGTAACGAAAGTTACGTCGAATGCTTAAAATAATGTATTTTTGCTCTGTTTTCTTCCAGTTTACGAATCTTTCCGGGATTATGTAAGCACGGAAATTCTCGACGGTGACAACAAGTACGATGCCGGCGAACACGGATTGCAGGAAGCCGAGAAAGGAGTTATATTTCAGGCTTTCCCACCAGTTTTACATCTTCATCTGATGCGATTTCAGTACGATCCGGTCACGGATTGTTCGGTCAAGTTTAACGACAAGTCAGTATTTCATTTTATCATTCAACACCTGAAATCGTTATCATAAATTTCCTAAATATATTTATTACAAAAAAAGCTAAAGAAATTTCATCTTGATAACCATTTTTTCTTTCATAAAATGACCATTGATTTTTTAAAAACAATTTTTTTGTCTCAGATAGTTGCACTAATAAATGAAAAATAATATTTAGTTATTTGTCAATTTTAACGACAAATCAGTATTTCATTTTTTAATCCAATTGCTATAATGTTTATTGTAAATACCTTAAAGATATTTATTAACAATTTTATAAATATCCTAAAGAAATTTATTTTTAAAACAATTTTTTTTTTAAATAAAATGTCCATTGATTTTCTTTTTTAAAGATTTTTCTGCGCCAGAATAATTGCATCAACAAAACGAAAAATAATATTTAGGCATTTATTATTCTTCACGATGCTTAATTATGAGATTTCGAGATTTTATATGATTGATTTTTTTTTAAACATTTTTTTAGTCCCGAATGCATCAATAAACGAAAAATAATAATTCGTCATTTATTATTCTTCACGATGTTTAATTATGTGTTTGTCAATTTTAACGACAAATCAGTATTTCATTTTTTTTTATCGAATTGCTGTAATCCTTAATGCAAATACCCTAAAGATGTTTATTAAAAATGTTATAAATATTCTAAAGAAATTTATCTTAAAAACAATTTTTTTTTGGTTTATAAAATGACCATTGATTTTCTTTAAATAGTTTTCTGCTCCAGAATAATTATATCAATAAACGAAAAATAATATTTAGGTATTTGTTAATTTTAACGACAAATCAGTATTTCATTTTTCAATCCAATTGCTGTAATGTTTATTGTTAATACCTTAAAGATATTTATTATAAATTGTATAAATATCCTAAAGAAATTTATTTTTAAAACAATTTTTTTTTCAGTGTTATAAAATGACCATTGATTTTCTTTGAACATTTTTCTGCTCCAGAATAATTACATCAATTAACGAAAAATAATGTTTAGGCATTTATTATTCTTCACGATGCTTAATTATGAGATTTTGCGATTTTGTACGATCGTAGGTTCGAGTTTTACGAGCAGATTAGCCTAGGACCATTCTTGCAAGCTGAGGAATCCACCGACGCCGATTATACACTGCATGCGGTCCTTGTACACAGTGGGGACAATCATGGCGGTCATTACGTGGTGTTTATTAATCCTGCTGGTGACGGAAAGGTAAATCCTCGATTTTAGCCAATTTTTTTCCTCCCCATAAATTTATTTCTGTTAAAATAAAAAATAAATACAAAGCTGCCTCTATGAGGAAGTATGTTATTCAATTTTAGCTTCCTCATAGAGGAGGCTTTGTAAAAAGTGAAAAATAATGAGGATGCAATGTGCAAGGTTCTACTTTGCGTCCATGTTTTAGTTAGATAAATAAACATGTTGTGAATTCTCTTTTTCTATTTTGTTATTCCGTTATTTCGTTATTATTAGAGCGTTTTCGAAAGTAAATGTGATAACGTATATTTTGAAAAATAATTCAACATTCCATAAAATCAAAAATTTTATACCGTTCGTCACTAAATTATACATATATCATGGCTGAATATTGTTTCATTTATATACAAAATTTGAGCTCGCTATATCAAGTTTTGCAAAAGTTACATTAGAGCAATAATGTCAATTTTTTGAAATATTCAGAATTCCATAAAATTTGAACCACTTTACCGATTCGAGCCGAATTTAATACCAAACAACATTGAATGCACCTGCTCTTATAACCAACTATTTAGAAAAATAGACTACATTTTACGAAAGTTAGATCGACGACCTCCGTTTTTCAAAAAATTCAAAACAGCATAAAATCGAAATTTTCACACATATTTTGTAGAAAATTGCTACAGTTGAAGAGGGTCTGCTGCTACACTTGTGTGCCAAATTTGAGCTCGATATAAAAAACAGTTCTTGAGTTATCGGCGTTCGAATTTTCGGAGTTGTATACACACTAGGGCTGTTCAAAAAAACATAATTTTCTTATAATCGATTGCTACTGAAATGCTGTATTGATTACCACAAAAAAAATGTTTTCCCGAAAGCTGGGAGTTGTGCGATGATATCAAGTATTGCCGCATCAAGGCCAAAATTCATTAAAAACGGCGATTTTTGGAATTTTTTTTTTGTCGTCTTAAAGCGCTCATGGAGATTGTGGTTGCTTTCGATAGACTATCAAATTGTGTAAAGCCAGAAAAATGTTCGATAATATTTAGTACTGCCGCATCGACATTGAAGTTAACAAAATATGAGGTTTAAGATTTCTGCATATTCATAATAAAATTTTGGCAAGCTATATCTTTCGAATTATGATATCAAGAAAAAAACTAAAAAGTAGAAAATGTTCGCTTTCGTATTCTCTGGTGGACGATTTTTTTTATTTTTTTTTAAAGTCCAAAATTAAGGGAGTTGTTCTTGATTTAGTACTTTGGCAAGCTATATCTTTCGAACTATGATATCAAGAAAAAACCTAAAAAGTAGAAAATGTTCGTTTTCGTATTCTCTGATGGACGATTTTTTCATTTCTTTTTAAATATAAAATTAAGGGTGTAGTTCTTGATTTAGTACTTTGGCAAGCCATATCTTTCGAGCTATGATATCGAGAAAAAAACTGAAACGTAGTAAATTTTTGTCTTCGTATTCTCTGATGGACGATTTTTTTTATTTTTTTTTAAGTACAAAATTAAGGGAGTTGTTCTTGATTTAGCACTTTGGCAAGCTATATCTTTCGAACTATGATATCGAGAAAAAGACTAAAAAGTACGAAATGTTCGTTTTCGTATTGTCTGGTGGACAATTTTTTCATTTTTTGTAAGCCCAAAAGTAAGGCAGTTGTTCTTGATTTAGTACTTTGGCAAGCCATATCTTTCGAGCTATGATATCGAGAAAAAACTAAAAAGTAGAAAATGTTCGTTTTCGTATTCTCTAGTGGTCGATTTTTTCATTCGAAGTAGTTTACTTCGCGGATAAAAAACTCCCTTAATTTTGGACTTAATTTTTTTTAAATCGTCCATCAGAGAATCCGACAACAAACATATTCTTTTCAGTTTCTTCCGCGGAGCTTGAACTTAAAAGTTATAGCTTGCTAAAATATAAAAACCACAACAACACCCTTAATTTTGGACAAAAAAAATGTAATCGTCTGTTAGAGAATACGACAACGAACATTTACTACTATTCAGTTTTTTCCGCGGAGCTTTTAAGAGTTGTAGCTTGCCAAAATACTAAATCAAAAACAAATTCCTTAATTCTGGACTTAAAAAGAAATAAAAAAATTGTCCATCAGAGAATACGAAAGCGAACATTTTCTACTTTTTAGTTTTTTTCTCGATATTATAGTTCGAAAGATATAGCTTGCCAAAGTACTGAATCAAGAACAACTCCCTTAATTTTGGACTTAAAAAAAAATAAAAAAAATCGTCCACCAGAGAATACGAAAACGAACATTTTCTACTTTTTAGTTTTTTTCTCGATATTATAGTTCGAAAGATATAGCTTGCCAAAGTACTGAATCAAGAACAACTACCTTAATTTTGGACTTAAAAAAAAAATTAAAAAATCGTCCACCAGAGAATACGAAAACGAACATTTTCTACTTTTTAGTTTTTTTCTTGATATCGTAATTTGAAAGATATAGCTTGCCAAAGTTTTATTTTGAATATGCAGAAATCTTAAACCTCATTAACAAAATAAAAAATGAAATCCTATAAAACATTGAAATATTCATCTGCTCATCGACTATTTCGAGCGTTTTCAAATGACAAAATGGCTCATGAAACGGGAGTCCTGTATGATCAAATTTAGTACTGCCGCATCGATATCGCAGTTTCCCAAAATTCGAAAGTCGCTTATCATCATCATGATTATGATCATACATGACTCCCGTTTCAAGAGCCATTTTTTCATTTGAAATCGCACGAAATAGACGACGAGCAGACGAATATTTCAATGTTTTAAAGGATTTAATTTTTTGTTTTTGTTAACTTCAATGTCGATGCGGCAGTACTAAACATTATCGAACATGTTTCTGTCTTTACACAATTTCATAGTCTATCGAAAGCAAGCACAATCTCCATGAGCGCTTCACCACGTCAAAAAAAAAAATTTCTAAAAATCGCCGCTTTTCATGAATTTTGGCCTTGATGCGGCAGTGCTTAATATCATCGCACAACTCCCAGCTTTCGCAAAAACATTTTTATTGTGATAATCAATACAGCATTTCAAGAGCAACCGATTATAAGAAAATTATGTTTTTTTTTAACAGCCCTAATACACACACACTCACACACACACATACATACATGAGGCATTCTCTGTCAGTTCAGCCACTTTTTTTCGACCCTCTCAGATCTATCGCATAATTGGACACATTTTAGTACCACTTGAAAGCACTCTTTGTGAATTTTTTCGATTTTTTGAAACAATCCATTTGGGAAATGTATTTTTTTTATCATTCATATAACTTTGATGGAGTAAGTCTGACAAAAAAAAACATGTATAAAAAAATGTTGTTTTTCACTCAACTTTGTAATACAATAGGTCTCATATTTTTATTCGTGTTGCAAAAGCGATATTCAGCAAAAAAAAATGTTAAACAATTTTTTTCATTCATTCGGACACCTTCGATATTACTCAATTTTTTATAAGCTGTAGGGACATGTAGAGAACCTACAAAAAAATGGTGTAGTGGGCATCAACTACTTGAAGGATTCAAAAAAGAAAGAAAATTAATTAAATTTATTTAATTGTTTTTTATTTTTATATATTTTTTTATTTCACTTATTTTTTGTTATTCCTTCAAATAATCGATCCACTGAGCTACTTGACGTGTAACGACGACACGGCCTTCAGGGTTTACATACAGTTATTCGTGCCTATAGCCATTTATTAGATCGAAAATTTTGGAAAATATTTTTTTCCTCCTTGAAATAGTCGATGCCCACTATGCCAATTTTTTGGTATGCTTTTGACATATCCCTGTAACTTGTATAAAATTGGCAGTGATATCGAAGGTGTCCAAATGAGTAAAAAAAATTGTGTAACATTTTTTTTGCTGTAAATAGCTTTTGCAACACGAATAAAAATATGAGACATATTGCAATGCAAAGTTAATTGAAAAACAACATTTTTGTGTATGTGTGATTTTTTTGTCAGATTTACTCCATCGAAGTTATATGAATAACAAAAAAATATACATTTCCTAAATGAATGGATTAAAAAATCTGAAAAAAATTCACAAAGAGTGCTTTTAAGTGGTACTAAAATGTGGCCAATTATGTGATAGATCTGAGAGGGTCGAAAAAAAAGTGGCTGAACTGACAGAGAATGCCTCACATAGGGACATTTTTTCTAGATCACTTTTCTGGACGTTTTGGACAATTCTAACTGCTCTGACATAAAAATCTCGAAAAAAAAAATTTTCATGAAAAAAAAGCTTCCTCTATGAGCAAGCAAAACCAAATATTACGCGTTGCACCGTCATTAATTTTGACCTTTCACGAAGCCACCTCTACGAGAATGTAAGTTAAATAACGTTGGCTTCCTCACAGAACGAGCTTTGTGAAAGGTCAATATTAATGCGGAAACAATGAGCGATTTTTAATCTCCCACCCTTGTTTTAAATATTAATTTTCACAGCTTTTAAAGTATTAAACCAAGATTACCTTAATAGAAAATAATCTCACTTGTATCTTAACTTGTGGGAAAAATGTTAATCCAATAGCTCGTGTTTATTTCAATAAATCAGCTGAAAATAAAATAAAATTATTCGACAATTTCCTGAAGCCAATTTTATTAACGAAAATTAAAAAATCTATAACATTTTTATGCATTCATCGATTTTTACGAAATTTAATTCAAGTAATCTTTTGATTGTAGAAAATATTTGTACATACTTTTTACTTGATCGCTTAAGACTTTGAAGACTCAGGATATTTATACGAAATTTCACAAAAGTCGAAAAATATCAAAATTATTTCAAGTCAACTCAAATTTCCTACAAGGAAAAAAATTATTCCACTTTTGCACAAAAAGTTGGCAGTAAGACAATTATTTCCGATTTTTAAACAAGGTATGGGATTGAATTTTGAGTGAATCCGACAAGAAGTTCTAAATTTATCGCATTTTGAAAAATTTGAAATTTTTTTTTCGTGCTCTAACTTCCGAAATTTTTAAGATATCGGGCTCAAATTTGATCCACAAGTAGAGTGTGGGTAAACTAAACATCAGTTCGAATCTGTCAAGGGGTTCAAAACTAATGCAATTTAAAAAATTTTAAAACAAGGCTGCAAAGTAGAACTTTGCAAACTGCTTCCTCACAGAGTTGTAAATGCCTAATACTTATAGAAATAATGATGATGATACAATCAGCTCTATAATTATGATTTTATAATAATAACATGTAGCGATTGTAATACGATAATTAGACTTTGGAATGGCTGCAAAAATTATTATTTTTCAATAAAAATTCACGGTAATCCTTTTGAAAAAATGGAAAAAAATTAGTAATGCTTTAAGAAAGTAATGCATTACTTATTTCTTCCATTTTGTCCACTATTTCTTGCAATATTAAAGCAAAATTTAGTATTTTTTCTATTCAAATGTTTACACTCTATTTTATAATCACTACATATTATTATTATGAAATTATAATTACAAAACAAATTGTACTGTAAACTATATCTCATGAATTAATGGGGATTTACAACTCTGATTCCTCATTATTGTTGGATTTTTACAAAGCTTCCTCTATGAGGAAGCCAAAATAGATTAACATACTTCCTTATAGAGGTAGATTTATAAAAATCCAACAATAAGGAGGAAGCAATTTGCAAAGTTCTACTTTTTGCTTCCTCATAAAGGAAGCTTTGTTTTCATGAAAAAAAAAAATTTTCGAGATTTTTATGTCAGGATACTTAGAATTGTCCAAAACGTCCAGAAAAGTGATCTAAAAAAAATGTCCGTATGTATGTATGTGTGTGCGTGTGTATGTATACAACTGCGTAAATTCGAACGCCGATAACTCAAGAATGGTTTTGTATATCGCGCTCAAATTTGGCACACTAGTGTAGCAGCAGACCCTCTTCAACTGTAGCAATTTTCGCCAAAATCTGTACGAAAATTTCGATTTTATGCCGTTTTGAATTTTTTGAAAAAACGACGTGGTCGCTCTAACTTTCGTAAAATTTAGTCTATTTTGCTAAATAGTTGGTTATAAGAGTAGGTGCACTCAATGTTGTTTGGTATTGAATTTGGCTCGAATCGGTAAAGTGATTCAGATTTAATGGAATTTTGAATTTTTCAAAAAATTGACATTATCGCTCTATCGTAACTTTTGCAAAACTTGAAATAGCGAGCTCAAATTTCGTATATAAATGAAACAATATTCAGCCATTATATATGTATAATTTAGTGACAAACGATATGAAATTTGTGATTTTATGGAATGTTGAATTATTTTTAATAATATACGTTATCACATTTACTTTCGAAAACGCTCTAATAATAACGAAATAACGGAATAACGAAATAGAAAAAGCGAATTCGCAACATGTTTATTTATCTAATTTAAAAAAGGATGCAAAGTAGAACCTTGCACATTGCTTCCTCATTATTTTTCGCTTTTTACAAAGCTTCCTCTATGAGGAAGCCAAAATCAGGGCTTGAAACGAAACATGTGGTTTCGGTATTGTTTTTTCCTCAAACAAATGCAATCGTGCTGTCTTAATATCGGTTTTGATCAAGACCGATCACACCATCTCTTTTCAGCGTTTCGGTCGCGAAGCGATTAGAAAACGAATAAACAAATGAAAAGGCGGTTGAAGCTATTGCAGAAAGTTTCTGGATTTTGTGTAACCTCACGGGTAATCACAACCCTTTAGACACGGATCATAGTGACAATCTAATATTTATAGATTAGATATATTTATTTTCTTGAAGAACGATTTAAAAACAAAATTATATTAAAGAATCATAGATAATAAAAATGTTTCTAAAAAAAAAATCAAATACAAAGCTAAGTGCTTTACAAAGTTATAATGATAATATTAAAAATAGTGCACCAGATCTGAGAGGTCATCACTCAAGGATTAACTCAAATATTTTACATAGCATACCAATTATTCTACGTCGTAGGAAAAAAATCGTTGCATTAAAAATACTGCACAAAAATTTCCAATTGCACTTCCTAATCAATTCTTCTTCGTCAATTAGACACTTGACATTTTTTGTCACTGAATTTTCTCGAAATAATTGTGCGAAGGATTCTTCTTCACTGGTGGCATTTTGCCTGTCAATCTGATAATGATATGAACCAAAAAACAAAACCATATGAAAACCGTCTCATATTGCTCACAACCGCGACCCGGACCGCATAAATCAAAGATGAGTTGTTCCAAATTCGGTCTGAAGAATTATAAATATCGTGATTTCGTTAATTTGTCTTTGAAACCGGTCGATCGTTTCTGTCAAACCGGGCACATATTCATGATCATGTGCTTCGGGTGTGTGGGAAGGTGAAGTGCATTTTATATCAGTTGCGCTTGAATCGTCATCTGCTCAGTGTCTGTATCAGGCGCTGTCTTGTGGTCTCGCTGATTTTCCCCCATTTGGACTACTGTTCGGCTGTTCTCACGGATATTCCTGATTATTTAAACACTAAGTTACAGCGCTGCTTGAATACATGTGTCAGATTTGTATACGGTAACCTGCGCAAGGGAGAACATGTGTCCCCTTTTCGTCACGAGCTCTGTTGGCTATCCATTGCGAATCGAAGGCTTTATTTGTTGGGGTGCATTCTGCATCGCGTCCTGCAGAGCAGTGAACCGGGATATCTGCGTGTGTTGTTGCGTGCAGTGCGATATCGTAATGTGCGTGTAGCTGGCGACTGTACTAACTCGCTGTTGGTCTCTGTGTGTCGGACGACTAAATTCTAACAGTCGTTCGAAGTATTAGGAGCGCATTTCTGGAACGGCCTGCCAACCCGCTTAACGGGTGGTCAAAGCCTGGCGGTTTTTAAGCGCCAGCTGCATGCACTGTTGCTTGCTAGAGAGGTTGCTAGTGTTTCTACACCAGACTAGACTAGACTAGGTTAGAATAGTTTAAGATAATTTAGTTAGTTAGTAAGACTCCTCTGTAGCTCTCAATGTATACTGTGCTCTTATGGGGCCCTTCCCTGAGCACGAAAATAAATAATAAAAGCCTGCAAAGTAGAACCTTGCAAATTGCTTCCTCATTATTTTACACCTTTAACGAAGCTGCCTCTATGAGGATGTACGTTGATCGATTTTGGCTTCCTCATAGAGGAAGCTTCGTTAAAGGTGTAAAATAATGAGGAAGCAATTTGCAAGGTTCTACTTTGCAGGCTTGTTTCAGCTTGAAAGACTATTCAGAAAAATGCTGAGGAAGCAATTTGCAAGGTTCTACTTTGCAGACTTTTTTTATACCTTGTGTCTCTTTTGCAGAGGTGTTTTATACAGCTATAAATCACCTCTGCAAACACCGTTACATCTAATTTTGATTAGATACAAATTTTTGTCGTACTTTCTCAACTTTTCCGGAAGTTATACCGAAAATCTACATTTTTTTTAAAATGAAAAATGGTGTAAAATCCGAACGACTTTACCGATCATCACCAAATTTGGTACATGGCATTTCTGAATGTTATTTTTCGTCTGTACAAAATTTCTGTTCATTCGTTGAAATTCGACGTAATTTAGATCAAAATCTATTTTTTTCGAAAAATTCAAAATTCTATAAAATCCGAACCGCTTTATCGATTTCGTCGAAATTCAATACCATACAACATTGAACGTATCTTCAGTTATGAAAAACTATTTAGCCAAATCGGCGAACTTTTACGAAAGTTAGAGCGACCACGCCCTTTTTTCAACAAATTAAAATCAACATAAAATCTTAATGACTTCACATATTTTGGCAAAAATCACAACATTCAAAGAGGGGCAGCTACTCTACTTGCGTGCCAAATTTGAGCCGGATCGCTCGAACGGTTACCGAGTGAGAGGAGATTGAATTTTCGAAGCCCAGCACACACACACACACACACACACACACACACACACACACACACACACACACACACACACACACACACACACACACACACACACACACATACATACATACGGACATTTTTTCTAAACCACTTTTCTCGACGTTTTAGGTGATTCTAAGCATACTGACATGAAAATCTCGAAAAAAAAAAATTTCATGAAAACAAAGCTTCCTCTATGAGGAAGCAATAATAATAATAATATTCAACCGAATATTTCATCGGTTTTCGGTTTCGTTTCAAGCCCTGGCTAAAATTGAATAACATACTTTTTTTTTTTACAAAAACAAAGCTTCTTCTAAGAGGAAGCAAAAAGTTGCAAATTTCGGCTTTGCACATTTCTTCCTCATTTTGCTTCTTATTTTATATCTTTATTGTCCTCTTGTTGCAGTGGTGCAAGTTCGATGACGACGTAGTCTCGCGGTGTACGAAACAGGAAGCAATCGAGCACAACTACGGCGGTCAGGACGAGGATATGTCAATGGCGGTGAAACATTGCACGAATGCTTATATGTTGGTCTACATACGAAATTCAGAGCTGCAGAACGTTCTCCAAGAGGTCAAGGAAGAGGATATACCTCAAGAGGTCAGAAACGTCCTACAGAGAGAACTTTCCCAGGAGTTGTGCGATCTCGAACGCGACAAAGACACGACTGACGCAAACAGAGACAGTCGCGATACGGAAATTGCGAGTCTACGTCCGTGCACCCAAAATCCACGCAATCCGAATCTCTATATTCACGACTTTTAACCGAAAATCGTAAACGACAAAAAATAATTAAAAAACAAAAACAACCGAAAACTTAAGGGGTCAAAGAACGGAAAATAAACAAAACGAAATCGCGATGAAAAACCGCTAGTTACGCTTGTTGCTGTTGTACGGGATTAATAACGAAACGGAAATGATAAAAAAAAACAAAAAACAAAAAAAAAAACAAACGTAATTAAATAACGACTTGCGATCAATGTTCTCGATGGAAAAACCGAAAAAAATCATGTAATATTATACAAATTTAACGCCTTTCGAAACGTTTAACGAGCAGACATTGGCTACTTTTGCTAATTTCAAATATTCACTCTTTGTTTATTTATTTTGGCATTAATTTATTGGACTATATTTTATACAACTAACCTTAACGGTATTTGACTTTTTTTAAATTGTTTATTTATAAGCTAATTTAGTAGAGACATAACAAATAATTTTTTTTAGTTTTTTAAAACAAATTTATGTGGATTTTTATGGCTCATAAAATGGCCATCGAAATCGTCTTGGGTTTTTAAAACTTTAATATCATGAGAGAAAATTAAAATGAAAAAAAAAAACAGAAATTTCACTCCAATTTTTTGTAGAATATTTTAAAAATTATCTTTTTCCGAAATGCAGAATCTGATTTTTCTAATTTAATTTATTAAACGAATATGAAATGCTTCGTATTAGAATCTTCGTTAGTTCCTTAAAATCCGTAATTTTGCAATGAAATTCATCGAAAAAAAAAGAAAAAAAAATTGTAAAAAGAAAAATGTAGCGAATTATTTCTTTTGTCAAATTTATTATTCATCATTTGTTTTTTTTTTTTCACGAAATTCATTGCAAAAAAAACGTCTCTGATGACTCGTATTTGCAGTTAATTACATATTTAATAACAAATAAATTGCAGGATAATTAAACGAAAAGTGCGTGTTTGAAAAAAAAAGAAAAATAATGCAAAGTGCCAATTTCTGTTATCGCCCCTCCCACCGTGAAACCCGCGCCATTTATTGACCTGTTGCGATTTTTGCCGAGGTTCGATGAGTAACGCGAGAAAATGAAATAACTCCACGATCTCTACGTGCATAGAATTAAACGCCGCTGTTATTTGTAAATTGAATCAATCTTGTTCGGAAAATTCGAGAGTTGTCGCTGAACGATCAATTTTCCAGACAGAATCGCGGCAAAAACGATACGTCAAAATTAATAATTGTAAGATATAGTTGATTTTCTCGATGGATTTTAAAATACGAGTCGTGGTGCGAAGCATATCGACGCGTTGAATCAAAGAAAAACCATTATTTCTACAAAACTGAGACGAGAGAAACGTACGGCAATGTTTTTAGAATGCCCGTCTAGTCGGGCGACGACGATTGCTTGCTTTTTTAGCGCGCACACGCGTTCGTCACGCGAGTAAAACGCGAAAAATGTCGTGTTTGGAACGAAGAAGAGAAAAAAAAAACAAAAAAAAAAAAAAGAAAATGGAAAATAGCAATTAAACTACTTTTAAACGCGACTTCAGCTTCCCCATCATGTCTTCTATAATGTATTTCTTATTTATTAGGAATGTTCAAAGAAGCGCGTGTAGTCGATTGAGATTTATTGAAAAAAAGGAAAAGGAGAAATAAAATGCGAGACAAAACGTCGTGAACGCATCGCGATAACTTTTTATTGCTAATTTTATTTTTTTTTTATTTTTTTTTTTTTTAGAACTTCGTGAAAAAGTTTACAAAAGAAACAAAATAAACGTCTCGTGGAGAGATACGAGCGTGAAAACTTAAATAACGAATGAAAAAGAAATTTCTTCAGTGTTGATAGTGATTACAAGTATTAACAGATGCTTATCTATTTATTTGTTGTTACATATTAATAAATAGAAACAAGAGGAAAAAGAAAAAAAAAAACGAGAGGGAGATGAAGAAAAGTACGAAGTATCGTCGAATAGAATAAATAATTTATAATGGCTGTAATCGTGAGATCCCTTTGAATGCTATACCACTATTTTATATATTAAAAGAAACAGACTAAACCATGATAAATGATGGAATAATAAACTGTTGGGTATTCGAGAATGAAACTATTGATGATAATCGCCAATCGACCAATAACTCTTTTTTTTTTTAACGTGGCGAAATTTTTATCGAAGATAAATTAACATTGCGCTTAGTTTGAATTCTTTTTTATTTTGTCGACGAATTCTCCGAGCCACCAGCGATATTTGTTTATAGGTGAACTGATTACCGTTAAAACAAAATTATAATCCTCCATAATTATTAAATTACTACAATTATGGCCAGATTTTATTTTATAAATTTTGAAAGCTTTTTATAACTTTCGAAAAAAGAAAGATACATAAATAACGGCGACCCTGATTTTCAATGTTCGTAAAGTGGGTTCATAATTTTTTCCAGAGTATTTAGAATTCCCCGAACACATACGAGTTATTTCAGATTTTTGATCCGCATAGTTTTTCCACAATAAAATACGCTTTTTTTATTTTTATTTTTTTTCCGTTCGCTGCCGATTTAAAACTATCTATGACACAGCAAAAATGTTCCGGGATAAAATGTAGGGTTTCGCGTCTACTTTTTGAAAAAAATGTTTGCAAATTAACCTGGATAAATTTTCAGGCATTTTTTGGCAAAATAATGCCATATCATTTTTTTTCGTTGTGAGGGACCATTTTTATTTTACTCTAAATTTCACAGAATTTCCGTTATAATGTTAAAAAATGACGAAAAAATCAACACGATGGCAAATTGATATCTTCACAATGTACGGCTCGGTTATTTGCTGAATCATACACAATTCACATGTTCACATTATGAAGGTATGAATTGATCATCGCGCAATTTTTGGTGTAGTTAGTGGACTTAATAACGGAAATTCTGTCAAATTTTGAGCAAAATCAAAATGGTATTTTCCAACGAAAAAAATTGTATGACTTTATATTGCCAAAAAGTGATTGAAAATGTATCTAGGCTAATTTGAAAATATTTTTATCGAAAAGTATACGTGAAATGCTACATTTTATCTCTGAACAATTTTGTTGTGCCATGGATAGTTTTAAATAAATCCGCAGCGAAATGAAAAAATAAAATCCTCTATTTTCATTTTTATTTTATTTTTTCATTTCGCTGCGGATTTATTTAAAACTATCCATGACACAACAAAATTGTTCAGGGATAAAATGTAGGACTTTACGTATACTTTTTCATAAAAATGTCTCCAAATTAGCTTAAATACATTTTCAATCACTTTTTGGCAATACAAAGTTATACCATTTTTTTTCGTTCGGAGAGACCATTTAGATTTTGCTCAAAATTTGACAAAATTTCCGTTACTATGTCCACTAACTACACCAAAATTTACGCGATGATCAATTCATACCTTCGTAATGTGAACATGTGAATTCTGTATGATTCAGCAAATAACCGAGCCGCACATTGTGAAGATATTAATTTGCCATCGTGTTGATTTTTTCATCGTTTTTTAACATTATGACGGAAATTCTGTGAAATTTTGAGTAAAATAAAAATGGTCCCTCTCAAAGAAAAAAAATGATATGGCATTATTTTGCCAAAAAATGGCTGAAAATGTATCTCTGTTAATTTGGAAACATTTTTATCAAAAAGTATACGCGAAATCCTATATTTTATTCCGGAACAATTATGTTGTGGCATAGATAGTTTTAAATCGACAGCGAAAGGAAAAAAAAATAAAAATAAAAAAGCGTATTTTATTGTGGAAAAACTATGGTGATCAAAAATCTGAAATAACTCGTATGTATTCGGGGAAATCTAAATACTCTAGAAAAAAATTATGAACCCACTCTACGAACATTGAAAATCAGGATGGCCCGCTTCATTTGGAATGCCTCATATATTTAATTGATAAATAAATAGATGATCTTGTATTTATCCTCAGGAATTTTTGTGAATTTAAATTTACACGATTTTTTTTTACTATCATTGAAGATTTTTAACACTTCATTTTATCATGAATAATCTATTTAGAAAAGTTATGGGGGCTTATAACTCAGAATTGTTAAGTCTAAAATAACGTTTGGACATCGAAAACCAACTACTATCGTTCTAATCTCTATTTTTTTTTGAAAATCCTTAGAAAAATGATTTTAAATAAATACAATCGTATTATCGATATTTTCATTATTTCGTAAGTAGAATTATTTTTATACAGCGAGATTTTGTGACTCGTGTTTCAAACTGAAATAGAAACTAGGAAACGATTCGTCTGTTGGTCCAAATTAACGTAATCCGCTCGCCTATGTGAAGTAACGATTATTCAGCACTGACACAGGGATTGTAGATTTTTTTAAACGTAAAATCACTCGTAAATAAAACATTTTATATCAGTTCAGCCGAAAAAAAAAAAATTCTTAAATAATTTTTTTTAAAATCGGTTTATGAGGCATTCTCTGTCACTTCAGCCACTTTTTTTTCGACCCTCTCAGATCTATCCCATAATTGGCCACATTTTAGTACCATTTAAAAGCACTCTTTGTGAATTTTTTCAGATTTTTTAATTCATCCATTTAGAAAATGTATATTTTTTTTGTTATTCATATAACTTCGATGGAGTAAATTTGACAAAAAAATCACACATACAAAAAAATGTTGTTTTTCACTTAATTTGCATTGCAATATGTCTCATATTTTTATTCGTGTTGCAAAAGCCATTTACAGCAAAAAAAATGTTAAACTATTTTTTTTACTCATTCGGACACCTTCGATATCACTGCCAATTTTATACAAGCTACAGGGATATGTCAAAAATATACCAAAAAATTGGCATAGTGGGCATCGACTATTTGAAGGAGAAAAAAAATATTTTCCAAAATTTTCGATCCAATAAATGGCTATACGCACGAATAACTGTATGTAAACCCTGAAGGCCGTGTCGTCGTTACACGTCAAGTAGCTCAGTGGATCGATTATTTGAAGGAATAACAAAAAAGAAGTGAAATAAAAAAATATATAAAAATAAAAAAACAATTAAATAAATTTAATTAATTTTCTTTCTTTTTTTAATCCTTCAAGTAGTCGATACCCACTACACCAATTTTTTTGTAGGTTCTATACATGTCCCTACAGCTTATAAAAAATTGAAAGTAATATCAAAGGTGTCCGAATGAATGAAAAAAATTGTTTAACATTTTTTTTGCTGAATATCACTTTTGCAACACGAATAAAAATATGAGACCTATTGTATTACAAAGTTGAGTGAAAAACAACATTTTTTTGTATATGTATTTTTTTTGTCAATCTTACTCCATCGAAAGTTATATGAATAATAAAAAAAAAAAATACATTTCCCAAATGGATGGTTTTAAAAATCTGAAAAAATTCACAAAGAGTGCTTTCAAGTGGTACTAAAATGTGTCCAATTATGGGATAGATCTGAGAGGTTCGAAAAAAAAAGTAGCTGAACTAACAGAAAATGCCTCTTATATAATTTCAAACAGTTAACCAAGTTTGAATTTCTTTCAAAGGGTAATTATGATTATTTTTCAAGGGAATTTACATTTTTTTCTCAACCCCTGGTATCTAACAATCCATACTATTTAAAAATTATAAATACGAAAATAACAATTTTTTTAAATCTAACGAAGAACCGAAAATTTATAAAAAATCTTTTTAACAAATTCGAAATAACATTTTGTTACAAAACAATAATACAAAAAAAAGTGAAAAAAATACTCTATAATTTTGCTATAAAATGTGGTTTTAAATTAATCATTAAAATTGGAATAAATTATCTTTCAATAGGTCATAAAAAGTCTCTTATTTTCGTGGTTTCTAATTTAAGATTCAATAGATCGTTTCCGAAATATCACTGAGTAAAATATTTTAAAAAATGTCCTCTAAAATCATTGTAAATAGATTGTTAACTTGGTTTATTTGTTAGAATTGTATATCTTGATTGTTAGAAATTATTTGAGAAAAGATTTTTTTTTTTTGTTGTTTTTTTTTTTTGTTTTTTAGTGGCTGAATTGATACGTAATGCCTCAAATGCATTTAATAATAACTGTAGTTTGTCTAGCTTTATATGATGCTTGTATGACTAGCGTTTTAGACAGCCCGAAGGTGTTGGCGGAGCCAGAAAGTGAATGGGATTGATCAGCGCCGTATTTACTTGTCCCCAACTGGCGAAGCGTTGCGGACTGCTGAATAATTTTTATTTTGTAATCACAAAACAAAATCGTTGGTCGGCGTTGCGGCAGATGAACAAAATTAAAATTATTCGAACGCAATATACAAAGAAAAGAAAAGAAAAGAAAAAAAAGATATATGGATAAACGCGTGTTATTCAAAATTTCGTTGACAAATTGAGAAAAATTATTTTAAAAAATAGTGATGAAAAATGGATCGAAATATTGAGATACTATATTTACGATTTGAAAAGGAATTTTAACGATGACGATTACCGATATCAGTCGAGAAATTAATTCTGTACACGTGGAGATAATTTTAATTTTGTTGATCTAGCTGGTGGAGAGGCTGCAAGAGGAGAAGAGGCTGGAACAGATACGAAGAAAGGAGAGAACCGAAGCATACTTGTATATGAACGTCAACGTTCTTCTCGAGGATAGCTTTGACGGTCACCAAGGCAACGATCTCTACGACCCGGAACGAGCCCTGTACCGCGTTTTTCGTGTTCGTAAACAGGCAACACTTCACGAGTTTCTAGAATTGCTTCGCGACAGTCTGGTAAGTTAAAATATACGATAAATCATCTGCAACGGTAATAAAATATTCTTTTACACTTTTATTGATAGAATCAAAACAAAAAATTGCTCGCAGAATAATCTTTACATACAAAAAATTGCTTGCAAAAAATTCCTCGCAAGCAAAATTGCTTGGAAAAAAACTCCTCGCAAATAAAATTGCTCGAAAAAAAATTCTTCGCAAGCTAAATTGCGCGCAAAAAAATTCCTCGCAAACAAAATTGCTTGCAAAAAAATTCCTCCTAAGCAAAATTGCGCGCGAAAAAATTCCTCGTAAACAAAATTACTCGGAAAAAATTTCCTCGCAAATAAAATTGCTTGCAAAAAAATTCCGCTCAAGCAAAATTGCTTACAGAAAAATTCCTCGCAATCAAAATTCCTTGCAAACAAATTCCTCGCAAACAAAATTGCTTATAAAAAAATTCCTCGCAAACAAAATTGCTTATAAAAAAATTCCTCGCAAACAAAATTGCTTGCAAAAAAATTCCTCGCAAACAAAATTGTTTGCAAAAAAATTCCTCGCAAACAAAATAGTCGCTAATTTAAAATTTCTTGCAAAAATATTAAGCCAAATTAATACTTGGCCTCGAGACGCAACCACGTCTCTTGATTGTCAATCAAAAAAGTTTTATTTCGAAATACGTTTTATTTCGAGCGTCGAAACATCATTCAAAGTTTTTTTTCTTACTACATCTAAGATCTATAGACTGGACCCTAATATTGACCTACGGTGAAAGAAAAACTTTGTACAAATTTTTTTAGAGGTGACTTTTTGTATTTCCCATTTGACTCCCATATTATATTATCATTATTTTTTTACACGGCGGACGGTGGCTATGTATGGTAGCATTTGATAGCTTGAACGATTACCTTCAATTCCGTGTATCGTAAAAAATTTTAGGCCGCATAGTGTCCGCGATATTTAATTTTCCGTAAACAGATGTTTTCTACTTTCCTAAAAAAACGTTCAGCTACGACAAGTTGTCATCTTTCTTGTTAGAAACACTGCAAAAATTGCATTGCTGAATTAGTTTACCCCTGTAGAAAATTGAAGATGAATTGTTTGACGATTATGTTAATTTAGAGCAACAATGTCAAATTTTCGAAAAGTTAAAAATTCTACAAAACTCGAATCTCTTTATAAATTTCGCTCAAATTTAATATCGATGTCCTTAAACATCGCTTTATTTTTAAAGATGACGAAAAATTTATTTAGCTATAGCGAAAAATTTGCAACAGCTAAACTTCTTTTTTTTTCTTTTCGAAAAATTAAAAATTCAATCAAATCTGAACAATTTGTTCCATTTCTGTATAAATTTGTACAAACAAAGGAGAGTAAATGTTCTACATGTGTACGAAATTTTAGTTCAATATAACAAACCTGGTTGTTATCATTGCTGCAATTTGTCAATAATTTAGTTATTCATACGGTTAAAAATGTTTTGAAAATTAGAATAGAAAATTTATTCTTTTTACTTTCCTATATAATATATATTAAATTTTATAAAAATCTTTTAATAATGCTTGACTCTTATTCGCATGAGTTAAGGATGTTCGACTGTTTCACACTAGTCAAATCAGTGCTAAATTTTTGTAATTGTTTCATTAAAGTTTAATGCATTAAATAACTGTAGTGGAGCGTTAATTTGTATTGAAGCATGTACACTTAACCAAGAGAAAAATAAATACTGACGGATTTGCATAAATATTAACTGATTAACGTTACTTTCCGATGTGATATATTTTCGTTCAGTTTTTTCCAAGAATAATCAATAATTTTTAGCCAATTTTGATGAATGATGGCTCATTCTCTTTCTTAAAAGATGCTCTACAAATTGACCGGCTGGATATTTGATATTATTGATCGTTTAATAATTATAGCTATTTGTTTATGAAAGTAGTTTGATTTTTGTTAAACATCATGCTATAATTATCAAACGATCAATAATATCAAATATCCAGTTGGTCAATTTGTAGAGCATCTTTTAAGAAAGAGAATGAACCATCAATCATCAAAATTGACTAAAAATTATAGATTATTCTTGGAAAAAACTGAACGAAAATGTATCTCATTGGAAAGTAACGTTAATTAGTTAATCTGTATGCAAATCCGGCACTATTAATCTTTCTCTGGGTTAAGCGTACATGCTGCAATTCAAACTACTCTCTCTACTATTTTTATTTAATGCATTAAACTTTAATGAAACAATTACAAAAATTTGGCACTGATTTGACTAGTGTGAAATAGTCGAACATCCTTAAAGATAATAGAAAGGATTGAGCGAATAAAATAATACTTTTCCACAGAAATATCCGATAGAACAGATCAGAGTTTGGCCATTTAGTGTCCGAGCCAATCAAACTTGTAGACCAGCGTTGATAGAGCCAGACGGTGATCTCCAGCGATCAATGACCGTGTGTGCAGAAAATGCAAATCCCTGGAACGTTTTTGTCGAGCTTGTTTCGCCAGATTCGGGCTTGACGGCGTTGCCGGCTTTCGACAAGGACACCGACGTTTTACTCTTTTTCAAGCTGTACGATCCTAAAAATAAAAAGATTCACTACTCTGGACATCACTATATGCCCGTCACAGCTAAAGTCCGTAAGTAAACAACCAATCGAAGCCCTTAAAATATAAATTATTTAAATCATAATCCCCTCCAGAATTTATTTAAAAATAAATAAGATTTGTTTAATCCCTGCACGAAAGTTAAAAAAAATAATAAAATTAAAGGAAAAATTTTGCGAAAATATAAAGCAATACGGACTATTAACTTTTTTATGCATTAAATCCATTAAGGAGGCATTCTCTGTCAGTTCAACCACTTTTTTTTCGACCCTCTCAGATCTATCCTATAATTAGCCACATTTTAGTACCACTTAAAAGCACTGTGAATTTTTTCAGATTTTTTAATAAATCCATTTAGGAAATGTATATTTTTTTTGTTATTCATATAACTTCGATGGAGTAAATCTGACAAAAAAATCACACATACAAAAAAATGTTGTTTTTCAATTAACTTTGCATTGCAATATGTCTCATATTTTTATTCGTGTTGCAAAAGCTATTTACAGCAAAAAAAAATGTTACACAATTTTTTTTACTCATTCGGACACCTTCGATATCACTGCCAATTTTATACAAGTTACAGTGATATGTCAAAAGCATACCAAAAAAATTGGCATTGTGGGCATCGACTATTTCAAGGAGGAAAAAAATATTTTCCAAAATTTTCGATCCAATAAATGGCTATAGGCACGAATAACTGTATGTAAACCCTGAAGGCCGTGTCGTCGTTACACGTCAAGTAGCTCAGTGGATCGATTATTTGAAGGAATAACAAAAAATAAGTGAAATAAAAAAATATATAAAAATAAAAAAACAATTAAATAAATTTAATTAATTTTCTTTCTTTTTTGAATCCTTCAAATAGTCGATGCCCACTACACCAATTTTTTTGTAGGTTCTATACATGTCCCTACAGCTTATAAAAAATTGAGAGCAATATCGAAGGTGTCCGAATGAATGAAAAAAATTGTTTAACACTTTTTTTTGCTGAATATCGCTTTTGCAACGCGAATAAAAATATGAGACCTATTGTATTACAAAGTTGAGTGAAAAACAACATTTTTTTATACATGTATTTTTTTTGGTCAGACTTACTCCATCAAAGTTATATGAATAATAAAAAAAAATACATTTCCCAAACGGATTGTTTCAAAAATCTGAAAAAAATCACAAAGAGTGCTTTCAAGTGTGTATCCCAATTATGGGATATAATATATCCCAATTATGGGATAGATCTGAGAGGGTCGAAAAAAAGTGGCTGAACTGACAGAGAATGCCTCTAATGTACATTTTTTCTTTTTTTTTCATATTTTAAGAATATTTTTTTCAAACGGATATTTTGTTTACCAATTATTTGAAAATTGTAGTTTATTAAAATCTGAATATAATTGTTGTGAAATAATGACTGCTAAACTTATGATACGTGAGATGTTTATAAATTAATGTATTGATTCCTCTGTTTGAGAAATTGCAATAAATAAATTTTTATAATTTTTAATAACTGCAGAGGAACTCATACCGATATTAAACGAGCGGGCCGGATTTCCGCCTGACACCGAGCTCGCGCTCTACGAGGAAATAAAGCCAAACATGGTCGAGAAAATTGAAAATTTGACCGAACCTCTGGAAAAAGTTCTGGAGGAGCTGATGGACGGCGATATTATCGTTTTCCAAAAGGAGGAACGTGACAGCGAGATGTACGAACTGCCGACGTGTCGAGATTACTTCAAGTATGTCTCAAAATCACAAAGAACTAGATTTAATAAAAATATCTATTATGAGCCTTTTTATAAATTATTTGTCTAATTTAATCCACAATTTTTTAGAGACCTATTCTACAGAGTAGAGGTGACATTCTGCGACAAAACGATCGCTAATGATCCAGGTTTCACAATGGAACTCTCGCTCCGTATGACGTACGACCAAATGGCGAAGGCGGTAGCTCAAAGAGTTGGAACCGATCCTTATCTTCTTCAATTTTTCAAGTGTCAAAAGTGAGTCTTGACGATATTGTCAACTAATTTTTAAAAAATACTAGCGGCGAATGCGAGCTCCGCGCCGAGCACTGTGACTTTTATAGATTATTATGGGTGAAATAACTTGCATTTTCGATATAAGAACTCGTGCCGTTTTATTAGTTTCGTGAATTCTAAAATTAGAAACGGAAAAAAGGCTCGATTTTTTAAATCATCGTAAAAAGGCATCTAACCGGTACTTTCTGAGGTACAATATGCAACTTCAGAACGATAGTGAAGGCCAAAATTTGATATCTTGAAGAAACAACATGTAGGTTGGATTTTCTGACCGGAAGTCAGACCTGTGAATTCTGAAATCAAAGTCGGAAAAAAGTCACGATTTTTAAAATCATTTACAACTGTCAAAATCAACAACATAGATACGACAGCCATTATGGAACGAATAAAATGACAACAATAGTTATATCGAAAATGCGAGATATTTCATCCGTTGATTTTTTTAAGAGGGACTATGAATAATTTTTATTGAAAATGCTAATTTACACCTTTTTGCCAGATATTTATTTATTTATTGCAAGGATCGGCATTCATTGAATAAAAATTCATTAAAAATATTTTTACAAAAAGATTCAATGTTTAATAAATTCATAAACATTTAATGAAGGAAATAGCTATTTTTAAATAATCTAAAAAATTCGAAAAAAGTAAACGATCTGTCGAATTCCATTAGGAATCTATCGTACATTTTTATTTCATCGAAGAAATAAAAACCATGAGAAAGTGAAAAACTAACTTTTACAAAAATGACATTTTTAATTTTTTTTTGATACAATAATGTGCAATAATTGAAGAAAAATGTATATTTCACCGGAAAGATTCTTAGCCCTTGAAGGATTATAAATAACTAATGACATTTTCATTGAATTCCTGTCGTTCGATTTCAAAGCAAAGAGTTTTCGTTAAAACGTGTTTTCGATGTTAATTTTTGTTTTTAGCTACAAGGACTTGCCGGGTCATCCGCTAAAATGTACTTTCGAGGGAACTTTGAAGGAGTTGATTGCCTACTGCAAGCCAAAAACGAAGAAAATCTTTTACCAGCAACTCAGTATTCGCGTCAACGAGTTAGAGAATAAAAAGCAGTTCAAGTGTATTTGGGTTGGTCCGTCGCTCAAAGAGGAGAAGGAGATAATACTGTATCCAAATAAAAGCGGAACTGTGGCAACGTTACTCGAAGAGGCTAAAAAACAGGTCGAACTCTCGGAAAATGGCTCCGGAAAATTGAGGATATTGGAGATAAGCAGTAGCAAACTATCGCCGGGACCTAAAGAGGACGTGGCACTCGAAAATCTCAACACCTTGGGTACGAGATCCTTCAGGATAGAAGAGATACCGAAGGATGAGCTCACACTTGCCGAGGATGAGATGCTCGTGCCCGTTGCGCACTTCCACAAAGACGTATTCTCGACGTTCGGTATTCCCTTCCTTTTTAAGATCAAACAAGTACGTAATTATCATCAATTAATCGTCTATTTTATGGATGGGCAGAATTGCTAAATACTTTATCGTTCGAATAATTACAAGAAGAATACCGATTTTTTTGCCAAAATAAAAAAGTTTTTTCAACGAAAGAATTCAATAAATGCTTAAGATTTCTTCACAAACAAAGACTGAAAAAAAAGTAACAAATGGTGGATCATAAACTTCCTTTTTCTTCACTAATAGTACGAAATTTTATTAAATATTTATTATGCTGTTATTCAAGAGCTTAAAAATCTTTTTATAAGTACGTAATTATCATAAACTACTCGTCTATTTTATGGACGGGCAAAATTGCAAAATACTTTTCCGTTCGAATAATTACAAGAAGAATACAAATTTTTTTACCAAAAAAAACAAAGTTTCTTCAACGAAAGAATTCAACTACCGGTAAATAATTTTGTAAATACTCGATTACTACTAATTTTTACGAATTATTGACAGTTGAATTGGAAAGTATTTTAAATACATTTCTATAAAAAATCAGAGTTAAAAAACGCTGTTCGATTTTTTAATGTACAAGGAATAATTAATAATTAAATAGATATTATTTTGCAACGATTATCTGCAGTTTTTATAAAAAGATGTGTAAATGCTTAAGATTTATTTACAAACAAAGATTGAAAAAAGTAACAAATGGTGGATCATAAACTTTCTTTTTTTTTTCACTATTAGTCACGAAATTTTATTAAATATTTATTATTTTGTTATTCAAGAGCTTTAAAATCGTTTTATAAACACTCCAGAGTATTATTATGAAATATCGATTATGAAAATGATTTAACCTTAAATTTATATTCAGAAAGAAACTTTGATTCAAATTTTGTCCGTCCTTGTCTATTTTATTTTAACAATCTATGTGTATTATTAATATTTATTTATTTTTTTGTAGAGTGAACCTTTCACGAAGGTTAAGGACCGATTACTAAAGAAACTAGGTGTACAGGAAAAAGAATTCGAAAAGGTAGGCATATATTAATTGAATTGTCGTCCCAACATGTTATGAGAATTCATAAAAATTTTTTAAGTTTAAGTTCGCGGTGGTGATTATGGGCAAGCCAAACTTCATCAATGACGAGGCGGACTACTTCATAAACCTCGCAGATTTCCGAACCAGCCCCACCCAAAGTCAGTTAACATTTTTTTTAATCTTTAGAGGAACTTCGATCGGTAATTCTCAAAATATATGTACAAATATGAGTATAAAAGGTTGCAAGGTAGAACTTTGCAAATTGCTTCCTCGTTATTGTTGGATTTTTACAAATCTACCTCTATGAGGAAGCATGTTAATCTATTTTGGCTTCCTCATAGAGGAAGCTTTGTAAAAATCCAACAATAATGAGGAAGCATTTTGCAAAGTTCTACTTTGCAGCCTTGTTTATATTGGCGAAAAGTGTTTGCAATTCCCTCCCATTTTTCGAAAACTTATTTGACCTCAGCTTAATGCGCAAGGACTACCTTAATCGAAATAACAAAAGCGGAGTTTATCCTCCTCTTTTGTGTAAATTTTCATCTCGATTCGTCACGCCGTTCGAGAGTTATGAGCAATTCTATTTTGGGACAAGCGGTCATTATAAATTTAAAAAAATAAAAATTATATATGAAGCAATGTGTAAAGTTCTACTTTGCATTCTTATTTCCATTGAGTACAAACTTTTGTCTCGCATTATCAACTTTTGCTGATCCTAGAGCGAAAATCGTTTTTTTTTTTGTAAATTTCAAAATTTCGTAAAATCTGAACCACTTTCCCGACCATCGTCAAATTTGGTACGCGGCATAGCTGCATGTTCCTTTTCGTCTGTAAAACATTTCGGTTAAATTAGTGAAATTCGACGTGATTTATAAAAAAAATGATTTTTTTCGAAAAATTCAAACATCTATAAAATCTGAACCGCTTTACCGATTTCGCCCAAATGCAATGCCAAACAACATTGAACGTATATTTATTTATAAACAACTATTTAGCAAAATCGTCTAATTTTTACGAAAGTTAGAGCGACCACGCCCTTTTTTCAAAAAATTTAAAGTACCATAAAATCAAAATGGGTGATTTTTTTTTTTCAAAAATCTCAACATTCAAAGCGGGACAACTACTCCACTTGTGTGCCAAATTTGAGCCATATCGCTCGAACGGTTACTGAGTAATAGTTCATCGAACTTTCGGAGCCCAGAACACATACATACGGACATTTTTTCTAAACTACTTTTCTCGACGTTTTGGACAATTCTAAACATACTGGCATGAAAATCTCGAAAAAATTTTTTTTCCTGAAAACAAAGCTTCCTCTACGAGGAAGCAAAATCCAACAATTCTTTAAATTTAAATTTCAAAAAGTATAATATCTGTTAATAGCAGAGAATTATTAACGAAAAAAAAGTGAATTCAACACATTTCTTTTTTATCGAAAGACTTTTTTTAAATCTTTAACTGTTTCACGGTCAATTTTATTTCTTGGTTAAAGAAAAATGATTTTTCTTACGTCAACATTTTTCTGAATCAAATGAATGGAAAATTGGAATCTTTGAATTTTTTACTTCATGAAATAAAGGAAAAATGAAATTTTTCGAAGCATTCGAAGTATTAAATGATCTTTTATTGAATTTTTTGATCCGTCGAAAAAGATTTTTTTTAAATTAATTTATTTCTTAACCTTTTTCTTAATAAATCCAGTGGAAAAAAATGGCCACGTAAAATAGCAATTCAAAAAGATTTTATTTATTTTTCGCTATTTCTCAAATACCGTAAATATTTTGATAAATTCAAGCGTTAATTTATTTGTTATTCACACAATTTTCTGGAGCCCGTTAATTGAGTCTCTTGTTTGAAAATCTTCGCTTCGTTTCTCAAGATTTAACCGATCGAAGTTCCCAAATATTTGACAATATCTAAATTTTACGAGTAACGAGTGTTTTACGATTTAGGTACAGCATTGCAAAGGCCTTGGCTCGGTTTGGATCACGTCAACAAAGCGCCGAAGCGTCCACGAATCAACTACCTCGAAAAGGCCATTAAAATATACAACTAAAAGGAAAAGAAAAAAAAAAGAAGAGAAAAAAAGCAAAAAAAGAAAAAACAAAAAAAAATCACGTTTCCAACGGACGAAGGGAGAGTTTAATAAGGCAAGCAAACCCCCGAAAGCCCCACACTCTGGTATATGTCTAGTAGCGCCCAGTTCCCAATTACGCGCCCATTCTAGTAGTGATTTCGCTCGCGATTTCGGAGCGCCGTGCGATTTTTTTCATAGCGGAGACGATAAAAGAAATCCCCAAAATCGTGTCTGTTTTTTTTTTCCTTTCTCGTTTTTTTTCTTTTTTTTTTTTTTTGCAAAAACAAATCGCATAAACTCTAAACCTTAAAAGAAAAAAAAAACGAAAAAAAAAAAATTGTTTAAGTTATAATTGTATGATATTAACAATAAAAATAGATAACATTGAGCGATTCGCTGTGAGGTTTTAAGTGACGTACGGCGAATTAGTGTTACGATCCCGCGTGCACTTATCGCGCGCATGTAATATTTACAATATTGTTAACAAAAAGAAAAGCAAGAAAAAAAAGAAAAAACGTGTTTTGTATTCTCTTAGCGGTGTTTTTCGTGCCGAAACGCTTCCGCTATATATTTTCACTTGTAAATTCGACGAGGATTATTATTATTATTAATTATTATGATTATTATTAACCGCCTCGACTATCTGCGATCGAGACTTCGGATAAAATTATCGTGTGCGCAAATAACCAATGGAAATCTTTTGCGTACGATGATTAATATGTTGTAATAAACAGAAACATGATAAAATTGATAAACAAAAAAACGAAACAATAATAACGTCGTTGGAAATTCTAGTTTGTTTGCCGAGATCGGCGAGTGGATTACCCCTGAATATGAGTCTGGCGATTTAAAGACCTAATATTTCGATCAGAGTTGTAAATCCCCATTAATTCATGAGATATAGTTTACAGTACAATTTGTTTTCTAATTATGATTTCATAATAATAATATGTAGTGATTATAAAATAGAGTGTAAACATTTGAATAGCTGGTGTAAAACACGTCAAGTCGGCCACACGAATTTTTCATTTTAACAACAAGTTTTCAAATTTGTTGAGGATGTTGGTCTGGCTGAAAACAAAAGTTACAATTTTTTTCAGATTTTTTAATCGCATATATCAGCCGTTACAAAAAAAACTGAAAATAATAATCATTAATTTTTTAACGCCAAAACTACAGCTCTCGCAAAAAAATCACGTGAACAAAAAATTTAAGGTATTTAACGTTCTTTTCAATACATTTTTTGCAAAATCTTCCTACTCTGTTTTATGCTATTTTTCAATGGAATAAAATTATAATATTTTTTTTCTCCAAATCTGCGTTTCCGATTCGGCTGAAATTTTTACATTTTGTTCCTTAATATGTCTAGAATCTAAGAAAAAATTTGCGAGGTGGGCGGCGATTTCATTCCACTGTTACAGCTCTTCAAACGATCGAATACCAGGTCAATCTAATGTGTAATTACTCTGTACGTTCAACAGACTGTCTACATAATAATTCTAAAGCCCGCACTGCATTTTTAGCATCGGATATTTTTCCCTCTTCAATTTTTGGGTTTGTTAATACATTTATTTTATCGACTGATGGAATTGAAACTTTGTTCCTGATGACACATAATTCATCAAAGTGCTCTTTTCTGATCAATCGAAAATTGGCAAAACGTGGTGAATGAATGTCTCTTGAGTTCAATATTCACGTGCTCAATGTTACACGACCATCGTTCTGCGTTGTAAACACAAAGTGTGGACGACAGGTACGATCGAATTTGCCAATTACCTAATTAAAAAAAAAAAATTTAATTAAAAATAACAAAAAAATAAACAAGTGATGCGGGCTTTAGATTTTTTCTATTGACAGTCTCAACCCTGTTGAACGTAGAGAGCAATTACACATTAGGTTACCGTTATGTTCGATCATTCGAAGAGCTCTAACTGTGGAACGAAGTCGCCGCCGATCTCGCCAATTTTTTTTTCAGATTCTTAACATATTAAGGAACAAAATGTAAAAATCTCATCTGAATCGAGAACGCAGTTTCGGAGAAAAAAAATATTGAAATATTATTTAATTGAAAAATAGCATAAAACGGAGTAGGAAAATTTGCAAAAAAATTTGTTGAAAAGAACGTTACCTTAAATTTTTTGTTAACATGATTTTTTTGCGAGAGCCGTAGTTTTGGCGTTAAAAAATTAACGATTATTATTTTCAGTTATTTGTAACGGTTGAATTATGCAATTTAAAAATCTGAAAAAATTTGCAATTTTTGTCTTCAGCCAGACCAACATCCTCAAGAAATTTGAAAACTTTTTATTGAAATGAAAAGTTCGTGTGGCCGCCTTGACGTGCTTTACCCCAGCTGTAAAAAATACTAATTTTCGCTTTAATATTTCAAGAAATAGTGGAAAAAATGGAAGAAATAAGTAATGCATTACTTTCTTAATGCATTACTTATTTTTTTCCATTTTTTCAAAAGGATTACCGTGAATTTTTATTGAAAAATAATAATTTTTGTAGCCATTCCAAAGTTTATTCATCGTATTACAATCGCTACATGTTATTATTATAAAATCATAATTATAGAGTTGATCGTATCGTCATCATTATTTCTGTAAGTATTAGGCATTTACAACTCTGATTTCGATTATCAATTTTATTTTTTTAATTTTTTTATAATCGAAGATTGAACGAAATTTTATCTTCATTACAAAAAGGAGAATATACAAGATAACTTGTCACAATTCCTTAGCCGTATCATTTGATAATACTTCTATTTATTTTATTAAATAACTATTCGTTTTTACGACTAGAAATGATCTGAATTAGAAATTTTGAAAATTTGCTTTTTCAAACATGTAGACGATTTTTATTTCGAAAAATATAGTTGTAGGTTGTAAGAATGTCTCAGAGTGAAAGAGAAACAAAATAGGAGATAAAAAATTTATGGCACTGTAGATAATAATATAATTTTACTACGTTCCTGATTTTTATTATGAAAATTTACTTTTTATGAGCTTAAAACTCCCAAACGGACGTAATCTGCTCGCCTGGAAGAATTTAAAAAAAAATACAGAGTTTATATACGACAGGTATTCGCTCTTCTTCGTTCAGCAACATCAAAAACCGCTTTGATCTTTCGCTTCGCGATTGTAAGTGATAATTGTTACGTAATTATGCTCCGTCCATGCAGCGCAAACGTTCTTTTCTTTTTTTTTTTCATTCATTTCATATATTCGTCACAAAAATCCTCCCCGAGATTAAATTATAGCCTCTCGATCGATTTTATAATGAGGTTTTTGCTTTAAATTCTTTAAAAAATGTCCTCATTGGCACAGAATTTAACGGGGGTAGAATAAAAATTTTACCCCGACGCAAGTTTTCAAAAAAAAAAAATATGCAAGTTTTCTATGGTTCTGCAAAAAAATTTACCATAAAACTATTTTAAAATTACGTGCTAGAGAATTTAACGCTGTATTTTACAAAAACGATTGTTTATCACACGATAATATTAGTTTCAATCATTTCCACGCGATTAATTCCGCGTGGAAATTATTGAAACTATATATTTGAAATTAATTCAAAGATTTTGAACGAGCTAAAAATTAGCAATTTTTGGAACGAATTTATGGCCGTAATTTTTAGACAATTTTTATTAGCAACGAAAATATTGTCAATAATTATTTAATTATAATTATTTAATTATAATTATTGTCAATAATTATTTAATTATAATTATTGTCAATAATTATTTAATTATGATTATTGTCAATAATTATTTAATTATAATTACTGTCAATATTTTCGTTGCTAAAAAAAAATTGTCTAAAAATTACGGCCATAAATTCGATCCAAAAATTGCTAATTTTTAGCTTGTTCAAAATCTTTGAATTAATTTCAAATATATAGTTTCAATAATTTCCACGCGGAATTAATCGCGTGGAAATTATTTTTTTTTTTAGCAACGAAAATAATTATTTAATTATAATTATTGACAATATTTTCGTAGCTAAAAATTGTCTAAAAATTACGGCCATAAATTCGATCCTAAAATTGCTAATTTTTAGCTCGTTCAAAATCTTTGAATTTAAGAAATATATACAAGAAAAAAATATATCTAAGGTATATCTTAAATATACTTGGGATATTATATTTACGAAGCCTTTTCTCTCACATTTTTTTGTGTTAAAACAAATCCCCACATATTGATGATAGAATAGCCCATAAATCTCTTTTCCATGGGGAGAAGCCATTAATAAAATAAAAAATAAAATTTATCGAGGGATTACAATTTAATCCCGGAACGGAATCACTCAAGCGTGTCTCGATTATTTAATATAACATCAAAGTAAAATCCAAATTCATTTTGCCCTGTAATACAAAAAAAGGAGCTACAGAACTTCGCTATTCGCATTAATATCGTACGCCTAGATAATTTTTTGTTCATAACGTCTGTTCATGCCGATGCATTGATTGTGCTAAAAATAAATATTTATTTTGAAAGAAAAACAACAAGATTCTAATAATTTGCGTCATTTGACAATTTTTTTCTATTACATAATTATTATTATTAACAGATAATATTTATTAAAAAAATAGATATCTTTCTAATAATTTGCATCATTTAACGAATCATTTTTAACATATAATATTTATTTAAAAAAAAAAAAATCTTGTTAATAATTTGTATCATTTAACGAATCATTTCTATTACATAATTATCATTTTTAACATATGATATTTATTTAAAAAAAAAATCTTTCTAATAATTTGCATCATTTAACGAATTATTTATATTACATAATTACTATTTTTAACAAATAATATTATATTTAATTAAAAAAGAAAAAAATCTGTCTAATATTTTGCAGCATTTAACGAATCATTTCTATTACATAATTATCATTTTTAACATATAATATTTATTTAAAAAAAAACCTTTCTAATAATTTGCATCATTTAACGAATTATTTCTATTACATAATTATTATTTTAAACATATAATATTTATTTTAAAAAAAATCTATCTAATAATTTGTATCATTTAACGAATCATTTTTAACATATAATATTCATTTAAAAAATATCTTTCTAGTAGTTTGCATCATTTAACGAATCATTTCTATTACATAATTATCATTTTTAACATATAATATTTATGAAAAAAAAAAAAATGTTTCTAATAATTTGCATCATTTAATGAATCATTTCTATTACATAATTATCATTTTTAACATATATTATTTATAAAAAAAGAAAAAATCTTTCTAATAATTTGCATCATTTAACGAATTATTTCCATTACAGAATTATTATTTTTAACATATAATATTTATTTTGAAAAAAATATCTTTCTAATAATTTGCATCATTTAACGAATTATTTCTATTACATAATTATCATTTTTAACATATAATATTTATTAAAAAAAAAAAAATCTTTCTAATAATTTGCATCATTTAACCAATTATTTCTATTACATAATTATCATTTTTAACATATAATATTTATTTAAAAAAAAATCTTGCTAATAATTTGCATCATTTATCGAATCATTTTTATTACATAATTATCATTTTTGACATATAATACTTATTTACAAAAAAAAAAAATCTTTCTAATAATTTGCATCATTTAACGAATTATTTCTCTTACATAATGATTATTTTTAGCATATAACATTTATTTAAAAAAAACGATCTTTCTAATAATTTGCATCATTTAACGAATCATTTCTATTACATAATTATCATTTTCAACATATAATATTTATTAAAAAAAAAAAAAATCTTGCCAATAATTTGCATCATTTAACGAATTATTTCCATTACATAATAATTATTTTTAATATACAATATTTATATCGAAAAAAAAAAAATAATCAGCGTTACAGTTTGCGTAATTTAACAAATTTTACAATCCACACATGTTTTTGCAAGGATTCGATGACGCGCTTGACCCTCGTCATTAGTTTTCCGTCATTACATTGATTCGTTTTAATCGCTCTTCGATAACAACCGCGAACTTTCGACCTCTTTAAACTACTATAAGCCGCAGGGGGTACAAGTCGTTGAACGTCTCGTGGAAAATGTGCTTAAACTAATATTTCCTTACGAGAAAACAACGAGAAGCGAAGCGATAACGTGAGTTATTCGGCTTTTGAGAATATTAGTATATAATACGAGTCGTGTAATTTAAACCGTAATAAAAAAAATGACCCCGTCTATCTATATGTTACTCCGAGCGTGTGAAACGCGAGCGCAACACACACGATTACATGGTAACACGAGAAAGTAAGAAATCGCTGGAGTTTTACAGCTCCAGAGTTTAAAACGTTTCTTGGCATTCGGTTCGTTCTAAAAGTCATTCAAGCTGCTCCGAAAAGCACTTTTCGCCTGTAAATCTAAAAGTTTTTTTTTTTAAATTACGAAAGCGAAAAATTCGTACCTGCGTATATTAGCGATAATATTAATCAGCGAGAGTTTTGCGCAGCTGCGGATAACCTCACGGATAACATTTGGAAGATTTGAATAAAATAAAGAAGAGGGAATTAAATAGTCGTTTAAAAGCGGTAAGTAAAATTAGAACGGAATATTTTTTTATTTTGTTAATTATTTAAGAAGGAAATATAAGGAAATTGTGGCATTAACCTGGACATTTGTTGGCCCTTTTTTACTTGTTAAGCCATTATAATTTCTATTTAAAAATAGTAATTTCAAAGGGGTGATTAAAATTAGAACAGAATATTTTGTTATTTTGTTAATTATTTAAGAGGGAAATATAAGGAAATTGTGGCATTAAGCTGGACATTTATTGGCCCTTTTTTTACTTATTAAGCCATTATAATTTCTATTTAAAAATAGTAATTTCAAAGGGGTAATTAAAATTAGAACAGAATATTTTTTTTATTTTGTTAATTATTTAAGAGGGAAATACAAGGAAATTGTGGCATTAAGCTGGACATTTGTTGGCCCTTTTTTTACTTGTTAAGCCATTATAATTTCTATTAAAAAATAGTAATTTCAAAGGGGTAATTAAAATTAGAACAGAATATTTTTTTTATTTTGTTAATTATTTAAGGGGGAAATATAAGGAAATTGTGGCATTAAGCTGGACATTTGTTGGCCCTTTTTTTACTTGTTAAGCCATTATAATTTCTATTTAAAAATAGTAATTTCAAAGGGGTGATTAACATTAGAACAGAATATTTTTTTATTTTGTTAATTATTTAAGAGGGAAATACAAGGAAATTGTGGTATTAAGCCGGACATTTGTTGGCCCCTTTTTTACTTGTTAAGCCATTATAATTTCTATTTAAAAATAGTAATTTCAAAGGGGTGATTAAAATTAGAAGAGAATATTTTTTTATTTTGTTAATTATTTAAGAGGGAAATATAAGGAAATTGTGGCATTAAGCTGGCCATTTGTTGGCCCTTTTTTACTTGTTAAGCTATTATAATTTCTATTAAAAAATAGTAATTTCAAAGAGGTAATTAAAATTAGAACAGAATGTTTTTTTATTTTGTTAATTATTTAAGAGGGAAATATAAGGAAATTGTGGCATTAAGCTGGACATTTGTTGGCCCTTTTTTTTACTTGCTAAGCCATTATAATTTCTATTTAAAAATAGTAATTTCAAAGGGGTAATTAAAATTAGAACAGAATATTTTTTTATTTTGTTAATTATTTAAGAGGGAAATATAAGGAAATTGTGGCATTAAGCTGGGCATTTGTTGGCCCTTTTTTTACTTGTTAAGCCATTATAATTTCTATTTAAAAATAGTAATTTCAAAGGGGTAATTAAAATTAGAACAGAATATTTGTTTATTTTGTTAATTATTTAAGAGGGAAATATAAGAAAATTGTGGCATTAAGCTGGACATTTGTTGGCCCTTTTTTTACTTGTTAAGCCATTATAATTTCTATTAAAAAATAGTAATTTCAAAGGGGTAATTAAAATTAGAACAGAATATTTTTTTATTTTGTTAATTATTTAAGAGGCAAATATAAGGACATTGTGGCATTAAGCTGGCCATTTGTTGGCCCTTTTTTACTTGTTAAGCTATTATAATTTCTATTAAAAAATAGTAATTTCAAAGAGGTAATTAAAATTAGAACAGAATGTTTTTTTATTTTGTTAATTATTTAAGAGGGAAATATAAGAAAATTGTGGCATTAAGCTGGACATTTGTTGGCCCTTTTTTACTTTTTAAGCCATTATAATTTCTATTTAAAAATAGTAATTTCAAAGGGGTAATTAAAATTAGAACAGAATATTTGTTTATTTTGTTAATTATTTAAGAGGGAAATATAAGGAAATTGTGGCATCAAGCTGGACATTTGTTGGCCCTTTTTTTACTTTTTAAGCCATTATAATTTCTATTAAAAAATAGTAATTTCAAAGGGGTGATTAAAATTAGAACAGAATATTTTTTTATTTTGTTAATTATTTAAGAGGGAAATATAAGGAAATTGTGGCATTAAGCTGGACATTTGTTGGCCCTTTTTCACTTTTTAAGCCATTATAATTTCCATTTAAAAATAGCAATTTCAAAGGGGCAATTAAAATTAGAACAGAATATTTTTTAATTTTGTTAATTATTTAAGAGGGAAATATAAGGAAATTGTGGCATTAAGCTGGACATTTGTTGGCCCTTTTTTACTTTTTAAGCCATTATAATTTCTATTAAAAAATAGTAATTTCAAAGGGGTTATTAAAATTAGAACAGAATATTTTTTTATTTTGTTAATTATTTAAGAGGGAAATATAAGGAAATTGTGGCATTAAGCTGGACATTTGTTGGTCCTCTTTTTACTTATTAAGCCATTACAATTTCTATTAAAAAATAGTAATTTCAAAGGAGTAATTAAAATTAGAACAGAATATTTTTTTATTTTGTTAATTATTTAAGAGGAAAATATAAGGAAATTGTGGCATTAAGCTGGACATTTGTTGGCCTTTTGTTTTACTTGTTAAGCTGCTATAATTCTCTCAGGAAGAGAAAGGCATTCCGGTTATCCTTTCACTGGCTACGTGCAACGAACGAGATTTAATTTTTTATCGATTTGTTGCTACGAGTGACAATATTGTTCAGTTAATAAATATCGGCACATAGACAAGAAAATATCGACTATATTGATATTATTATTTTGAAAATTATTGCCGATTTCTTCGGCTTTTTTGTAGAGAAAGTTTTGCGAAAGGGAAAAATAAATAATTGATTTCAACACTTTTAAATCATATTCTTAAGTCGGGATACAGAAAATAAAATTTGTAACTAAACTTGTGTAAAAAAAACTCAATCCTATAGCTCGTAATTATTTTAATTAATCAGCTAAAAATGAAGCTTAATTATTCGAAAATTTCGTGAAATTTGTCTAAAATTGTAAATCTTAGTTTTTATACTCACAAAATTAAATCCAAATAATCTTTTTATTCTATTAAACATTTGTACAAACTTTCAATAGCTCAAGATTTGATAGATTCAAAATGACATTTACTTTATTATTTCAATGCGTATTAAATTTACATAAAATTTTGAAATTAAAAAAAATTTCACTTTCGCGGGTTAAAAATATAAATAATTATTCGAAAATTTCGTGAAATTTGTCTAAAGTGGAAAATCTTCGTTTTTTTACTCACAAAATTAAATCCAAATAATCTTTTGATTCTATTAAAAATTTGTACAAACTTTCAATAGCTCAAGATTTGACAGATTCAAAATGACATTTACTTTATTATTTCAATGCGTATTAAATTTACATAAAATTTTGAAATTAAAAAAAATTTCACTTTCGCGGGTTAAAAATATAAATAATTATTCGAAAATTTCGTGAAATTTGTCTAAAATGAAAAATCTTCGTTTTTTTTACTCACAAAATTAAATCCAAATAATCTTTTGATTCTATTAAAAATTTGTACAAACTTTCAATAGCTCAAGATTTGGTAGATTTAAAATGACATTTACTTTATTATTTCAATGCGTATTAAATTTACATAAAATTTTGAAATTAAAAAAAATTTCACTTTCGCGCGTTAATAATATAAATTACTATTCGAAAATTTCGTGAAATTTGTCTAAAATGAAAAATCTTCGTTTTTTTACTTACAGAATTAAAACCAAATAATCTTTTGATTCTATTAAAAATTTGTACAAACTTTCAATAGCTCAAGATTTGGTAGATTCAAAATGACATTTACTTTATTATTTCAATGCGTATTAAATTTACATAAAATTCTGAAATTAAAAAAAATTTCACTTTCGCGGGTTAAAAGTATAAATAATTATTCGAAAATTTCGTGAAATTTGTCTAAAATGAAAAATCTTCGTTTTTTTACTCACAAAATTAAATCCAAATAATCTTTTGATTCTATTAAAAATTTGTACAAACTTTCAATAGCTCAAGATTTGGTAGATTCAAAATGACATTTACTTTATTATTTCAATGCGTATTAAATTTACATAAAATTTTGAAATTAAAAAAAATTTCACTTTCGCGGGTTAAAAATACAAATAATTATTCGAAAATTTCGTGAAATTTGTCTAAAATGAAAAATCTTCGTTTTTTTACTCACTAAATTAAATCCAAATAATCTTTTGATTCTATTAAAAATTTCTACAAACTTTCAATAGCTCAAGATTTGGTAGATTCAAAATGACATTTACTTTATTATTTCAATGTGTATTAAATTTACATAAAATTCTGAAATTAAAAAAAATTTCACTTTCGCGGGTTAAAAATATAAATAATTATTCGAAAATTTCGTGAAATTTGTCTACAATAGAAAATCTTCGTTTTTTTACTCACAAAATTAAATCCAAATAATCTTTTGATTCTATTAAAAATTTCTACAAACTTTCAATAGCTCAAGATTTGGTAGATTCAAAATGACATTTACTTTATTATTTCAATGCGTATTAAATTTACATAAAATTTTGAAATTAAAAAAATGTCACTTTCGCGGGTTAAAAATATAAATAATTATTCGAAAATTTCGTGAAATTTGTCTAAAATGAAAAATCTTCGTTTTTTTACTCACAAAATTAAATCCAAATAATCTTTTGATTCTATTAAACATTTGTACAAACTTTCAATAGCTCAAGATTTGGTAGATTCAAAATGACATTTACTTTATTATTTCAATGTGTATTAAATTTACATAAAATTCTGAAATTAAAAAAAATTTCACTTTCGCGGGTTAAAAATACAAATAATTATTCGAAAATTTCGTGAAATTTGTCTAAAATGAAAAATCTTCGTTTTTTTACTCACACAATTAAATCCAAATAATCTTTTGATTCTATTAAAAATAAAATTCATAAAATTCTGAAATTCAAAAAAATTTCACTTTCGCGGGTTAAAAATATAAATAATTATTCGAAAATTTCGTGAAATTTGTCTAAAATGAAAAATCTTCATTTTTTTACTCACAAAATTAAATCCAAATAATCTTTTGATTCTATAAAAAAATTGTACAAACTATCGATAGCTCAAGATTTGGTAGATTCAAAAATGCGCTATGCGCTAGATTCCTCTTATTATTAATATATTACGCGCAAATAAAATGTTGAAATTTAAAAAAATTTCACTTTCGCGGGCTAAAAATATATAAATAGTGTTTCGCGTTATGCAAGAATTGATTTTGCGCATTGCACAGTTGTTCGGATTGTCATACGGCGCACGTTGCCGATTCTGCAACACCAACGCACTGCAGTAATCTAAACAATTGTTATCACTGTCATATAATATCAGTAAGGGAAGAAAAAAATAACATTAACAGGTAGCGATTACAAAATGGCGCGACGACTCACTAATTTGAATCTATGGAACGTGCGATTGGCTGGCAATGTGATAAAAACCGGATGGTCAGAGCCTGCAAAAGTTTTGATGGTCCATCGTTCCCTCCAAAAGTCATTCTTATCATCACGAAACGTGCATACATCGACCACTTGTTGCGGCTCTAATAACGTAAGTATTTTTTTTTAATAACGCCGATTTTTATTATTTAATAAAGAGTAGATTATTTTCAACAACACGAATTTCGCTGATTTGCTAAAAAAAAAAGGTTTAAAGGACGCGAATTTAATTGCTCTCCTATTTTTAACTCGTTCTAGCATAATTTCCGATTAAAATCAAGCAAAACAAATATAGCTCGATTATTTCGTGTTTCTTTCGATGGTTTATATTAAATTCCATCGCTACGACGATAAAATCGCGTATCTCATATTGCGTAAATCGTGTCGTTGCACGACGTGGGGTTATCGGCGTGTTTCGACCCCCTTTGGTTAACATCTCGCGTGTAGAGCACTTGGCAATTTAATAAATAAGTCTCGCGCTATTTTCACCATCATTTCTAACTCGACTGTCGCGTACGATTCATCGACTCGTAAGTAATTATTTCAATTATATCGATTGTACTTGAAATGAAAATTAGTAATATTTTAGCGTGTATCTTTATCAAGATAATCATAAATAGTTGATAAGATTACTATTTAATCACTATTTAATTACTATTTAATCACTATTTTTTAAAATTCAATTTATTAACTTGCAAATTATTATTTCAATTTTATTGATTATTCTTGGAGTAAATAATTAATATTCTAGTGAATCTTTATCAAGATGATCAAAAATTATTGATAAGCTAATCGTAAATTGCTATTTAATCACTATATTTTAAAATTCAATTGCTAAATCAAATTTATTAACTTGCAAATTATTATTTCAATTTTATTGATTATTCTTGGAATAAATAAATAATATTCTAGTGTATCTTTATTAAGATGATAAATATTTAATAAGATAATTCTAATTCTGTAAATTACTATTTAAATATCATTATTATTGGAAAGTCAATTGTTTCTTATGATTCATCGACTCGTAAGTCATTAGTTCAATTATATTGATTAATCTTGGAATAAATATATAATATTCTAGTGAATCTGTATCAAGATGATCTACAATAATTGATAAGATAATTGTAAATTGTTATTTAATCACTATTATTTGAAACTCAATTGGTAGATATAATTTATTAACTTGCAAATTATTATTTCAATTTTATTGAATGTTCTTGGAATAAATAAATAAATAATATTCTAGTGTATCTTTATCAAGATGATAAATATTTAATAAGATAATTCTAATTCTGTAAATTACTATTTAAATATCATCATTATTGGAAAGTCAATTGTCGCTTACGATTCATTGACACGTAAGTCATTATTTCAATCATATCGATTGTACTTGGAGTGAAAATTAGTAATATTCTATAGTGTATCTTTATCAAGGTAATCATAAATAGTTGATAAGATGATAATCGTAAATTACTATTTAATCACGATTTTTTTACAATTCAATTGCTAAATCAAATTTATTAACTTGTAAATTGTTATTTCAATTTTATTGATTATTCTTGGAATAAATAAATAATATTCTAGTGAATCTTTATCAAGATGATGTAAAATAATTGATAAGATAATCGTAAATTGCTATTTAAACACTATTTTTTGAAAATTCAATTGCTAAATCAAATTTATTAACTTGTAAATTGTTATTTCAATTTTATTGATTATTCTTGGAATAAATAAATAATATTCTAGTGTATCGTTATCAAGATGATAGATATTTAATAAGACAATCATAATTCTTTAAATTACTATTTAATTATCATTATTACTGGAAAGTCAATTGTTTCTTATGATTCATCGACTCGTAAGTCATTATTTCAATTATATTGATTATTCTTGGAATAAATAAATAATATTCTAATGAATCTTTATCAAGATGATCTAAAATAATTAATAAGATAATTGTAAATTGCTATTTAATCACTATTATTTGAAACTGAATTGCTAGATATAATTTATTAACTTGCAAATTATTATTTCAATTTTATTGAATATTCTTGGAATAAATAAATAAATAATATTCTAGTGCATCTTTATATAGATGATAGATATTTAATAAGATAATCATAATTCTGTAAATTACTATTTAATTATCATTATTATTGGAAAGTCAATTGTTGCTTACGATTCATCGACTCGTAAGTCATTATTTCAATTGTATTGATTGTCCTTGGAATGAAAATTAATGATATTCTAATGAATCTTTATCAAGATGATTTAAAATAATTGATAAGATAATAGTAAATTGATATTTAATCACTATTATTTGAAACTCAATTGCTAGGTATAATTTATTAACTTGCAAATTATTATTTCAATTTTATTGAATGTTGTAATAAATAAATAAATAATATTCTAGTGCATCTTTATACAGATGATAAATATTTGATAAGATAATTGTAATTCTGTAAGTTACTATTTAATTATCATGTAATTATCCTTATTATTGGAAAGTCAATTGTCACAGTTGATTTATTAACTGGCAAATTATCATTACAATTATATTTATTATTCTTGCTATAAATAAATAAATAATAATAATAATCTAGTATATCTTTATCAAGAAGATAAATATCTGATAATTGTAATTTTGTAAATTACTTTTTAATTATCGCTATTATTTCCAACTCAATTGCCATGTACAATGTATTAATTTGCAAATTATTATTTCAATTACATTGATTGTTCTATAAATATATCTAAATAAATAAATGAATAAACTGTATTTCATTATATTTTTGGATAAGAATAGTCAAACATGAAGATGACAAATTGGAGATGAGATCAACTGAGAATGAAAAAAATAATTTAGAGAATTTGCTATAATAAAAAAAAATTAATTTTGAAAGATTTTGTGTAATAAGAAGAATAATTTGGAAAATTCTGGTTACTAAAAAAAATAATTTTAATGTTTGTTCAAACAGAGTATGGCTGGCATGATTTATCAAAATGTGTGGGATAGCGATCCTGAGCTCTTTGAACTGATAAAGAAGGAGAAGAGACGTCAGGAATGCGGTTTGGAAATGATTGCCAGTGAAAATTTCACATCTCTCAGTGTATTGCAGTGTCTGAGCTCGTGTCTTCATAACAAGTACAGCGAAGGTCTTCCTGGTGCAAGGTACAAACAAGATTTGCAATTATATTCATTCTCAATTTTTTCAATGTACAAAAAGAAGCTTTGTAAAAATCGAAAAATAATGAGGAAGCAATGTGCAAGATTCTACTTTGCATCCTTTTTTAAATTAGATAAATAAACATGTTGTGAATTCGCTTTTTCTATTTCGTTACTCCGTTATTTCGTTATTATTAGAGCGTTTTCGAAAGTAAATGTGATAACGTATATTATTAAAAATAATCCAACATTCCATAAAATCACAAATTTCATACTGTTTGTCACTAAATTATACATATATAATGGCTAAATATTGTTTCATTTATATACTAAATTTGAGCTCGCTATTTCAAGTTTTGCAAAAGTTACAATAGAGCGATAATGTCAATTTTTTGAAAAATTCAAAATTCTATAAAATCTGAACCACTTTACTGATTCGAGCCAAATTCAATACCAAACAGCATTGAGTGCACCTACTCTTATAATCAACTATTTAGCAAAATAGACAAAATTTTACGAAAGTTAGAGCGACCACGTCCTTTTTTAAAAAAATTCAAAACGGCATAAAATCGAAATGATCGCACGGATTTTGTCGAAAATTGCTACAGTTGAAGAGGGTCTGCTGCTACTCTAGTGTGCCAAATTTGAGCACGATATACAAAACCGTTCTTGAGTTATCGGCGTTCGAATTTTCGGAGTTGTATACATACACACACACACACATACATACATACGGACATTTTTTCTAGATCACTTTTCTGGACGTTTTGGACAATTCTGAATGTCCTGATATAAAAATCTTGAAAATTCTTTTTTTCATGAAAACAAAGCTTCCTCTGTGAGGAAGCAAAAAATAAGTTAGACAATTCTGTGTCATAAAAAAAAATATTTTTGAAAATTGTGTTTAACAAAATAAAATAATTTTGAAAATTCAGTTTGTTAAGTAAACAAAAAATTAGAAATTGATTTTTATAATAAAATATGTTAGTTATTAAAAAATAATTAAAAAAGGCTGTAAAGTAGAACTTTGCAAATTGCTTCCTCATTATTGTTGGATTTTTACAAATCTACCTCTATGAGGAAGCATGTTAATCTATTTTGGCTTCCTCATAGAGGAAGCTTTGTAAAAATCCAACAATAATGAGGAAGCAATTTGCAAAGTTCTACTTTGCAGCCTTGTTTAAAAAACTTTTAAATGTCATTAGTTTTGAACCCCTTGACAGATTCTCGCCAGATTCGAACTGATGTTTAGTTTACCCACACTCTACTTGTGGACCAAATTTGAGCTCGATATCTTAAAAATTGCGGAAGTTAGAGCACGAACAAAAAATTCAAAATGGCATAAATTTAAAACCCCTTAACGGATTGACGTCAAATTTACTCCCAAACTCTATTTAATAACAGTCTACTTGTGGACCAAATTTGGGCTCGATATCTTAAAAATTGCGGAAGTTAGAGCACGAACAAAAAATCTCAAAAAATGTAAAAATGCCATAAATTGTGAACCCTTTAACGGATTGACACCAAATTTAATCCCAAACACTATTTGATAACAGTCCACTTCTGGTCCAAGTTTGAGCCGGATATCATAAAAATTGCGGGAGTTCGAGCCCAAGCTGACATTCTGCAAAAAATTCAAAATGCCATAAATTTTGAACACCTTGATGGATTAACTCCAAATTCAATTCCATACCTTGTTTAACGAAAATTTAGGCGTGGTTCAAATTTGAGCCCGATATCTTAAAAATTGCGACGGCTATCGTGCTAACAAAAAATTATGCACATACGCACACACACACACATACAGACATTTTTTCTAAACCACTTTTCTCGACGTTTTAGACCATTCTGAGTGTCCTGACATGAAAATCTCGAAAAAAAAAATTTCACGAAAACAAAGCTTCCTCTATGAGGAAGCAAATATTTTTTATATTTATATTTTTTTATATATTGTATATATTTTTTATATATATTTATATGTATTTATTATATTTATTTTTTATATATATTTATATTTTTTTTCTATTAGATACTATGGTGGAAATGAATTCATTGACGAAATTGAAGTATTGGCTCAAAAACGAGCTTTGGCAGCTTTTAATCTCAATCCAGAGGAATGGGGATGCAATGTTCAACCGTACTCAGGCAGTCCAGCAAACTTTGCTGTTTACACTGGACTTATAGAGCCCCATGGAAGAATTATGGGTCTGGATCTTCCTGATGGTGGTCATCTCACTCATGGTAAATTTTGTTATTTTTCAAATACAATATTCTTAACAGAGTTGTGAAACCCCATTAATTCATGAAATTTAGTTTACAGTACAGTTTGTTTTGTAATTATGATTTTATAATAATAATATGTAATGATAATAAAATAAGGTGTGAACATTTTAATAGCTGCAAAAAATACAAATTTTCGCTTATATATTGGAAGAAATATGGGCAAAAATGGAAGAGATAATTAATGCATTACTTTCTTAATGCATTAATTATGTTTCTTCATTTTTTTCAAAAAGATGATCATGAAATTTTATTACAAAATAATAATTTTTGCAGCTATTCGAAAATTTAGTAATTGTTTTATAATCGCTACATGTTATTATTATGAAATCATAATTATAGAGCTGATCATATTATCATCTTTATTTCTATCAGTATTAGGCACTTACAACTCTGATTCTTAACAAGAACATCTTCACTTTGGAAGGACAGCAAAAAAGAATTGTTTTCACTAAAATATCACAAATAAAATTTCCGAATTAAAAAAAAATTAACTTTGAATAAAATTTCTCAGAAAAACATTTTTTTTTAAATGCTTACATTTCAAAGTACAAAAAAAATATATCTCGTAATTTGCACGAGCCAGCGCGAGAATGAGATTTTTCGAAAAATTCGAAATGCCATAAAATTTGAATGGCTGGACAGATCTGCATCAAATTTGTACTCAAATGATTTTCGATGATAGTCCATATGTGAACAAAATTTAAAATAAATCTGTGAAAACTTAAAAAAAAATTTTTGTGACTTTTTTTCTTTCTCACCAAAATCGAAATTTATCGACATATCGATAGTTCTTTTGACTAAATTCATCATTATTAACAATCAATAATCGTGAAATCATGTCGAAGATTGCAGCCGGATATCTCAGAATTTACAGGAGATGAAGTCTTTGAAGAAATTTTTCTTTGAATTGAAATTGCAATAAAATTATAACCACCCTATCGATTCTCGCCAAATTTGGTACACGTCATGTTTTGATGGTAGTCATTTTGCGTACAAAATTTCAGCCCGATAGCTCTTAAATTGCGAAGGTTATAGCGTGAAAACGATATTTTCAAAATTTGCAAAATGCTGTAAAATTTGAATTTTTCAATCGATTCGCGTCAACTACAATCTCAAGCGTCGCTATATGACAGCCCACATACAGACATTTTTTCTAAACCACTTTTCTCGATGTTTTGGACTATTCTGAGTGTACTGACATGAAAATTTTGAAAAAAAAAATTTTCACGAAAACAAAGCCTTGTTTCTCTATGAGGAAGCAAAAACATAGAAAAATGTATGCTGGGATTCCATATAAGAAGTGGATATTAAGCTCAGTATACATACTTTGGCAGTGAAATCTTTTTTTTTTTTAATTATTTCATTAAAAAATTTTTTTTGTCAATTTCTGATTCTTACTGCTTATTATCGCACTTTTTTTTGGGCCTCATGGCTTACTCTCGAGGGGCTGACCTAACAATCGACTGTACCAAAGGAATTTGCTGGCAAATAATATTTAGAGGTGTCACAATTGTAATCTTTGTTTTTCAACAAATTTCAAATAAAAAAAGTAGAACCTTGCACATTGCTTCCTCATTATTTTTCGGTTTTTACAAAGCTACCTCTTATGAGGAAGTATGTTATTCAATTTCGGCTTCTTCATAGAGGAAGCTTTGTAAAAAACGAAAAATAATAGAGTTTTAAATCCTCATTAATTCATGAGATATAGTTTACAGTACAATTTGTTTTGTAATTATGATTTCATAATAATAATATGCAGTGATTATAAAATAGAGTGTAAACATTTGAATAGCTGAAAAAAATACAATTTCCTGTTTAATATTGCAAGAAATAGTGGAAAAAATGGGAGAAATAAGTAATGCATTGCTTATTTTTTTCCATTTTTTCAAAAGGTTTACCGTGAATTTTTATTGAAAAATAATAATTTTTCCAGCCATTCCAAAGTTTAATCATCGTATTACAATCGCTATATGTTATTATTATAAAATCATAATCATGGAGCTGATCGTATCATCATCATTATTTCCATAAGTATTAGGCATTTACAACTCTGCCGGTGAACAAATTTTAGGGTTCGATGTTTTATTTTATCCGTCTGGATTGAATATAGGAATTTTTATTTCGGGTCTTTATGACAAAGCTATGATTTTAAATGTGTAAATAAGTATTTCTCTGTTACAAATTCACTAAACAATTGGTTACAGTAAATCTAATTTTCATTAAGGTCAGAATACATACTTTTGCAGTAAAACAAATAAATTAAAAAAAAAAATGTTGACACACCCTAAATTGTTTACATTTAAAAGTACAAAAAAAAATCGCAAAAAACTAAATAACGTTTGTCCTAATTTCCAGGTTTTTTCACGGCCAACAAGAAGATATCAGCGACCTCGATATTCTTCGAGTCGATGCCTTACAAAGTGGATCCAATATCCGGTCTGATAAATTACGACAAACTGGCAGAGGAGGCACGTCTCTTCAAGCCAAAGATCATAATCGCCGGTGTGTCGTGTTACAGCAGATGTTTGGATTACAAGCGTTTCCGTGAGATTGCAAACGAGAACAACGCTTATCTCTTCAGCGACATGGCTCACGTATCGGGCCTCGTATCCGCCGGAATAATTCCAAGTCCATTCGAGTACAGCGACGTAGTATCAACGACGACACACAAGACTCTTCGTGGTCCTCGAGCGGGTGTTATATTTTTCCGCAAGGGAGTTCGAAGCGTCGGCAAAAATGGCGAAAAAATAATGTACGACATTGAAGCTAAGATAAATCAGGCGGTATTCCCCGGTTTACAGGGAGGTCCGCACAATAATACGATCGCTGGTATTGCCACAGCGATGAAACAAGCAAAAACACCGGAATTCGTAGCTTATCAGAAACAAGTTGTCGCAAATGCCAAAAGACTTTGCAGCGGTTTGCAAAAACGTGGCTACAAAATTAGCACCGATGGTACAGACGTTCATATGCTTTTGGTCGATCTTCGAAACACCGGAATAACAGGATCCAAAGCTGAGCGTATTCTCGAGGATATTTCGATCGCCTGCAACAAAAACACCGTTCCAGGCGACAAAAGTGCCTTCAATCCAAGCGGAATTCGATTGGGAACTCCGGCGCTTACAACCAGAGGATTAAAAGAGGTTGACATCGATCAGGTCGTCGATTTTATTCATCGAGGACTCGAATTGTCCAAAGAAGTAACAGCTAAATCGGGACCTAAACTCGTGGACTTTAAAGCACTTTTGGATAAGGACGAGGATATAAAAAGCAAAGTTTCGGCGCTTCGCGCTGAGGTTGACAAGTTTTCGAAAGAATTTAAATTGCCCGGACTTGAGGATTACTGAGTATTATTTTGTAAGATTTATGGAAAATTTACAGGAAATATTTTGTACACTGTGTTTTTTTTTTTTTGGAGTTATTTTCTCGATTACTTTTGTTTTTCATTTTGGCGATGTACGACGAGATATTTAATATCACGCTGTAAAAAGTATTTTTAAACGTTGTGGTTAATATTGGAGTGTCTTGATAATAGGATTTAATGTTTTTCCAATTATTTTCGGGAAAAATATGTTAAGGGAAGGAAAATTCTCCTTTCAAAAATTTCTGTTTTGTGAGGCAAAATTACGTATTTTAAAATAGTCAAACAAAACTAAGATTACACAATTTTGAGCAAATTTTCTTCACTCAATAAATTCATTTCTCGAATACGAAAGGCACCGAATTTTTTTCTTACGTTTAATTTTCGAAGTTTATTTATCACATAAAATTAGTTGATTCTGAGACACTGCCAAATATTTCCCGCAAAAAAACTCAACGAAATGAGATGAAAAATTTAATTTTTATAAATATATTTTTTGTTTTTTGCTAAACGAAATGCGCTGTGCGTATTTCGTTTTTGTTCTCCCGGCTAATAATAATAATAACTATGCGTAAATTATATAAAGATCTAAACATTTTCATTTGAATAAAAACATATTTTCACGTACTATGATCAGTTGTGTATTTTTTTTTTTGTTTTTTTGTACATTATTTTTATTTTTCTCTCAGGTTTTCATTCTCATTCACACTGCTGTTTTTTTTTCTCCTCTATTGGCTTGAGTACACGTCTCGTTCGCGATATTTCGCAGTCGAACTACAAATACATCAAACGATCGCTCGATCGTTTTGTTTATTCAATCTTTCCATCAACGCGAAATTACGAAGAGAATATTTTCCGTTTAAGGGGAGAAAATCCATTTAGACGCGCGAAAATTAGTCATTTCGTACGAATTTTTTTTAAAGGTGTTGAAATAATCTTATCATTCTGAAACTTTAACGTTATTTTATTAGATCTTTTAACATTTGGAAAACATTTTTTTCAACACAAAATGACGGCGTTATGAATTCTTTCAGGCTTCTTTTCGACGGCATCGAAAACTGCTGCATTTGCAATATTTTTTTCGAGTGATCTGAATCAGAAAACTAATTTTTTTTTCGTTTACTGACAATTGTAGAGGAGGGAAAAACCTATAAAATTGTTTTCAAAAGTATAAAATTCAATATTAAATAGACTTTTGAATAAAATGCTCCAATTTTCGGCTATTTTTTTCGACAATTTTCACCCCAAAAAGATAGTTTAATTAAGCGATATCCTTAAAACTTTAAGTATATCCTTCCGGTAATGATGTAGGCAAAAACCTCCCAAAATTTCAGCTAGATCGATCGATAACTTTTTGAGCTACAGCAGGAGCAGTTTTTGAAAATGTAGTTTCGGGATAATCGCGGGAAAACGACGCCATTTTGTGTTGTAAAAAAAAAGAAAAATGTTTTTCAAATGTTAAAAGATCTAATAAAATAAGGTTAAAGTTTCAGAATCATAAGATTATTTTAACACATTTAAAAAAATTCGTACAAAATGACTAATTTTCGCGCGTTTAAAGGGTTTTCCTCCCCTTAAGGGGCTCCAATCACCTAAAAATAGTCATAAGAAAAAAAAATTCTGTAAATGATAAACTTTTTTCAAAAAAATCACACATTAAAACTTCATTAAATACATAACGAGTATTATAATTCTGCAATTTTGTAAAGACATACGGTGCATCAAAATGGTGCGAGGTAAAAAGTAAAAATTTTCACTTGTAGCTTTCAGACCAAATCGGTGAACAGAGTAAGTATTAGGCATTTACAACTCTGCTTTTATCACAAATCAAAATATTCTTTATTTTACGAGTAAATCATGTTAATTTCTGTCCAAAATAGCAACAGATAAACTGAAACTGACAGAATCACTGGGTAATATTAATTTTTCTTACTATATTTATGTACAAACATACAAATTGTTAAAATAAATAATGATGAAACTATCTGTAGAAATGTATCAGTTTTTTTTCTTATTTTCCATATATGAAGGATAAAAAGAAAAGAAACAAAATGATGCACAATTATTGTCATTCTTAGACAATCACAGAAAATTGCCTAGTACCAAAGTTGTAAATCCCCATTTATTCATGAGATATAGTTTACAGTACAATTTGTTTTATAATTATGATTTCATAATAATAATACGTAGTGATTATAAAATAGAGTGTAAACATTTGATTAGCTGAAAAAAATACTAATTGTCGCTTTAATATTGCAAGAAATAGTGGATAAAATGGAAGAAATAATATTAGAATAATTTCTAACTGAAGAAATTATGCATTAAGAAAGTAATGCATTAGTTTCTTAATGCATTACTTATTTTTTTTCCATTTTTTCAAAAGGATTACCGTGAATTTTTATTGAAAAATAATAATTTTTGCTGCCATTCCAAAGTTTAATCATCGTATTACAATCGCTATATGTTATTATTATAAAATCATACTCATAGAGTTGATCGTATCATCATCATTATTTCCATAAGTATTAGTCATTTACAATTCTGCCGGTGAACAAATTTTAGGGTTCGGTGTCTTATTTTATCCGTCTGGATTGAATATAGGCATTTTTATTTCGGGTCTTTATGACAAAGCTATGATTTTAAATGTGTAAATAAATATTTCTCTGTTACAAACTCACTAAACAATTGGTTACAGTGAATCTAATTTTCACTACATCCAGAATCGCTATATTCAATCCAGAATGCACTCATCGACAGATAAAATAAGACATTGAACACTAAAATTGATTCACTGATTTAGTCTGAAAGCTACGACAAGTGAATAATTTTACTTTTTATCTCACACCATTCTTGTGCACTGTATGTCTTTACAAAATTGCAGAATGATAGTGCTTGTTATTTACTTAAGGATGTAGGAGCGCGTTGGGGTACTCAACTTCCTGAAAAGTGAGAATTCAGAGAGAAATTCGAACACTTGTCGATGGAATAAAAAACTGAAAAAAAATCAAGCATACAAAAGGTGCGGAAAAGATTAATTTAGCATATTAATAATTGCAATATGTTATTAACAAATAGGTGAAAAAAAAATTGTTCAACAAATTATCCGTCAACCTAACTTTTTTTTCGAATGAAATTGATTCGTTAAATTTTCTGAATACGTATGAATTTTTTCCGAATTTTGTCTAATGTTTGAAAATTGCGTTTTTTTTTCTTGTATGAGCTGTATTCGCGAATTTATTTGATCAATCGTTTCGAAACTTCTTGGGTGTAATGGGTGGTTTTGTGACAAGCACATATGAAAAATTCGCGACTTAACATGCATTAAAAAAAAAAAAATGAATTCCAAAAAAACGAAATTTCGATGATCAGAAAAAATTTTGAAAAAATTCATACGTATTCAGAAAAATTAACGAATCATTTTCATTCGAAAAAAAGTTAGGTTGACGGACAATTTGTTAAACAATTTTTATTTTCACCTATTTGTTAATAACATTTTGCAATTATTAATATGCTAAATTAATCTTTTCCACACCTTTTGTATGCTTGATTTTTTTCAGATTTTTATTCCATCGACAAGTATTCGAATTTCTCTCTGAATTCTCACTTTTCAGGAAGTTGACCACCCCATCGCGCTCCTACATCCTTAATGAGGTTTTAGTGTAACATTTTTTTAAATAAGGGTATAATTTACAGAATTTTTTTTCTTATGACTTTTTTTAAATCACTGGGTTCCCTTAAATATTACTCACGATCGGAAGTTACGGACTCATTAATATCTTCCTCATTATGATTTTTATTTTAATAGCTTATATAAAATAAGGGAGGCATTCGGTTTTTATCTTTACTCACGTTATACACATTTTCTAATTATCCTAAATTCACGCTCGTACGAAGGCGTTCGTGTTTAGTCGACGATATTTATTAAGCAAGTTCCAGTCTCGTTAAAAATATTTTACATTTGGAAAACTGGCGTGAACAAATTTTCAACGAACACACATTTCCGATAGAAAAAAAAAAACGTGTTTTTTATTTTATTCTACGGTTAAAAAAAATCGTATGAATTATCCCATAAGCCTAAATATGCATAATAGTGTTTAGATCATGTGAAAAAAAAATGCAGATCGAAATATAAAAAATTATAGGAGATTCCATTTGTTATCTCATTTTCCATTTTTTTTTTTTTTTTTTTTTTTTTTTTTTTTCAAAAATCGAAATTCTTCTGAAATTATTTATATTCGGACTTGTGGATTTTTTAAAAAAGTTCAAAACAATGTTATTAAAAATTAAGCCTATGGGAGTATTCATAAGATTTTTTTCTACACTTAAAAATAAATAAAATCTGAATTTTATCTTCAATAGCAAAAAAAAAATATCTATATATATAAAAATTGCTGGCTAAACAATTCTAGAAATTAATATACATTATTGATTGAAATCTTTTGTAAAGAATTTTTCTTCATAATAGCCCAATTTTAGTAAAACTCTTGGGACCGAACTTGCTTAATCGATAAAACCGCGTTTTTTTACACGCCATTTTACTAAACCGCATTTTCGCCCGTTCTTATCTCACTCGACGGAACGAAAAGAATAAGACAAATCTACGCTAAAAAGGTTTACTTGAAATTTTCGATTTATCACGAGATCCTGAGGGTTCTTAGTTCGCCTTAACACTTACGATATCAATCGGCTATCGCGTAATTGCTGTAAATATATAATAATAATTATATATATATAATATATATTCTTCAGAAGTTGCTCTTAATTTTCATTCATTCCTCGCGCTATTTTCGCTGTCATCGTGCGGCTGTCCGTACGATTAAAGTATTCAGGAAAAAGAAAAACCGATATAAATATTTCGTGTTTTTTTTTTTCTTTTTTTTCTTCTTTAAATGTGTTTTCGTTTCCTTCCTCACTCTTGTATGGTACATTGACGTCTGTACGTTAATCAGTCGAGATCTTGCATCGCTTGGGACGTCGACGCTGCGTTGTGCCGCGTTTCCTCATCGGAATCCTCCTCGTCAAGACCATTGAAGAAGGATTGCAAAAGAGAACCGAAAAGTCCTTGATTACGAGGACGTGGAGGTGGTACGCCGAAAAAGAGCTGGCCTATCTTGTCCAAATACGTTGAATAAGTCGGATCTCTGTTCAGACTCAAATGATATTGTTGACAGAGAACCGTCAATACCTCGAGTTTGCCTCTGCGTAAAAAAATATTGAAGAAAAATTACGACTTTGTTTCCTTATTCCTAGAAATGTTGCAGAGTTGTAAATCCCCATTAATTCGTGAGATATAGTTTACAGTACAATTTGTTTTGTAATGATGATTTCATAATAATAATATGTAGTGATTATGAATCCCGGAAAAAAAGTACCGGGGAAAAAAAGTATTAGGGAAAAAAAGTACCAAAGAAAAAAAGCCCCGGAAAAAAGTCTTCGGGAAAAAAAGTATCTGCGAAATAAAGTACCAGGGAAAAAAGTCCCCCGGAAAAAGTCCCCCAGGGAAAAAGTCCCCAGGGTAAAAGTCCCCAGGAAAAAAAGTCCCCTGGAAAAAAAGTACCCCGGAATTTAAAAATCACCTATAACTCAAGAACCGCTCGACCGATTGAGCTGAAATTTGGTACACAAGTGTGGTAGGAGCCCGCCTTTGATTGGCGCAAGTTTTGACAAAATGTATCCTTAAATTCGAGTCTTATAGCTTTTTAAATAAAAAAAAGTGCTCTTTCATAAATGTTAGCATATCTTGCTCAATAGTTAAGTGCATAAGTGCAGGTACATTCAATGCTATTTGATATTAAAGTTGGTTGGTCGGTGTGGGTGCAAAGTCGAATTTTATTTAAATTTGGGGTGTATAAAGTCGGTCTCCAAATTTAGCATCTGGTCGATGTGGGTGCAAAGTCGAATTTTATTGGAAATTGGGATGTATAAAGTCGGTCTTCAGATTAATCATCTCGAGTATCCTAACATTTACGGAGGAGTATTCATACACTTAAAAAAAATTAAAAAGGCTATAAAAACGAAATGTCAGGATATATTTTGTGGAAAATTGCAGTAACTAAAGACGGGCAGCTGCTCCACTTGTGTACTAAATTTCAGTTCGATCTGTCGAGCTATTCTTGAGTTATAGGTGATTTTTAAATTCCGGGGACTTTTTTTCCGAGGGCCTTTTTTTCCGGGATACTTTTTTCTGGGGACTTTTTTCCGGGGACTTTTTTCCGAGATACTTTTTTTCCGGTGTACTTATTTTCCGAGGGACTTTTTTTCCGGGGTACTTTTTTTCTGGAGAGTCTTTTTCCGAGGGACTTTTTTTCCAGGAGACTTTTTTTCCTGGGGAGTTTTTTTCCAAGGGTCCTTTTTTCTGGGTACTTTTTTTCCAAGGAATTTTTTTTCCGAAGGACTTTTTTTCCTGATACTTTTTTTTCCAGGGTATTTTTTTTCCGTGAGACTTTTTTTCCTAATACCAGTGATTATAAAATAGAGTGTAAACATTTGATTAGCTGAAAAAAATACTAATTTTCGCTTTAATATTGCAAGAAATAGTGGAAATAATGGAAGAAATAAATAATGCATTACTTATTTTTTTCCATTTTTTCAAAAGGATTACCATGAATTTTTATTGAAAAATAATAATTTTTGCAGCCATTCCAAAGTTTAATCATCGTATTACAATCGCTACATGTTATTATTATAAAATCATAATCATAGAGCTGATCGTATCATCATCATTATTTCCATAAGTATTAGGCATTTACAACTCTGGAAATGTTATACACATTTTTGAATTACAGTAAACTGTGATTAACCGCAAATAAATCGAAATTTTTTATAATTTTTATATAAATTATTTATATTTAATAATTTATGAGGTTGATTGGTATTATTTAGGCAGAATCGACAAAGCGGTTCAAACATTATCTTTTTTTTTCAACATTCGTTGCTTTGATTTAATCTTTATAGCTTATAACCGTTTACAAACCTTTTTACCATAATTTAAATAAAAGTGACTTTTCCGTTTCTGGTCCCAGAATTCACAAATCCAACTTCCAGTCGGAAAAACCAAACTAAATTTTTTTCCTTTAAAATATCGAATTTTGATCTTTACTATCATTCTCCAGTTGCATATTTTACCCGCGAAAATACCGATTACAAGTATTTTTACCATAACGTAAAAAGAAGTGACTATTCCGTTTCTGGTCCCAGAATTCACAGATCCGACTTCCGGTCGGAAAATCCAAAAACTAAATTTTTTTTCCTTTAAAATATCGAACTTTCGTCTTTACTATCTTTCTCAAATTGCATATTCTACCCCAAAAAATACGGGTTACAAGTCTTTTTATGATTAAAAAAAAAAGTGACTTTTTTCTGTTTCTGATCCCAGAATTCACAGATCCGACTTTCGGTCGGAAAAATCAGCCTAAATTTTTGTCTCTTTAAGATATTGAATTTTGGTCTTCACTATCGTTCTCAAATCGCGTATTCTACCCCCGAAAATACTGATTATAATCTTTTTTACGATAATTTTTAAAAAATTCCTTTTCCGTTTCTGATTCCAGAATTCACAGATCCGACTTCCAGTCGGAAAATCAAACCTAAATTTTTTTTCATTAAAATATCAAATTTTGGTCTTTACTATCGTTCTCAAGTCGCATATTCTACCACGAAAAATACCGGTTACAAGGCTTTTTACGATGACTAAAAAAAAAGTGACTTTCTTCCGTTCTAATTCCATAATTCACAGATCCGATTTCTGGTCGAAAAATCCAATCAAAATTTTTTTTCTTTCGTATGCCGAATTGAGGTTCTACTTTGCACGAATTTATAAATAACGATATAAATACCGCGATTATACTCACGTTTCAATTGTTTTCAGTAAAAAGAATAGAAAATTCAGTAAAGGGAGTAAATACGGCGGGCCGCTATTTATTTTTGGATGTCTAGATGTGTATGAATCAAAGGCTTCCTGTGCCGATACTTTGTTTTGTAAACAGAGGTACCTGCAAAAAAAAAGGACAGTGAATAAATAAAATCAATAGTTTATATAAATATACACGTATATATAGAAAGAAAACTATATTTACTGCAAAACAGCTTGAGCTATGAAAAGATCTACTTCGTTGGAATAGCCACGCTGTAGATGAAGTTCGACGAGCATCGTCGCACATCCCGAACCGTCTTTGCTATATATAAAGTGTTGTCTTGCGGAAACATAATTTTTTTCTGAAAATTACAAAATTAGCATTAAAATTAATGTTTAAAAGTTAATTTTTTAAACTTTCTAATCTCAAAATTCATTGATTTAACTTCTAGTAAGTGTAAAAAAGGATGCAAAGCAGAACCTTGCACATTGCTTCCTCATTATATTTTGCTTTTTACATAGCAACCTCTAAGAGGAAGTATGGGAATTGATTTTGGCTTCCTCATAGAGGAAGCTTTGTAAAAAGCGAAATATAATAAGGAAGCAATGTGCAAGGTTCTGCTTTGCATCCTTGTTTTAAATAAATATAAATAAGCGCACACTCTCGCTTTGTGAAAATATAATAAGGACAAACGGTCCAGAAACTCCCTCGAATACTCTATCTTCTCTGTTTTTTTTTGTAGAACACGATAGAAATCGGTGGTTTCCGAAATTTCATTGGGAAGCAAGGATATGGCTAGTTTATACGACATAAATCGCTACTTTTCGCAATATAGACTGTACAACATCGCTATGAAAATATGTTATCGTTCAACATTTTTGGGCTATATCTGACGTATTTTTCTGTTAATCATGAATTTGGCACTCATTTGACTCCCAGCTCGATATTTGATACCAAAATTCGCATCGCAGAAAAAAAATCAAAAAATTCAAAAAATCAAAATCTCATAAAATTTTAACGTTTCAACCGATCTTCACCAAATTTAATAGGGATCACCGGTGTATGAAAGCTCACGTACATACCAATTTTGAGCTTAATATCTCGAAAATTAAAAGAGTTATCGCGTTAACAGACATTTTTGAAAAAATTCAAAACCGCGTAAAAATTTAATGATCATGGGGATTTTTACAAAAATTGGTATGAACGATAAGGATTAACCCCTCTATATATGGTGTAAATTTCAGCTCTATATCTCGAGGCGTTCCCGAGTTATAAAGGTTTACATTTTTTGAGCGTGTAACATACACACACACACATACAGACATTTTTTCTAAATCACTTTTCTCGACGTTTTGGCCCATTCTGAGTGTACTGACATGAAAATCTCAAAAATAAAAAATTTCACGAAAACAAAGCTTCCTCTATGAGGAAGCAAAATTGTTTTTTGTTGCAGTAAAAAAATGGCCATTCATGGAAATAAAATTTCATAAAAATACTTTTTGAAATGTATAAAATTAGTAATAATAAAAAACTAAGAAATCCACATTTTTGCAATAATTAGGAATAATTTGTAAACCATTTCGAAGTAATTTCGAATACAATTTTGCAAAAATCATGGATTACCTCTCCAAAAAACTTGTGCAATCTTTTGATGCAAGTCCGGATGTCCCCACTTGAAACTAGCGCCTTTTATGCTCCATCTTAGAGCATCATGAAGGAATGTTTCTCTTTCTGGTGTCGCAGCTCTCATAATACTGAATAGAGTAGCGATCTGTTCAAAAGTGGCATCGCTGGGTGCCGTATTGGATTTATTAAGAACATCCACGAATAAAATACCTAAATCAGCTCCGCTAGCGTGCTAAAAACACAATTCTTCAATTATTCAAACGTTACCACTAAATTAATAAAAAATAAATTGTTTAACAAAAAATTACATAGAAAACTTTGTTTTTTCTAATAAAATTATAATAATACTGAATATAGTAGCAATCTAAATAAATCATTGTTACATATTGCGTTTTTTAATTTCTAAAACCATGAATAAAATACCTAAAATTATCTCCGCTATTGTTGAAAAAAAAACACAATTTTTCAATTGCCAATATCGCTCAATTATCCAAAAGTCATTTTGACAAAAATATTCAAAAAGTTAAGTTCGCTTTGAAAAAGAACCAAAAGGAAAAAAACAAGAAACGAAAGACGCACCTGATCGTGTTCCAAAAGTAATCTCGATCCATTGTAAAGCAATTCCATCAAATTCGTGTAATCTTTTTGTCCGAGATATCTAAAGACAAAAAAGGGTCCTTAAGAGGTTAGACCGCACGATGATTAATCAAGAAAAATTCGTTGACATATCATCGTGAAATATAATAATCGGAGGATCGATGAAAAATCGTCTCACCTGAAATACAAAGTTCTGTACATTTGATGAGCTTCATAATAATTGCCGGAGTTGAGAGACGCTTTTAATTTCTCTAAAACCCTTCGGATTCCCTGATTGTAACGCGAGGCCATGTTTACCATATACGTAGCGAATTACAGCTGCGAGGGGGGAGGAAAAGCGATTACGTGCCCGTAACTTTCTGCGTAGTAATAGACGTTTTTTTAAAATATATATATACAATTAAATACGAGCTAGTTCTGCTTTGCCATTGAGATTTATTTGTCTGAAAAGCGCGAAATGTGATAATTGAAAAAAAAAAAGTTTCGTTCCTGCAATTAAGTGAAGCATCGATTGATTGAATCATCGGTTTGCCGGAGCGATTGGCCGACGACAATTACGATGAGAACGCCATCGTTTTAATGAAATGTGCATCTATGCCCATATTTCACGTTTAGCTGGTATCGAAGCTTCATTGATTGACAAATTATGACTTTGATGCTTTTCGGGAGGTCAGGAGCGGAATGCTTTGTATTACATTGTATTTCGCACTTGTGATGCTATTTTTGAGGCACTGTTGAAAAAGCTGGTAATAAAAATAGACGCTAATAGAAACCGATATAAAAAAATTGAAATAATTTTGAAGTGAAAAGGCAATGTGTATTAAAAAAAAGAGAACATTTCATCCCTAGGGAGAAAAACTTTTTTGTTCTCGATATCACGGAAACAATCATATTTCGTGCACAAAATCGCTTATTTTTAACTTTTGATTCGTGCGCACTTGCAAGCCAGATTTATTACTCCCTAGGGAGGAAAACAATTTATTTTTGCACGAGTGAGTAATGAGAAGCGTAGCTGCGTCCTCGTCGTTGGTCATATAATAAAATTGAAATAAAAACAATTTTGAATTTATTCAACATTTTGGAAATGTGTAAAAAAAGAACATTTCATCCCTAGGGAGGAAAACAGTTTATTTTTGCACCTATGAGTAATGAGAAGCGTACCTGCGTACTCGTCGTTGGCAATATAATTAAATTAAAATAAAAAAATTTTGAATTTATTAAAAATTTTGGAACTGCGTAAAAAAAAAGAACATTTCATCCCTAGGGAGAAAAACGTTTTTCTTCTCGACATCACGGAAATAATCATATTTCGTGTGTGAAAAGCGTGCACAAAATTGCTTATTTTTAATTTCTGACTCGTGCAAGCAAGATTTAATTACTCCCTAGGGAGGAAAACAGTCTATTTTTGCACGGGTGAGTGATGAGAAACGTACCTGCGTACTCGCCGTTGGTCATATAATAAAATTGAAACAAGAAAATTCTGAGTTTATTCATAATTTTGGAAACGTGTTAAAAAATGAATATTTCATCCCTAGGGAGGAAAACGATTTATTTTTGCACCTGTGAGTAATGAGAAGCGAACCTGCGTACTCGTCGTTGCTCATATAATAAAATTGAAATAAACAAATTTTGAATTTATTCAACATTCTGGAAATGTGTAAAAAAAGAAGAACATTCCATCCCTAGGGAGAAAAACGTTTTTCTTCTCGACATCCCGGAAATAATCATATTTCGTGCGTGAAAAGCGTGTGCAAAATTGTTTATTTTTAACTTCTGACTCGTGCAAGCAAGATTAATTACTCCCTAGGGAAGAAAACAGTCTATTTTTGCACGGGTGAGTAATGAAAAGCGTACCTGGGTACTCGTCGTTGGTCATATACTAAAATGTATATAATAAAATTAAAATAAAAATATTTTGATTTTATTACAAATTTTAAGTTGACAACTACTTACTTTTATCTTAAATCGTAAATATTTTCACTTGGAAATCTAGGAATTTACGGTTTTTTGAAATAAAAGCGCGTAAATCTGGCCGATCGAAGCGCCACGCGCTTCCCAAACCAATTCTTCGTGTTTCGTTTCAGTAAATTTCATTACACCGTGCGAAGTGGCGAGGAATATAATCGTTTTTTTTTTCGATCTTATTCCAAAGGAAAACTCCACGTGTGACAAGAATTACATTTCTCTTGGCATTGCAATAATATCCAGTGAAAATGGAGGCGGGGGATATAAATGATATCAAACTGAATAAGGGTACCAAATCTTACGGCGGAATCCCGGAGGCTGCATTTGTGGTATAGTATTACATGGATTTATGTATATTTTAAGTCAATTACAACTACAACTATAAAAAACTAATATATTCGTAAAATTGCTCATATTCGATTGCTCGTCTTGCTTTGCTATTATTTATTATCATTGCGCTGATAAGATTATCAGAATAACCTGCCGCAAACGATCGTGCCGTAAAGTCGTCCATATATGGTCACAAAAGATGACGTTTTTCGAGAATCTATGGAGCCATGAGAAAGCTAAGACAAATAATATTTTTCATAAACCTCAGCTCGAATCCACAGACATTTTCACACGAAATTTGGCTCAGCTCCCAATTTACACAAATGTGTGCTATGTTTTCCTTAAGGGTGAAGAAATTGTAGTAACGCACCAATTTTTGCTGGAAACTTCACTTTATGTTGCGTTAGAATATTAATCTGATGCTATTTGTATAGCGAAGCATGGGATCGAAACTTGCACTTTGAGAAATTGTACTTATTTAATAAGATGTTTATTCCCTATTAGTTATTTAATAGGAATGCAATATTTCCTTACCATTTTTTGTGTTTTTGTTTTATACCTGATTTGGATTCTGCTTAATAGAATTTTATGCAACAGTCTAAATTGTTAGATTTCGTACAAGATTGAAGAAATCGTAGTAACGCACCTACTTTAGCTGAGAACTTTATTTTGCGTTGCCTTACAATATTGATCTGACGCTATTTGTATAATGCAGCATTCGATATTTAATAGGAATGCAATGTTTTCTCACTTTTTTTAATTTTTAGTTTTTTTTATTTTATACTTTATTAGGATTCAGCTTAACAGAATTTTATAAAAAAATATAAATGTTAGATTTCTCATGAGTCTGAAGAAATTGGAGTAATGCTAAGTGCACTAAGAACATAACAAATATTTTTTCATGTGGATTTGAATAAAATTAGATACATCTGGTATAAAATAAAATGAATAAATAACTAAAGAATACAAACAATAGAAATAACACCAATATAAAAATAATAATGAGAATTAAAATAATAACAAGAATATTTGATATACTTCATAAATATGAGCATTAATTATTATTATTTTATCGAGAAGAAATGTAGGAAATGTTAGACAAATAGATAACTATTTGCACAGTGCAGCATTGAGTCAAAATTTACACTTTGATAAATTGCACTTATTCAATAAGACGTTTATTTATTCCTATTCAATATTTAAAAGGAATGCAATATTTTATCACCTTTTTTTATTTTTTGTGTTTTTATTTTATACTTGATTCGAATTCAGCTTAACAGAATTTTATAAAAAATTATAAATGTTAGATTTCTCATGAGTCTGAAGAAATTATAGTAATGCTAAGTGCACTAAGGACATAACAAATATGTTTTCATATGGATTTGAATAAAATTAGATACATCTGGTATGAAATAAAATGAATAAATAACTAAAAAATACAAACAATAGAAATAACACCAATATAAAAATAATAATGAGAATTAAAATAATAACAAGAATATTTGATATACTTCATAAATATGAGCATTAATTATTATTATTATTTTATCGAGAAGAAATGTAGGAAATGTAGGATAAATGGGGGGAAAAAATGTGAAACGATATTGATTATTTCTTATTCTTTTTTATTTTTTTCTCCATTTATCCAATGTTTTCTACTTTTCTTCTCCATACAATTATCTTCAACTTCCTGTATATTTAAATAATAAAGAATAAAGACAATAAAAAGAATAAAAAAGGATGCAAAGTAGAACCTTGCACATTGCTTCCTCATTATTTTTCGCTTTTTTACAAAGCTACCTCTATGAGGAAGTATGTTAATCTATTTTGGCTTCCTCATAGAGGAAGCTTTGTAAAAAGCGTAAAATAATGAGGAAGCAATGTGCAAGGTTCTACTTTGCATCCTTGTTTTATTTTATTCTTATTTTCTGATGTTTTACGAAATGCAGAGCGAAACCAGTCAATTTTTTTAAAATTTAAATTAACGTAAAATCCGAACCGCTTTACCGATCATCACCAAATTTGGTACGTAGCAGGGCTGAATGTTATTTTTCATGTGTAGAAAATTTCACTCGATTATTTGAAATTTTACCTGAATTAGAGCAAAACGAAAATTTTTCGAAAAATTCAAAATCTCATAAAAACCGAACCACTTTACCGATTTGGCCCAAATTCAATACCAAAGGTCGCATCACTTTGTTGAATTTTAATACCAAGTTTCAGCTCGATAGTAAAAAATTCGTTCGAGCTAGAACATTTACGTACTTTTTTCAAAATTTCAAAATTCTTATAAAAATGAAATGTGTCAATCGATTTTCCCGAAATTTATACCAATTGAAGATTAGGTAGTACTGCACATGTTGTTTAAATTTGAGCTGATTCGGTCGAATAGTTTAAAAGTTACAGTTAAATGAATTTTTGGCCTTTCATCACACACACACATACACACATACATCCGGACAATTTTTCTAAACCACTTTTCTCGATGTTTTAGACCATTCTGAGTAATCTGACATAAAAATCTCGAAAATTTTTTTTTTCATGAAAACAAAGCTTTCTCTATGAGAAAGCAAAAGAATATGAGCATTAATTATTATTATTATTTTATCAAGAAGAAATGTAGAAAATGTAGTAGAAATGAGGGAAAAAAATGTGAAAGGATAATAATTATTTCTTATACTTTTGCATTTTTTGCTTTCCTTCATTTATCCGACATTTCCTATTTTTCTTTTTCATACAATTATCTTCAATTTCCTGTATATTTAAATGAAATAATGAATTTTGTAGGAAGATGTCGATGCTTATATGGCATTGCCTGAAAATGAGGGTCCGGTCGATAAAGTTCTTAAGCAGCTTGACGAAAACCACAGCAAGTACAAATTCATGGAACACCATTTGGCGAGTAAGAGACGAAGGCTGAGGACGCAAATTCCGGATCTCGAGCGTTCGCTGGAGATGATAGAAAAGCTGCAAGTCGAGAAAAATAATAGTCACGATTTGGAGACGAATTTTTGCCTTTCGGAGCAAGTTTTCGCGAAAGCTATCGTTCCACCAACGGACAAAGTTTGTCTCTGGCTCGGAGCTAATGTTATGCTTGAATATACCCTCGACGACGCCCAGGAACTTATGGTAAAGAACATTGAAGCGGCGAAGAAAAATTTGGGATACGTCGAGCACGATTTGGACTTTGTGAGGGATCAATTCACGACCACGGAAGTTAATATGGCCCGCGTTTACAATTGGGACGTTAAACGCAGACTAGCCGCCAAGGCGACATGAAATACATTTATTGAAAATTATTTTAAGCTGTCGAATTGTTCACTCGGTAAATCCGCTGTTACCTCACGCTAATTCTAATGCTTAAGAAAAAGATGTTTAAGATCCACCTTAAATCTTGTCTCTAGATCACCTTTTCATTAAAATACACTTTTACAACAATGCGGATACTTAATTACGAGATTAAGAAAAAACTACGACGTTTTTTTTTACCACTAATAAGTTACGATTTATTCACTTATTTACAAGTAGTTTATATGAGTTAAAAATACTTATTAAATGAACACATTTTTGCTTCATTACAAAGGAATATTTTGTTTCAAAATTATTTTATTTTTCGCGGTTTTTAGATTAATTAAAATTGCGTGAAACGTCGAAGTAAAAAAAAATTTCTTATAACTAAAGAATGGATTGGAATATCGAACTAAAACTGGGCGTAACTTTGAAGCAGTTGCAACCCTTTCATCGTGGTAAATAAAAAATTCAAAGTCGTTGCGACCTTGAAATTTTATCATGGATTTACTTTTTTTTTTTTTTCAAATGTAAAACAAAGTAAATACGCTAAATCGTGCAAATTTCAAGCTATAAAGCTGAATTTTTTTTCATACTTGCACTTACGACTAAAGTTAACTCGTATTAAATTTGAACGGTATTGACAAAGCCGGTCAAAAGATATAGAATTTATTTTCAATTTAAAAAAATATTTTTTATGCAAAACCAAAATCGTGTAAATTAAAAGATTTCAATCTACATATTTCTTTATAATGGAAATTGCAATTAAGGATATACGACTATGAAATCAAATTCAACTTTGGGCCTCCATTTTTTCATATGCTGTACCTGAATAGTTAACGCAAATAATGGCGACTGTCTAATTTTTCCGTAATTCGATTTCGAAGTGATCCAATTACGGATTATGAAAAACCAGGTTTAAGGAGATGAACCATCAAGGTTTATTGAAAAAAAATCCCATGTCACCGTCTGAATCCAAAGTTATATCGACATAAAGAACTTCATAAAATCGTTAATCGACATAAAAAATTGATTACTTCATAATCGATTACGAGAATAATCGATATCGCGAAATCGATTATCTAAAAAAAAAACAGTCGGAAAATAATCGTGTAATCGATTTTTTAAACCGCTCATTTAAAAAATAAGGTAGTGGACATTTTTTTTAGGTTTTCTTCATTTTAATTGATCCATTGTAGTGATGGGCGATGTCCGAAAAAAAATCGATTGGCGAAAAAACTATCGATATAAAGCATCGATTTTTCTCTTTAAATAATCGATGAATCGATTAATCGAATAAAAAAATCTGGTACATAATAAATATTAAAATAATTATTTAAAAAATAGGTTTATTTTCTCATTGAGCATTATTTTACAAGTACATACTTTATTCTCAACATTTGCTATGCCATTTACTCCAAAGATGTGTAACTGAAAAAAAAGTATTACTATTAACGCTACAAGATTTGTAGATTAAAATTACTACAAGGTTTGCATAAAAGAAAGCTCATAATTAAGATTCTTCGAATTTAATATCTTAGTTTGCTACTTCGATGTCGCCTAATAAAAATCGGACATCGATTAATCGTTCAACAAAAAAATCGGATGAATCTAGTCGATTAATCGAATAAAAATATCGGTTCTTTCGATTAATCGAGAAACATCGCCCATCCCTAATCCATTGGTTTATTTTAGGTATATTTACGCGTATGTAATTTCATTATTGACAAAACTCAATTCATCTATTTGTTGTAAACGTGTACAATGACGCAAAAGTTTCGCAGCGACACCGGCCGGCTTGTCATTCGTTGTGTTGTGGTTTCATGACTTGGTGTAAGCTTCCACTAGCTGCCTCTGCCGTCTCACCGGTCGCAAATATTCTCTTACCAAGGCATCAGCGAACTCAGTTGAACAGAGGGCCAAAACCAATTTTTAAGGGGAGATGAAACCTACTCAGTCGGTAACAAAACACTAACCAAACTTTCAGAGAACGCAGAACGTTTTTTGATAAAAGGAAAGTTTTTACATCATTGCTCTCTTGATTCTGCATGATGTAAAACTTTCATTTTTTTAAAAAATGTTCAAGTTTCTGAGAATTCTTGTTCCGAAAGATATTCGCTATCTTTCTCGCACTCATGGATGTTTCACCTCCCCTTAAGACGAAGATAGAGCGTTAAAACGTCTCGAAGATTTATACCATAAAAAATCAAGAAAATAATCGATTTCAACAAAATAAAGCGCAAAAAAATCGAATTGGGTTCTCTACTCGGTTTAGATAACATTGCTAATGAATATTTTTTTTTTTATTTGCATTTCCCCCTGCTTGGAGGCATTACGCCTATTGCAGGGTCGGCCCGGATCAGTAACCAGTCCTCCCTCAGGGTCTGGTCCGGATCAGTAACCAGGCCCCCATGCGGCCGCATCCGACTTCCCCCTCTATATCGCATTCGCCATAGCATTTCTGCCATGGGCATAGGGAAACTCCGGAAAACCTATGCCGATATAGCCGGTCTCGAGTTCGCCTCACGGCACCGGAGCTACGTCACGTTTCGTCGACAACGTAAACACAGACTACAGCTGTATACATGTGACCTCCACAGGTAGAAATACCTGTGTGGGTCTCATGTATACATCTGGAGCTTCATCGCGCCCGTATTTATATTTTCGACGAAAATTGACGGCACCGGGAATCGAACCCGCGACCTACCGATACTCTGGACTAGAGGCCAGTACACTGACCACTGGACCATCGCACCAGTTTTTTTTCGTTTTTCTTTTTTCTTTTTAAATATAATTATCACTGATTTTTCTTTTTTTTTTGATAACATTGCTAATGATTAGAGCGCATATGAATTTATAAATAAACTTTTATTTTTTTAAATACCCCATATTTGCAAATTTATAGCAACTTTAAAACGCAGTTCGTTGATTAATTATTTGAACCCGCCGGAAACGCCCGACTTTGCACGAACCGATCAGTGACGTCACGGTCTTGTTGCCGAACCCGTAATAATAGGCATAATACGTACAGCAGCTTGATTTTTATTTCATTTGACGGTATTTTAATAATAGTTTTATAAAAATGAACACAAGTTTTCGGTGGGTGAAGGTCAAAATAGCGAAGTTCACTATTTTAGCCATTCGCTATTTTCATGGCATTTTAATAAAATGGGAGTTAAAATAGCGAATGGCTGAAATAGTGAGTTTCATAATGATGGCCATTCTAGATTTAGACGTTCCTTATTATGAAATTCGCTGTTTTAGCCATTCGCTATTTTCATTGCATTTTAATAAAATGGGAGTCAAAATAGCGAATGGCTGAAATAGTGAGTTTCATAATGATGGCCATTCTAGATTTAGACGTTCCTTATTATGAAATTCGCTGTTTTAGCCATTCGCTATTTTCATTGCATTTTAATAAAATGGGAGTCAAAATAGCGAATGGCTGAAAAAGTGAATTTCATAATGATGGCCATTCTAGATTTAGACGTTCCTTATTATGAAATTCGATATTTTATTAAATATGATAAACCGACAAAATCAAATTACTTTTGTTGTTGTTACGAACACGATGCTCAGGACACATGGTACATTTTATTATGCATTTCCCCAAATTTTTCTCTCTTTTGAAACATACATAACTTATTTTGCTTAATCGCCGTACGATTCTCGTGATGATGACCTGTAATAATAGTTAATCATTTTGTATATCACTTTTACGTCACTGCGGCACGGAAAATGAGGCTTTCTGTGCGCTTCGCTTGTAACGTAAAATCCTATGCAATATTCGGGAGGGAAACATTTTCTCAGCTCGTGTAAATGCAAACTCACACGCGCGAGAAATGTGTTTTCCCTCCCTCGGGCCGCAATAACTATTGTTATCCGTTTATTATATTTAATTATTGGGACGAGTAGCGAGTAACATCAAGTAATTTTTCACTAATAAATTTACTTATATTGCGGCTTTTGCGTTTCTAATCTCGGCAGCATTGAAGTTGTCACTTTGTTTTACGAACTCAAACATCATAAACATATCAATTTTTGGCAGGTTTTGCGAATCTGCTTTCACGAAGCCTGCTTCTAGCTGATTTGCCTTATTTGGCATGATTTTTGTGCCAGAAATTTTATTTTAACGTCGTTACAGAACGACTGTGAAATAACCATTCGAATAGTGCGGTAACAGAACAAAACCGTGACGTCACGCGCTCGGGCACCAATAGCGTTGCGTTTTCATCAATTGAAATTTCCCTAAGTATTTAAACGTTGATATTAAATAAAAATGAACGATTTAACCAATCATATTTTTATGAATCGGTTTCATAAAACGGTTTATTTAATATAATAATAGAATCTGCCGATTTAAAATTTAAGGAGGGTCTTCTGTTATCTCAAAGTGATGCCAGCGTTTTGAAATTTGGACAGCATGTTCACGAGGAATCCTCTCATCAAACTGTGGAGTTTTCATGAGGTTGTCTGTACCGTTTTAAAGATATTAATTCTCAAAGTTAAGAGATTTAACATTGGGCTTATGGAAAATAGTGCATTTTCGATCGTGTAAAATAAATAGAAGGAGTGATGTCATCTTTTGGAAACGTATACCGCTTGAAACGACGTACGTTCTAGAATTACATATCCAATTTTCGAAACATTCGTCTGTACCTTTTTGTTGAAATTAAAGTGATAAGTATGACTCGTGTTACACGAGTTTGCCGCCTTCGACGCAACATTGTTGCACGGCTAGCTACCTCCGTCTCACGTCTCACCGCTCTTCGGCCTCCCCACCACAAGTAACAGAAGACCCTCCTTAAGGTAGTTCTGTCGCTTCACGCTCACTTCGCATAAGTTTCCGAAAAATGAGAGCGAATTGCAAACATTTCTCGATGATATAAAAATCTGTAAAAAATCATGCATATTAAAGATGCTGAAGACATTAATTCGGCATAATAATAATTCCAAAATGTTATTAACAAATTGATGAAAAATAAAATTGTTTAACAAATTTTCCGACAACTTAATTTTTTTGATACGGTGAAAATGATTTGTTCATTTTTCTAAGTACGTATGAATTTTTTCAAATTTTTTTCTTTGCTTTGAATTTTTCGATTTTTTACATGAAAAAAATCACAAAATTCAAAGCAAAGAAAAAAATTTGAAAAAATTCATACGTATTCAGAAAAATGAACGAATCATTTTCATCGAAACAAAAAAATTACGTTGTCGGAAGATTTGTTGAACATTTTTATTTTTCATCAATTTGTTAATAACATTTTGGAATTATTATTATGTCGAAATAATGTCTTAACTATCTTAAATATGCATGATTTTTTTCAGATTTTTATATCATCAAGAAGTGTTTGCAATTCGCTCTCATTGTTCGGAAACTTATGCGAAGTGAGCGTGAAGCGACAGTACCACCTTAAGTAGAGAACCCAATTATCGATTAATCGGGACACAACCATATATCGGATAAAAATAATCGATTTTAATGTAATGAAAATCGATAGTCGTTACAATCGATTTTAATCGCTCATCTCTAACTACCTCGTTGTTCCCCCCCTCTCATAGTCGTACATCCTTAAGAACAGGTCGTGTTGAGTTAAGCTCGTTTAATCTATGTCAATAATAATATTACTAAACTAATTAATCTCGGAATAGTATTTCGCAGATTTAATAGAAAAAATTCGTCTTTATTTATCAACTACACTCGATTATCACAAGGAATGTTTTTATTCGCACGAGGATCCAATAAGACGTGTTTTTATGAATAGTATTGAGGCAGTTAAATCTTTATTACGCCAAGGAAATTCATCTAGTATAACGTTGAATACTCGATGCATTTAGGTAAGTCATTATTTGCCATGTTACGAAAAGTATTATCATCTATCCAGCTATTTCTATTTAATTCTTAAATAGCCGTATAAAAGTCTTAATCAACGTCCTGTAATAAATACGTGGATATTGCATGTTTCATAGAAACTATATATAATACTTTGTATCCCTTAAATTGAAAACAGCATTTTATTCGCATATAATAGGAATTTTTTTCTTTCTGTTTACGCGTCGATTATTAAACAAGGAGAAACAAAAATATAATTCTTTAGTATTAAACAAAAGAAATCCTGCAAAGAAAAATATAACTCTATTTCTTATTAAGGCACATCGCGAGCAGGTACTTTTCTTTTATCAAACAAAATATAAGTGCACGAATCCTCGACTAGGAATGCAAGTCTCAAAGATAATATTAATTTACGAACTAAGTAGATGCATCTTCCAGCTCAAACTTTACAAGTTTCGCTTGTAACTCGGCGATTTGCGCTTTCGCGCTCTCAAGATCCTTCTTCAAAGTCTGAACCTCGGCAGATTCTTCTGTTATACCTCCTAAGTACTTGCAGACATAACTATAAAAAGGTCGTTAAGGATTTAAATAATGTCACGATTTTCGGAATTTAATTAAAAAGTTTCTGTTGATATTAAATATTGCAACTTTCACTCATGAAAAAATGTCTTGATTATAGCGAGTAATATATGGGGCAATCCATCCCGATTCGACCTGAGTCTGACCCTCGACTTTCCCGATATGGCTCGTTATTTTTTGATGAATTGTTTATAAATGCACCAGATTTAATATTTTTTAAATTTTTTCCATGTAATTTTTTTTTAATATTTTTTTAAAGTAGCAAATCGAATGCAATAATTTAAAAAATCCGAAAAAATTCTGAATAATATTACATTGTTGAATGCTAAAATTTTATAGCTTATAGCCAAAGAGGGCAAGATTTTACTTCTTATAGTTTTTAAGCTTTTTTGATTTTTTAAAATTATTTAAATATAGAAAAAACTAATAATCTACTATGGGCGACTAGTCAAACGTTTATTAATGCAACCTGGAATTTTTTAGAGTTTATTCAGATTTTTAGGAATTTTTCAAATTTTTCTGATAATAATGATTGACATAATTGACATGATTTAAAAATCTGAAAAAATTCTGAAAAATATTATATGGAACAAAAACATTTTTTAGTTTAGCGCCAAAATAGGGAAGATTTTTCTTCATAGTTTTTAAGCTTTGTTTATTTACAAAATTAATTAAAAAATAGAAAAAAAAATCAAGCTACTATGGACGACTTGTGAAACATTTCTGTATATGAACCTGTATTTTTTAGAATTTTCCTTTTGTTCAACAAAATATGAATAATTTTATCGTCAGTATTTTCAAGTAAAATTTAAGCTTTTTATATTTATTTACAATTTCTTGTCACATTCAATATACCATCAATTAATTTTGTCCTTTGGGAACAATTCTAAAAGCTATAAAGTCTAGAATATTTTTCCATACATTTTGTTTTCGATTATTCCGATTGTCCTAACATAAAAATATTTGAAAAATATATTTTTAATAAAACAAAAAAAAAATGGTAAAGAACCAATGTTATTTACTATTTTCTTTGTTTATCGGGTCAAAATTATACATTTTTCTTCTATAATATACTAGCAATCAAAGAAACTAAATGCTCTTGGAAATATATTGGCGGATTCTAAAATCCCCTTAAGGGCCTCCAGTCACTTAAAAAAATTCTGTAAATGATATACTTCTTCAAAAAAATTTTACATTAAAACCTCATTAATAGTATATTACACACCTAGGGCAGTAAAGTAAGAAATGTCTCAGATAACATGTAATTGTCGACCTCGGCTTCGCCTCGGCCGACAATTACATGTGGTCTGAGGCTTTCTTATTTACCGCCCGAGGAGTGTATACGATTTTTCTCATCGACGGAGCCGAAAACCGGGAACTTCGTTCCGCGCAGCGGAACGAAAGTTGTCGCTTTCGGCCCGTAGGTGAGAAAATACATAAGCAGCATTATAATTCAGCGTTTTTGTAAAGACATACGGTGCACCAGAATGGGGCGAGGTAAAAAGTAAAATTTTTCACTTATAGTTTTCAGGCCAAACAGGTGAACAGATTTTAGGGTTCGATATCTTATTTTATCTGTTGAAGAGTGCTTTCTGGATTGAATATAGGAATATTTATTTCAAGTTTTCATGACAAAGCTATGATTTTAAATGTATAAATAAATATTTCTCTATTACAAACTAACTAAACAATTGGTTACAATAAATCTAATTTTGACTGCATCCAGAATTGCTATATTCAATCCAGAATACACTCTTCGACAGATAAAATAAGATATTGAACACTAAAATTGGTTTACCGGTTTGGTCTGAAAGCTACGACAAGTGAATCATTTTACTTTTTACCTCACACCATTCTTGTGCATAGAGCCGGATTAGAGTTCGCGGCGCCCCTAGGCAAATGTGGGGGGGGGGGGGGAATGTCCCCCCCCCCCCCTCTCCGTGAAGATTTGAATACCCGTGTAAAAATAATTATGTCAAATTGAGACCAAAAATCGACATATATCAAAAAGAGCCATTTTTTGAGATGCGTTAAGACGAAAAATCTTAGAAAAGTTCAAAGCGATTTTGAGGTCGTTTTGATATCAAGTTTCTCAAAATCGCTTTAAACATTTATAAGATTTTTCGTCGTCAATTTATGACCACAATTTGACATAATTATTTTCATACCAGCGATCGAAGGTAGTTTTTCACGAGTCATAAAACAGAAAACGATATTTCGGCGGAACAATTCGTGGCTGGAATACTTAGCAAGATACGGAGAGCAATGTTGACGTTCGGATACACAGCTTGCAAGTTTTCCTCGGATAAAATTACGTATAATTTCAACGCGGAGAAACCGTGCGTTATTATTATGCGTCCCTCCTTAGAATGCTTATTTTTTCTTCCATTTAGTCCCTGGTTAACTTTTCAATAACAAAAAAGGATGCAAAGTAGAACCTTGCACATTGCTTCCTCATTATTTTTCCCTTTTTACAAAGCTACCTCCATGAGGAAGTATGTTAATCAATTTTGGCTTCCTCATAGAGGAAGCTTTGTAAAAAGCGTAAAATAATGAGGATGCAATGTGCAAGGTTCTACTTTGCATCCTTGTTTTATTTTATTCTTATTTTCTGATGTTTTACGAAATGCAGAGCGGAACCAGTCAATTTTTTTTAAATTCAAATTAACGTAAAATCCGAACCGCTTTACCGATCATCATCAAATTTGGTACGTAACAGGGCTGAATGTTATTTTTCCTGTGTAGAAAATTTCACTCGATTATTTGAAATTTTACCTGAATCAGAGCAAAACGAAAATTTTTCGAAAAATTCAAAATCTTATAAAAACCGAACCGCTTTACCGATTTGGCCCAAATTCAATACCAAAGATCGCATCAATTTGTTGAATTTTTTTAATACGAAGTTTCAGCCCCATAGTTAAAAATTCGTTCGAGCTAGAGCATTTACGTACTTTTTTCAAAATTTAAAAGTTCTTATAAAAATGAAATGTGTCAATCGATTTTCCCGAAATTTATACCAATTGAAGATTAGATAGTACTGCACATGTTGTTCAAATTTGAGCTGATTCGGTCGAATAGTTTAAAAGTTACAGTTAAATGAATTTTTGGCCTTTCATCACACACACACATACATACATCCGAACAATTTTTCTAAACCACTTTTCTCGATGTTTTAAACCGTTCTGAGTAATCTGACATAAAAATCTCGAAAAACAATTTTTTCATGAAAATAAAGCTTTCTCTATGAGGAAGCAAAAATCTTAAAATTTGACAAGAAAATTTGTTTCAAAACAAAATTTGAATCCAACTTTCATTTTAAAAAAAGTGCATATCCTCAAAAATTTATCTATGTTCCCTGGTTAACTTTTCAACAACAGAAAAACTTTCAATTTGGCATAAAAATTTGTTTCGAAACAAAATTTGTATCCAACTTTCATTTTTTTTAAAAAGTGCATATCCGCAAAAATTTATCTACGTCTCCGTTGAGAAACGGAAAAAAATGCCGCCCCCAATGCTGCACGAATCGTGTCACCCTAGGCCATGGCCTAGGTTGTCCTAGGCGGTAATTAGAGTTGTAAATCCTCATTAATTCATGAGATATAGTTTACAGTACAATTTGTTTTGTAATTATGATTTCATACTAATAATATGTAGTGATTATAAAATAGAGTGTAAACATTTGAATAGCTGAAAAAGATACTAATTTTCGCTTTAATATTGCAAGAAATAGTGGAAAAAATGGAAGAAATAAGTAATGCATTATATTCTTAATGCATTACTTATTTTTTTCCATTTTTTCAAAAGGATTACCGTGAATTTTTATTGAAAAATAATAATTTTTGTAGCCATTCCAAAGTTTAATCATCGTATTACAATCGCTACATGTTATTATTATAAAATCATAATTATAGAGCTAATCGTATCATCATCATTATTTCTATAAGTATTAGGCATTTACAACTCTGACGGTAATACAGCACTGCTTGTGCACTGTATATCTTTACAAAATTGCAGAATTATAGTGCTTATTATGTATTTAATGAGGCTTAAATGTAAAGTTTTTTTAAAAGAAGGATATCATTTACAGAATTATTTTTCTCACAACTTTTTTTATGGGACTGGATCCCCTTAAGGGCACTAATCCAGTTTGTGTAATTTTGCAAAAAAACCCTAGGAAATAAGTTTCTATAGAAGTCTGATTTACTAATCCCATATTTTAAATCATATAAAATAAAGGATACTCCAAAGCGTCGTCAGGTTTGTCAGTTTCCTCATAGAGTGAAACGAGGACTTTGGTGAAAGCATCGATAACTCCAGCGCGTTCCAAATACTTGCGAAACTCCTCGCGTTTCGCTTCAAAGTCCTGCTGAAACAGAATTTTCTCTCACGATTAACAAAAAAAAAACCACTCTGATCATTATTAGTGAAGAACCTCAAAATGTTTGAGGTTATGTTTACTCTTTGTTGATTAAACAAAAAAAATATGAAGTAAATTTTCTCGCGTATTTACCTGGCACCGCAACATGTTTAAGATACCTTCCTGTCGGTTTTCCTCTTTGCTACGTTTTTAACGGTACGAGAAAAAAAAAAAGATGTCTTTAAAATATTCTGTCTAACCGGTAGAATAAACGACGCCGAAAAACCTGTTTTTTCGCTATAAATACCTGGTGCTCGAAGAGGAACGATCGGAATTACTCGTGTTACGAAGTATACCCATTGTTTAATTGTTTTTTTTAATTATAAATCGCGATGCAATTGGTCGAAAAATGACTTTGATCGCGAGGTTTGATTTTGTTCGGTTGGTCTTTTGTAGGCGATGAACGGCGATGTCTTTGTTCCAACAAAATCGACGCAATGTTTGAGCTACAATATGTTGTGGCTACGTTCCTTCGATGCTTTACTTTATTTAGTCTATTAGATTACATATAAATGTGACAATTGTCTTGAATCGGCTTTGGTGATTGGCCCACAGCTCGTCGATAAAGTAGAAATCGAACCAATCAGCGTAGAGATTCAACTAACTATAAGAAATCGAATAAAAAAATAGCGACTCTTTTCGTTTAGGTTTATGAATGGATATACTTAGTTTGACTAGTGTTTCTCATTTAATACGAATGTCTTAAAGGTATTATTATTTTTAATTTTCATACTATTTAGTACCTTTTTCATAGATCTATTATGTTTTCGCGATTAATCTAAAGATATTTTTCTTTTGCTTATACCACTAAACGTTATAACTACAGTGAATCCCGTCGAAATCGATTCAAGGTCATTGGATTGACACACATTCGTAAAGTACTAATTTCGGAATCTAAAGGCACTTGAAACATCGATTTGGGACATTTCAGCTGAATTATTTTTCATACTTTGAACCTGACGCCCTTCAATAATTTTAACAATTTTTTGTCAGAAAATATTTTGAAAAAGAAAAGACACGTATTTTTTTGTTCGGCGCTACGAGCGATATTTCCAACGGACGAATTTTTATAAAAATTTCATTTTTTTAGTGTTTATATTTTTTTATTCGCTAATATCTTGAAAATTAACAGTCCGATCAAAAAATGTGCAGGATTAAATTTGTTCAGTTTATGAAGAGCTACATAATGTATATAAAAAATGTTATTTTCGTTTTCCTAACGTTTTGTTTTGTGACGTTAAACAACAAAATATCGTTTTTCAAAAAACCACCACGTATTATCATTTTTATATACTCGCGGAAAAATTCTGTTTGCAATTACGAAATTTTTGAGACCCTATGCAGAATGGCAAGATTTTTTAATGAGAAGTTCTACGTAATTGAAGTTTTTTTAACATCCTGAATTATTACGGAAAGCTTGAATCACGTAGTAATTTTCGAAAAAAATACTTGCCAATATGCATAAGGTCTCAAAAATTTTGTTATTTTACACAGAATTTTTATGTAAGTATATAAAAGTTATAAAAAGTGGCGCTTTTTTGCAAAACGATACTTTGTTGTTAAATGTCATATGACAAAATTTTAGAAAAACTAGAATAACATTTTTTTATATTCGTTATGTAGCCCTTTGCAAACTGAACGAATTTCATCTTAGACATTTTTCGATAGGACTGTTCATTTCCAAGATATTAACGATAAAAATAATATCAATACCGAAAAATTCAAACTTTTACAAAAATTTGTCTTTCGGAAATATTGGTCGTAGCGCTAAACAAAAAAATACGTGTCTTTTCTTTTTCGAAATACTTTTTGATAAAAAATTGTCAAAATTATTGATGGAGGTCAAGGTCAGAGCTTGAATAATTCAGCTGTAATACCCAATTTAATTACTCAGTAACCATTCGAGCGATATGGCTCAAATTTGGCACGCAAGTGGAGTAGTTACCCCGCTTTGAATGTTGAGATTTTTGAAAAAAAAAATCAGCCATTTTGATTTTATGGTACTTTTAATTTTTTGAAAAAAGGACGTGGTCGTTCTAACTTTCGTAAAAATTAGACGATTTTGCTGAATAGTTGTTTATAAATAAATATACGTTCAATGTTGTTCGGCATTGCATTTGGGCGAAATCGGTAAAGCGGTTCAGATTTTATAGATGTTTGAATTTTTCGAAAAAAATAATTTTTTTTATAAATCACGTCGAATTTCACCAATTTAACTGAAATGTTTTACAGACGAAAAGGAACATGCAGCTATGCCACGTACCAAATTTGACGATGATCGGTAAAGTGGTTCAGATTTTACGACATTTTGAAATTTACAAAAAAAAAACGATTTTCGCTCTAGCACCAACAAAAGTTGATAATGCGAGACAAAAGTTTGTACTCAATGGAAATAAGAATGCAAAGTAGAACTTTACACATTGCTTCATATATAATTTTTATTTTTTTAAATTTATAATGACCGCTTGTCCCAAAATAGAATTGCTCATAACTCTCGAACGGCGTGACGAATCGAGATGAAAATTTACACAAAAGCGGAGGATAAACTCCGTTTTCGTTATTTCGATTAAGGTAGTCCTTGAGCATTAAGCTGAGGTCAAATAAGTTTTCGAAAAATGGGAGGGAATTGCAAACACTTTTCGCTAATATAAACAAGGCTGCAAAGTAGAACTTTGCAAATTGCTTCCTCATTATTGTTGGATTTTTACAAAGCTTCCTCTATGAGGAAGCCAAAATAGATTAACATGCTTTCTCATAGAGGAAAATTTGTAAAAATCCAACAATAATGACCCAACTAACACAGAATGTAACAGTTACATAACTTTCGAATTGTAAAAAAACATAACGTTATTGTGTAACATTGACATAAGTGTGATGTTTTGTTTTAATAACAATCGTATCTATTTGCGACACAAAATTCTGTTTAAATAATATGTAAACGTTATATATTATTTCTGTAACAAAAATAAGTAACATTTGTTATCGAGATTCTATTAAAATGTGATGTAATAAACTTACTTGTTACATAAATGTTATGTCATGTAATATAAATGTTACGAAAATTCTTCCATATCCTGTGACCTTCTTGAATGAGAAATAATGTATCACTGGTGCGTCACTAGTGACGTTATTTTGACAGAACACGTTATTTCGTTAACGTAAATATTATATCAATGTTACGAATCTGTGTTAGGTGGGGAGGAAGCAATTTACAAAGTTCTACTTTGCAGCCTTGTTTTACATACTTTGCATGTGATGAGAAAAGGAAAATCTAATAAATCTCAACAATATACTAAACTTCCTTATGTGTCGATTTTTCATTAAGATTTACAACGCCAAAACTGTTACAAAAACTCAGAATCTATTACCTTTTGTTGGTGCCATTTAACTACCCAACGATTCTTCACTTCGGTAACGCAGAGTCTAGCAACTAGCGCCACTCGATATAGTCGCTAAAATCTCTCATTTATCGTTATATATACATCAAATGTAGTAGTGAATTTGCGATGCAAACAGCATGGACGACGTTGTCGTCGTTGACAACGTGATTTTGACAGATTCCGTGATTACGCGGATTGCTATAATTTGTTTATTAAAAATACGCAATGAATTTTTGTAACACGAGTAGCGGAAGTAGAAAATAGTCGGAAAAATGCTGCAGGGAGTCGGAAATGTCTTGCTACAATTGTGCGTTACTAGTCTATTAGGAATTAGTTCGAGAGCCGGCGACAAACTCGTCGAAAGCACGAAAATCTTAACCCTTGGCGCAATTTTTGATAATCTCACCCACGCAATTGTTGGCGGTTTAAGTTGGATATTGATTCTCATACTATCGAAAAAACCGCTAATACCTAATATCTACAGTGTTGTCTATTGCGTAGCTATATCGTCTTTTATCGATCTGGACCATTTTTTTGCTGCGTGGAGTTGGAGTTTGAAGGTGAGTCGATATATAGTGTGACGTGTATATATTTATTGTAGTTACGATTACTGATTAAATATCATGATTCTCACTCACCCGAGACATTTTTCCGTTGTGCTTTTGTGGCGTTCGTAAAAATAAAATTAGATTTTTTTTTTACATTAATAAACAATATACAATTAACCCTCTTTATGCTTCACGCTAAATTTGCCATTTGAGACACGTGATCAAAACATATGAATGGGAGTTGTAAGTTTTTTGCACTCATCGTGTAACCTTGAATTTTCGGAAACAGAAGAATATCGTTGATTAAAATGGATTTGAAAAAATTAATTTCGCCAAAGCTATATATATGCAGTGCAACATCCTTAAGGCAGGATATTGAAAATTACGGAATTTTGGAGAAATCATTTTTAGTCATTTAAGTGCTAATTGAAAATAATTTTTTTAAATTAAGTTTTAAGGACAAATTTCAATATAATTATTGCTCTATATTCATAAAAGATTTTTTGTTATATTTCGACAAATCGTCAATTATTAGAATTTAAAAAATGTATATGTAGAATTTATAAACTGTCTTTAAAGGCGATTTGAAAATACCTTAAATTGTAAAAAGCCGTCTTTAAGTTTGAAAAAATCTTAAATATTTTTGGCAAATCCATCATTATTGATTTAAGCTAATAAGCTAATAAGCTAATAATCAATAATGATAGTTTTGCCAAAAATATTTAAAACTAAATTTAAAAAAATTAATTTAATCATATTATAAGATTATTTATTCGGAAATAGCGGCAATAAACATAAGCTTTAACTTTTGTTATTTAACTTATAAATGATTACATAAATTTATTACTAATTAAACTCGTGTCAAACGCTCAAACCTTATAATTCAGCCTTCGAATCAGTGCGCGACATGTGCTGCCCTCATTTGTGCAGAGTCTAACTAAAATCTCGAAATTTTGATTCAAATAAAATGTCCATAGAAAATATGGACTATTTAAGCTATTTAAGGATGTACGAGCGCGATGGGATGCTCAACTTCCTGAAAAGTGAGAATTCAGAGAGCAATTCGAACACTTCTCGATGGAATAAAAATCTGAAAAAAATCAAGCATACAAAAGTTGCGGAAAAGATTAATTTTGCATACTAATAATTGCAAAATATTATTAACAAATAGGTGAAAAAAAAAATTGTTCAACAAATTATCTGTCAACCTAACTTTTTTTTCGAATGAAAATGATTCGTTAAATTTTCTGAATACGTATGAATTTTTTAAGAATTTTGTCTAATGTTTGAAAATTGCGATTTTTTTTCTTGTATGAGCTGTATTCGCGAATCTATTTGATCAATCATTTCTAAACTTCTTGGGTGTAATGGGTGGTTTTGTAACAAACACATATGAAAAATTCGCAACTTAACATGCATTTGAAAAAAAAATTTATTTAAAAAAAAAACGAAATTTCGATGATTAGAAAAAATTCTGAAAAAATTCATACGTATTCAGCAAAATTAAAGAATCATTTTCATTCGAAAAAAAAAGTTAGGTTGACGGATAATTTGTTGAACAATTTTTTTTTCACCTATTTGTTAATAACATTTTGCAATTATTAATATGCAAAATTAATCTTTTCCGCACCTTTTGTATGCTTGATTTTTTTCAGATTTTTATTCCATCGAGAAGTGTTCGAATTGCTCTCTGAATTCTCACTTTACCTTAAGCTACAATAAAAGCAATAACTAAAATATAATTTCTTTGAATTCTATTTGATTGTGAATTTTATGTAAACATTTTTTCAGATTTAATTTAATTTCACAATTTTTCGTTTATCAATTAAACTCTTTTTTTCAGCCGAGAGTTTTCTAATTTTTGTAAAATTATATTTAATAAAACATTGGTAAAGTTTTATTAAATATAATTAATAGTTGATATGTGACTACGAGTAAATTATTTAAATTTTATGTTTAGGATGCGACGAATTTGGACAAGAGGCCATTTCTGCACTGCACAACAATACCAATATTTCTGTGGCTATTATTAATGTACAGTTCGAAAACATTCGGCTCTCCAGGAATCAGTAATTACGCGTGGATCATCCTAACGAGTTTTCTGAGCCACCATATTCGCGATGGCAGTCGAAGAGGGCTGTGGTTTGCTCCAATTGGTTCCACTCGACCTATACCCTATTATTTGTACATAGCATTCAGCATGGGACTTCCATACATTATTTATTGGCTAATGTATTTAACCGCTGCGCCAGTGATTAAGGATTATAAGTACAGAACAATGGATATTGTTTAATGACTAACGTGTGTATTGATTACTATTAAATGATTCTTTAAATAAATTTTTGAGCGTAACTGTTATTCCACCAAAATAATACAGGTAAGAATTCTTTTTTTTTTCTCGTTCTTGTGCTAATACAAAATCTCATATTAATAAAAAAAAATTATCAACAGTAATAGCTATCGGAATTAGCACAGGCGTCGAGATTAATTTATTGGTTACCCAGGAAGGAAGCTCTGAGTCGGAGGCAGTTAACTGCATAACGGAACAGATCCCTAGCACTACTATTGCTGTCATCAGTTAGGAGACTCATTGTCCTTTGCTCGCAATTTGAACCTACTAACCAGTTAGTTAAATATTTATCCCTAAAGAGGGCATACATCGGGCAGCGAGACACGAAATGAGCAACAGACTCAAGTTCGAGGCAATTGCACATCGTGCAAATTTGGTCGGGACACAACTTGTAGGTGATGCCTTTAACTGTTATGTTGGTAGTACGCTTAGTGGCAAGACGCAGCTGGATTTTAACGTTAGCTAATTCGGCTGGACAACGGGAGAGGTACCGAGCACACTCATCCTCTAGCGATCTTACCAGTTTAAGTTGACAGCAATCTGCACTATAATATCTTTCCAGATCCTTATTTTTTTTAAGAAAGACCGGTATCGATTTACGATATTGGTTTTGTTTAATCTCCACATTTGAGCCGAATAACTGTCAAGCAAATTGTCTTGGTCAATTTCTTCCAACATTGTTTTCAATTGCGCGACCCAGTTGTATTTCGCAGGGGAAGAAGGTAACCTAGCCAGGTCTCGGAGCCTCAGAAAACTGATTCTAGGAAGGCGCGTCTCCGCCATTTCAAGCACCTTGATTACCCATCCGATGGAGAGACTAAGAACTTCGACCGCGATGTGATCGACGTTTAATTCTACCCGCAACGCGAAGTTCGGCGTGTTCCTGGGTAATAGAAATAGGCGCTTGAAGAAGCTGAGATGCGCCGTTTCTAGTGGTTCCAAGTACCTTAATCCCCATACAGGAGCGAAGTACAACAATGTGGTTCGAACTAAACTGTTATACAGCTTGGCTTTACCTTGCCAGGAGTCCGCTTTTACCTTTGCCAAAATAGTTAGTGCGGTGCCAGCCGCAATTTTTGCTTTGCCAATAGCAGCTTTCGTTGCCGTAAGCCCTAGTGCCGAGGAGGAGAAGGGCGTACCGAGATATTCATATGAATTCACGATAGCCACCTCCTGCCCCTGGTACAGTGCTAATTCCGATAGCTAATACTGTTAATATTATCATTTTCCTTGTATTATCATTGCTCCTGTGTTAACCGAACGGTATATTTTAATGATTTTTTCTGTATGTAAATATGTATATTTGTATGTAAAAAAATGTTTCGAACTCCCTTGCGACGGGAATGTATTTTTCCCTACACGCAATAAAACTATCTATCTATCTAAAAAAAAAATTATCACAGAAAGCGTTAAAAGATAATTTTAAAGGCAGCGGCTTCAGAGGTCTGTAACTTTTATTTTTTCTTTTTCTATACTTTATACTTCTTTTCTATTTATGTTAAATATTTTAAAAACGAAAAATGATTCTCATAATTATCTCAATATCAAAAAAATAAAACTGGTGACATATTTTATAACTGTTTCAAAGTATTTCATTTAATAAGAATTAGCACTTCAAAAACGAGAAACTCGCGGATATAAATGATAAACAATACAACAAAAAGAACACATATAACGGTAGAAATTTTTATATTCAACATTTCATACGAACTTAAGTTTTACAATCATCAATCAATACACACACTTCACATTCACTCAAAAGACCGTATATTTTACATTTCCAAAGAAAACCAGCTTATGATAAATAAAATAATTTCTCTCTCTCCGTATTATTGATAATTATTTCTCATACTTATCTTTCGTGAAACAATATAAATTATGTCGAATTGTTTAATTTAAAGACACGAAGAGGCACGTCTACCCAGTACGATGGTTGAGAGAGAAGAGAGGCACTCCCGAAATTTCGGAGTACCGTCAGCTTCGCGACTTAGGCCTATGTACTACTAATATGCTCGATTTACGGCTACTATATGTACAGTAGAACCTCGATTATCCGAACCTCGATCATCCGACCCCTCAATTATCCGACCGATGACTTGGTTTATCCGAACGCTCAATTATCCGACCGTCAACGCGGAAGATACATTGTTTCTCGCTGCTACTGCCGTGAGCAACAATGTATCTTTGCGAGAACCGCGCGTATACAACGACGCATATCGAGCGTGTTGAAGCACGCTTTGTTTCTTCGAGTGTTAGTGCTCTTGCGGAGAATCCTCGCGCAGTTGCAACACATTTTTCACACCGCGCGGAAGTAAATGTGAATGCTGAATCGTTCCTGTTGCACTACAGTTTTGTTAACTTTTTCATTTGTGCCATGACTTCTATGTCAAGTCCTTCGACTTCTAAGCGAAAACGTAATGTTCTTACGGTGGAAAAAAAATTAGAAATCTTGACGAAGTTAGATAAGGGAGAAACCCACGCATCTTTATCATTGTTTTATGGTGTGGGAAAAACAACAATCACCGATATAAAAAAAATCGAGATGCTCTTCAAATATTTGCGTCTACGATGGATAGTGGCGACGGGGTGAAGAAAAGAAAAGTGATGAAAAATGCAAAAGATCAAAAACTCGATGATGCTGTTTCAACGTGGTTCACACAAAGGCGAAACTTGGGAGAACCGATTTCTGGCCCACTCTTATGCGAGAAATCTCTGGACATAAATAAAACTCGAATGGTTCGAGAGACAGGAAGAATGTTGCCCTACGCAACTTCTCCTTCTTAAACGGCTGCGAGACTTGGCGGCTCAAAAACGCGTGACAGCCGTTCGTCAATTAAAAATTGACAGTTTTATAAAGAAAATATAAAAAAGAAGCATTCCACTCTTTTCAGATGTTTTAAATAGATATATATTTTAATGTTAATATATGTCAAATTCTAATATATATACTGTTTTTATGTAAAAAAAAAAGTGTCGTTTATAATACCGTCCCTAAAAACACGGCATTTCGTTTTCTCGATTATCCGACTTTTCGATTATCCGAACTAGTCTCGGTCCCAATTAGTTCGGATAATCGAGGTTCTACTGTAATCGCAAGTTCCCGTATATCGAAAGCCTATTTAAGTCAATTGCTCGATCGTTGTGCGAAGGTATATGAATTTGATTTCGGTAAAATCGATCGTCACAGGTCAGAGACGAAAAATTATTATTTTTTGTAAAGGGAATATAACTGAGATGGAGAAATGGGTGGAAAGAGGATGCAAGATTAGAACGGAGCAAGAGATACAAAGGGACTGGTGTGGAGTGGAAAAGTCGACGTACTGTGAGGAGTACAGGACTAGGAAGACGAAAATTGGGAGAGAAGAGTATTGGGAGGATAGAACAATCAAATGGGAACACAAAGAGGCATGGGCGCGATTGAGATGTGGAAATGTGGACAAAGAGGGAAACAAGGGCTTTAAGGATAAAAAATGGAAGGTGTGTAAAACGGAAGTGGAGAGCTCGGAACATGTGTGCGGGTGTAGAGAGGCAAAGAAGGAGATGAAAAAGGAGGTGGTACAGGCGATGGAGAAATGGTTGGGAGACGTAAGGGGTGCAGCGATCAAAAGGAAAATGAATGAGTGTTTATGTGGGAAACCGATCATAGAAGTGTCTGAATATATTAGGCAATTCGAGAGAATAGCTAATTTGGTGGATAGCGAAGGAAAAAGGAATGAATGTGATGGTACGGTATGAGATGTGGAGTTCGGCAATATGGAAAAAATGTAAAAAGAATGTATAAAGATGTTAAAATAGTTATAGTTTTTAGAGATAAGGGGGTTATTTCTGTTAGGGGGGGGGGGGGGATTGTGTAAAACCGTTACGGGTGTACAAGGAATACAGAACTACTACTACTACTATTATTTTTTGTAAACGGTAGACAAATGGATATGCGGTTGATTATTCGTTAAATTATTTATATATGTTTTGACGAAACATTAAAACATGTTCTGGCGAAACGTTGAAAAATGTTCTGGCGAAACGTTTGGTCGTGATTTTTCAAAAGTTCTGGTCATTTTTTCGGCATGTTCTGTCAAAAACTTCCGACGATGCCCTCATCAAACACCAGAACTTGTTCATACCATACTTTAGAGCACGCTCATGTTGTGTTTGGAACATATCCATACCAAACGTTAGAACATGTTCATATTAAACTTTTGGACATGTTCCGGGTTATATTTGGACATGCCGCTGGCTACATTTATAATACGTCCCGGATTATATTTAAAACAGGATTGAGAACGACTTCACGGGAGCGGAGCGGGAGCGGAAGGTGCAGGATTGGATAAAAACGGAAGTAGAAAAACTGCCAAGAGAGGGGAAATCTACAAGAGTGGGATACCTGAAAATAAGGGTTAATGTACATTGGTGGATATGGAATGAAAAACTGGTGGCATTAGAGAGATCGACATGGCGAAACTGAAGGAAACTATAGGGAATTTTGAAGAGTGATCACTTGAAATAGTGTGAGGTAAATAGGATTAGGGATGCTTGGGATGCATTTTGGGGAACAAATGGATGAGTGGAACTTTGGATTGATTATACAAAACGGACTATTAAGGACGAAGAGAAGGAGAGGGAGAGGAATGGTATATGTGTACAACAATGTATAAGTCGGGAAAATCGAGAAATACTAACTAAAGTAATAAAAGAGCGTAGGGGAATTAAATGCAAAAACAAAAAAGAAGAAGAACAGAACAATAAAAGACAAGAAACAGGGTACAATGGACTGCGATTGGAGAGATGGACGGAAAGGAAATTTGAGGATAGCACACTAATAAGAAACTGTGATCAACACCAAATAAAAAAAGCAGAACCTTGCACATTGCTTCCTCATTATATTTCGCTTTTTGCAAAGCTACCTCTAAGAGGAAGTATGGTAATTGATTTTGGCTTCCTCATAGAGGAAGCTTTGTAAAAAGCGAAATACAATGAGGAAGCAATGTGCAAGGTTCTGCTTTGCATCCTTGTTTTAAATAAATAAATAAGCGCACACTCCCGCTTTGTAAAAATATAATAAAGACGAATGTCCGGAAACTCTCTCGAATACTCTATCTTCTCTTTTTTTTTTGTAGAACACGATAGAAACCGGTGTTTTCCGAAATTTCATTGGGAAGCAAGGATATGGATAGTTTATACGACATAAATCGCTACTTTTCGCAATATAGACTGTGCAACTTCGCTATGAAAATATGGTATCGTTCAACATTTTTGGGCTATATCTGACGTATTTTTCTGTTAATCATGAATTTGGTACTCATTTAACTCACAGCTTGATATTTGATACCAAAATTCGCATCGCAGAAAAAAAATAAAGAAATTCAAAAAATCAAAATCTCATAAAATTTTGACGTTTCAACCAATCTTAACCAAATTTAATAGGGGTCACCAGCGTATGAAAGCTCACATACATACCAATTTTGAGCTTAATATCTCGAAAATTAAAAGAGTTATCGCGTTAACAGACATTTTTGAAAAAATTCAAAACCGCGTAAAAATTTAATGATCATGGGGATTTTTACAAAAATTGGTCTGAACGATGAGGATTGACCCCTCTATTCATGGTGTAAATTTCAGCTCTATATCTCGAGGCGTTCCCGAGTTATAAAGGTTTACATTTTTTGACCGTGTAACATACATACATACACACATTCACACATACAGACATTTTTTCTAAATCACTTTTCTCGCCGTTTTGGACCATTCTGGGTGCGAGACATGAAATCATAAATCTCGAAAAAAAAAAATTTCACGAAAACAAAACTTCCTCTATGAGGAAGCAAATTGTAGCTAATGTAATATTAACATAAAAGGTTATTTAAGCTTAGCAATAATACAGATTTATGTATAGGTGTGAAAGCAGTATGAAGGAGTTGAAGTGTGTTTAATAGAATTAACAACAAAGAATGTAAGAGACGGTTCATGTATAAGGTTGAAGAAACCATGCACTGGAAAGTAAACAGAATAAAGAATAATAAAAGAGCGCATAACGGTAGAAGCAGGAATAATAATAGTAGGGGAACTAAATGCAAAAATTAAAAAAAATATAAAGAACAATAAAAGATAAGAAACAGGGTACAATGGACTGCGATTGGAGAGATGGCCAGAAAGGAAATTTGAGGATAGCACACTAATAAGAAATTGTGATCAACACCAAATAAAAATGTAGCTAACGTAATATTAACATAAAACTTTTAGCTTAGAAATAATACAGATTTATATATAGGTGGGAAAGCAGTATGAAAGAGTTATAAGGTTGAAAAAACCATGCACTGGAAAATAAAGAGATATTAAATGATGATTATATTTAGAACACATTCAGAACTATATTTAGAACATGCCCAGAAATATGTCCAGAAAATGTCCAGAAAATATTTAAGACATGTTCAGAGCTATTTTTTCCCGTTTTCAGAACTATATTTAGAACATGGTTTATACAATCTTTGTCGCATGTTTTGGCTCAACTTTCGGACATGTTCAGATCGGATTTGCGGGTGTGTTCTGGTCGAACTAGTAGATATGTTCTGATCAAACTTTCGGGCATGTTTTTGTCGATGAAAATTTATATGTTCATGCAAAACTGGGTATGCTCAGACTGAAGTATAGATGTGTTCAGGTAAAAGCGAGAAGATGACCCGCAAAACATTGTAACATGCAGAGTTGTAAATCCCCATTAATTCATGAGATATAGTTTACAGTACAATTTGTTTTGTAATTATGATTTCATAATAATAATATGTAGTGATTATAAAATAGAGTGTAAACATTTGAATAGCTGAAAGAAATATTAATTTTCGCTTTAATATTGCAAGAAATAGTGGAAAAAAAGATGCAAAGTAGAACCTTGCACATTGCTTCCTCATTATTTTTCGCTTTTTACAAAGCTCCCTCTGTGAGGAAGCAGTATGTTATTCAATTTTGGCTTCCTCATAGAGGAAGCTTTGTAAAAAGCGAAAAATAATGAGGAAGCAATGTGCAAGGTTCTACTTTGCATCTTTTTTTTTTACACCTTGTGTCTCTTTTGCAGAGGTGTTTTATACAGCTATAAATCACCTCTGCAAACACCGTTACATCTAATTTTGATTAGATACAAATTTTTGTCGTACTTTCTCAACTTTTCCGGAATTTATAGCGAAAATCTACATTTTTTTTAAAATGAAAAATGGTGTAAAATCCGAACGACTTTAGCGATCATCACCAAATTTGGTACATGGCATTTCTGAATGTTATTTTTCGTCTGTACAAAATTTCTGTTCATTTGTTGAAATTCGACGTAATTTAGATCAAAATCTATTTTTTTCGAAAAAATAAAAATTCTATAAAATCCGAACCGCTTTACCGATTTCGTCGAAATTCAATACCATACAACATTGAACGTATCTTCAGTTATGAAGAACTATTTAGCCAAATCGGCGAACTTTTACGAAAGTTAGAGCGACCACGCCCTTTTTTCAACAAATTAAAATCAACATAAAATCTTAATGACTTCACATATTTTGGCAAAAATCACAACATTCAAAGAGGGGCAGCTACTCTACTTGCGTGCCAAATTTGAGCCGGATCGCTCGAACGGTTACCGAGTGAGAGGAGATTGAATTTTCGAAGTCCAGCACACACACACACACACACACACACATACATACATACGGACATTTTTTCTAAACCACTTTTCTCGACGTTTTAGGTGATTCTAAGCATACTGACATGAAAATCTCGAAAAAAAAAAATTTCATGAAAACAAAGCTTCCTCTATGAGGAAGCAAATGGAAGTAATAAGTAATGCATTACTTTCTTCATGCATTACTTATTTTTTTCCATTTTTTCAAAAGGATTACCGTGAATTTTTATTGAAAAATAATAGTTTTTGCAGCCATTCCAAAGTTTAATCATCGTATTACAATCGCTACATGTTATTATTATAAAATCATAATCATAGAGCTGATCGTATCATCATCATTATTTCTAAAAGTATTAGGCATTTACAACTCTGGTAACATGTTCCACGGAAACATTGGAACGTGTTTAATTTATTTAAAAAATATTGAAACATGTTTTGCCAAAAGCAGAATTTTCACACCGGATTTTAACAAAAGCAACACATCAAATTACGAGGAAGCAAAATTATATTATAGAAGAAACAGAGGATTTCGATCGTAAATTTATGATGGCATTTCGCAAATTCGCGAAACAAAGTCCGTATTCGCAACGATAGGATTTAAAAAAAAATGGTTATCCATACTTCATTTTTTCCCGGTTATTAGATCATCGGATCGTCAGCTGCAGACTAAGTTTGCTAAGCTCGTCATAATCCACGTGGTGCTTAACAGGTCGTAGTCGTAATCGATTATTCTTAGTTCTTATTAGAGATCCGAGCTTGTAGCTACGCACCCGCAGCTATTATACACATATATATGTATATATATATGTACACTCTGAAGGTAGTGGAGTCGTCACATGTGTACCACAGAGTTTTGCGGAGCTCTGGAGGGGTTTATCAGCGTAACACGACGTAGCTTAGGCTCTCGTGGCCCGACGCAGTAACACACTTTACCTTTCTTTCGATAACTTTAGTCACTGCGCGGCTTCTTACCTGTTGTGTTCACCGCCGCGTGTTTCGTCAATTTGCGCCTTCCAGCAAAATGCCGATTTCAATAATCGTCATTAACAATTGACGCATTCCTTCTAATTCGCGATAACAACGAAATTTTCCAAAATTACGTGACGTTGTTTATCTCAAAAATCGTGTAAATCGATCGAAGTTATGATTATTAGGTGATGTGATCGTTAACGATGCGATATTTAAGTTAAGAAGATAGCGATTATCACTAAGGAATTTGTTTGTGGTGCTTATGTCCGGTGATTTTGGTTATTGTTTATTATGGTAAGTGTTTTATATGTGATTACTTTCGTTTGACGCATTTCCGAGAAAATTAATAATAAGAACTGAACCGATTCGCATTGAGTGCGTCAAAAACCGATCATTTTTTAAATTATTATCACTTACGTTACAGTAATTGACGTAGATATTTTATTGATCATTTTTTATGATGACATATCGATCAATTTAATTCTTAATCGTCGCGCCTATCGCTAATATCACTTAATTGTTAGAACTAACCGATAATTTGAGATTAAATGCTATCGATGATAAGGTTACGAACGAGTCACGCACTCTATCGGCCGATTTGTTCTACGGCACTCATTAAACTTGCTATAATGATATTTGATCGACCTAAATGACCATTGAACACGAGTTATTAAGTTGTGCCGAGTGCGATACGACAAATGGTCTTGAAACTGATTCATGAATACATACCGGCAGACAGATACCTTCTATCGATAATGTTATGATCGACGCAGGTCAAACAAAGCAATACACAGTAAGAAAGAAGGCAAGCAGCTAAGTAAACATAATTAAAATCAGCCTGTAAAGTAGAACCTTGCAAATTGCTTCCTAATTATTTGACACATGAGGAAATATGCTTAAAGGAGGCTTCGTCAAATTGGTAAAATAATTACAAAATAATTTTCAAGGTTCTACCTACTTTTATGCTCGGAATACATTTTTTTTTCCGATTAATTCAAAATTTTGTCAAATTTGAACCACTCGAACGATTTTTATCGAATTTATACTGAAACTTCAACGCAGCTAATTAAACGCACACACAAGATTTTTTTATGAAAGGTTTACGATGAAATTTTTTTTAGCAAAAAAAATTGAGAAAAAAACGTTTGTTAAAATAACAGAAAAATAATGCACGTAATATTTTTACGAATAGTCATATTTTCCGATATTATGAAAACAACTGTGTTATTTTTCCCGTTATTAAAAAATGTGACGTAAACAAATATATGGGACATTCCATCTGAATTTTTCATACTTCGACTCTGATTCCCTTCAATAATTTTAACAATTTTTTATTAGAAAGTATTTTGAAAAAGAAAAGACACGTATTTTTTTGTTCAGCGCCACGAGCGATATTTCCGACAGAGGAATTTTTATAAAATTTTTATTTTTCGGTATTTTTATTTTTTTATTCGTTAATATCTTGAAAATTAACAGACCTATCAAAAAATCTTCCGGATCAAATTTGTTCAGTTTGTGAAGAGCTACATAATGTATTTAAAAAATGTTATTTTCATTTTTCGAACGTTTTGTTTTATGACGTTAAATAACAAAATATCGTTTTTAAAAAAAAACCGCCACTTTTTATCATTTTTATATACTTACGGAAAAATTCTGTTTCGAATTACGAAATTTTTGAGACCCTATACACAATGACAAGATTTTTTAATGAGAAGTTCTACGCAATTGAAGTTTTTTTAACATCCTGAATTATTACGTAAAGATTGAATCACGTAGTAATTTTCGAAAAAAATACTTGCCGATCTACATATCGTCTCAAAAATTTTGTTATTTTACACAGAATTTTTATGTAAGTATATAAAAATTATAAAAAGTGGCGCTTTTTTGCAAAACGATACTTTGTTGTTTAATGTCATGTAAAAAAATTTTAGAAAAACTAGAATAACATTTTTTTATATTCGTTATGTGGCTCTTTGCAAACTGAACGAATTTCATCTTAGACATTTTTCGATAGGACTGTTCATTTCCAAGATATTAACGATAAAAATAATATCAATACCGAAAAATTCAAACTTTTACAAAAATTTGTCGTTCGGAAATATTGGTCGTAGCGCTAAACAAAAAAAGTTGCAAAGTTGAACTTTGCACATTGCTTCCTCATTATTTTTTTTTTTTTTCACAAAGCGATCTCTATGAAGCTTACTTACTAATTTTGGCTTCCTCATAGCGGAAGCTTTGTGAAAAATGTAAATTAATGACAAAGGAATGTACGAAGTTCAACTTTGCAACTTATTTCGTTACTTTTCATTTTTTCAAAATTTCAAAATCACGTAAAATCTTAATCGCTTTACCGATCATTACCAAATTTTGTACGTAGCAGCGCTGAGTATTATTTATTCTCTGTATAAAATTTCAGCTGATTTGTTAATGTTTAACGTGAGTTAGAGCAAAACATAAATTTTTCAAAAAATTCAAAATCCTATATAATCCGAACCCTTTTACCGATCATCACCAAATTTGGTACATAGCAGCATTGCATGTTATTCTTCATCTGTAGAAAATATCAGTTGATTTCGTGAGATTTTACAGGAGTTAGAGCAAAACGTAAATTTTTTGAAAAATTCGAAATCTCATAAAAACGGAACCTATATGTAGATTCGCCCCCAATTCAATACCGATCCTTCTTTAAGGCTGCTTTATGTATAAAAAATTATTTAGCTCTATAGCTAAAAATTTGCGGGAGCTAGAGCGCGTACAGACATTTTTCGAAAATTGCAAAGTTAAATAAAATTTGAACATATTTTTGAATTTTTTTGAAAATTATCACAAGCAATGGCGTATACCTGCCGCACATGCGTGCCAAATTTTAGACCGAATGTTAAAGCCGTTCTTGAGATATGCAAGTTTGAATTTTGAATGCCGTTCACACACACACACACACAAATCCATACATACATTTTTTCTAAATCATTTTTCTCGACGTTTTAGACAATTTTAAGCATACTGACATGAAAATCTCGAAAAAAAAAAATTTCACGAAAACAAAGCTTCCTCTATGAGGAAGCAAAATACGTGTCTTTTCTTTTTCAAAATACTTTTTGATACAAAATTGTTAAAATTGTTGATGGAGGACAGAGCCAGAGCATGAAAAATTTAGCTGGAATGCCCCATACATAATAAATAATTTATAATATTTTTTTATTAAAAAATTTGTCCCTCCATGAGAAAACAAAAAATTCGTAACACGAAAAAGTAAAAATCTAAAAAAAACTTGGATAAATTCAATCCGTTAGTTGCCACTTTAAGAAATCCGAACTAAATTGCGAAGTTCTTCAATCAAATTAAAAAGAACGCGGTGTCTACGGTAACGTAAACGTTACTTTAATGGTAAAATTAAAGTAACGAAAAGCGCCATGTTGTTTTAATGGTAGAATTAAAGTAACGAAAAGTCCCGTGTAACTCAAGATTTTCCCGTTAGAGTGACTTAACGTTACTTTAATGGTAGAATTAATTTAACGAAAAGCTTCACGTTGCTTTAATGGCAGAATTAAAGTAACGAAAAGTCCCGTGGAACTCAAAGTTTTCCCGTTAAAGTGACTTAACGTCAAATTCCTTAACGTTACGCTAGTCTCTCGGACTACCGAGCCTCGCGTGACGTGAATTCTTCGTTACTTTCATTTTTGTTCCGAATGTAACGAAAATATGAAAAGTACGTACTACGCGTAGGAATAACTGTTGCGTTTGCAGTCTGCGGAAATACCGATCGTCCAGGTAGATTACCACATGCAGTAGGTACTCTTCATATTTTCGTTACGTTAAAAAAATAAATAAAGTAACGAAAAATTCACGTCACGCGAGGCCCGTAACGTTAAGAAATTTGACTCCAACGGGAAAACCGTGAGTAACGCGAGGTTTTTCGTTACTTTAATTCTACCATTAAAGTAACGTTAAGTCACTCTAACGGGAAAACCATGAGTAACGCGAGGTTTTTCGTTACATTAATTCTACCATTAAAGTAACGTTAAGTCACTCTAACGGGAAAACCGTGAGTTACACGAGACTCTTCGTTACTTTTATTCTAACATTAAAGCAACGTGGAGCTTTGCGTTACTTTAATTCTACCATTAAAGTAACGTTTACGTTACTGTAGATATTGCGTAAAAAAAATATATATATGCCGAAATATGCACCACTAAATTAGACCTTATTATTATGATAACATTGTCGTTCGTACTGCATCGTCTTTGCAACTTTAAGAATCGTTTTGCCGGGCAATAAAAAGATGCATACACCGATCGTTTAGCCTTCGTGTCTGTCATAAATATAAGAGACTCAAGTGTTCGCAGAGGTTATTACGAAAGATCGCGCGGTACGTAAAAGAGGAGAAGGTGGGAGGGGGGAGGGGACCAACGATGCGAGGCGCAGCAAAAGACACAGTGTTGATAATTATACGTATACAAACGGCTAAGTTGTGAGAGAGGCCGAGTACCTACACACTTCCTTTCCACATTCTTGCATTCTCGATTCTCGAAGCGCCAAGAAGTATTAGAATCGAGTGTAGTATCGTCCTTGCACGATCATTCCGTTCAACGACCACGAAGGTTGGCACCTTATTTTTTTATTGCCGGATGTACGTTTCGTTGTACGCACCTAGCGGCCATTTTTTTGACGACGACGCTTCACTGCAGACAGCTAACAAAACATTTACTCACCTCGTCCGCATTCTCTCGTCGTTAGCTTTTCACTTTCACGACGAATGACGGAGAGTGTTGTTGATCGATATATATATATATACATGTAGACGTTATATTTTTGCAATTTCAGGAAACCTTCGAGGATGTCACGCTCTACTTCTACATCGGTTGCGGTGTCACCGCTGGATGTCTCGTGGTTCTCTTTATACTTGTTTGCGTACTTTTCGCAAAGGTCAATCGACTCTCCTCCGATGGGTAGGATTAATAATTTTTCAATCAATAGTAACTCGTATTAATATAACCCGTGAAATGTATTGGATTTAAAAAAAAGGTTGCTATGTCGGACTGTGCACATTGTTTCCTCATGTTTTCACTTATAAGGGGAAGATTTTCCTCTACGAGGATTCGAGAAAGGCTCGTGGAGGAAATTTTGCGAAAGTTGCAAGATTCGACTTTACAGGCTTTTTTTTTGTTTGAATAAGTGTAAATAATTTCACGTTTGATAAAATTCTAACGCCTCAGTCGTTTTTTTTTACCTAATTCACATCTGAAGTTTCAGCCGAAAAACTTGTCCAATGCTTCAGCCCAAAACATGCATTGAGATTCAGGAAAAAAAACATGTCTAAAGTTTCAGCCCGAAAACATGTCTAAAATTGCAGTTAAAAAATACTTATAAAGTTTGGACTAAAACACGCACAAATTTACCACCCAAACATGTACCACATTGCAATTCGAACATGCCTGAAATGTCCATCCGAACATGTCCAAATAGTATTCGAACTCGCCAAAAATACATTCGAACATATCAAAAGCCATGCGAACATGCCCAAAATATACTCGAGCATGTCAACAGTCCATTCGAACACCCAACAATACATCCGAACATGTCCAAAATTCACTCGAACATGCCAAAAATACATTCGAACATGCCCAAAGTCCACCCGAATACACACAAAATCCATTCGAACATGTCTAAATTTTTCATTCAAAACACTCCAAAGTTTCCATCCAAACACACATACAATTTCAACACAAACACACCAAAAGTTTAAACACAAACCCGCCAAAAGTTCAAATCCGAACATGCCCAAAGTATCCATCCAAACACACCCAAATTATTCATCCAAACACACCCAAAGTACCCATCCAGACACACCCAAAGTATACATCCAAACATGTCCAAAGTACCCACCCAAACACGAACAAAGTATCAATCCGAACATACCCAAAGTATCCAGTCAAACATGCCCAAAGTATCCAGGCAAACATGACCAAAGTATCCAGACAAACATGCCCAAAGTATCCAGGCAAACATGCCCAAAGTATCCAGACAAACATGCCCAAAGTATCCAGACAAACATACCCAAAGTATCCAGACAAACATACCCAAAGCATCCGCACGAACATGTCCAAAATGACAGGACCAACCCGTCCAAAGTGACCAGTCCAACATACCCAAAGTATCCACCAAAACATGTCCGACGTGTCGCCCATACATGTCTGAAGGTTTCAACCAAAAGATGTCTACAGTTTCGTCCGAAAACGTATTCAAAGTTTCGGCCCAAAACATGTCGGAAATTTTCATTACAGAAGATTAGATGTGTTTTTGGAAACATGTCTAAACGTTTATGGAATTTGATTTGTAGTACTAAAAAATGTAAATATTAGCATAATGATTTCTATCGAATTTGTTAAGTCTCAATGCATATATTGTGTTTTAGAATTTTTATTTAAAATCCTTCATTTTGAGTCCATAAAAAATAAAATTTCCGTGATCGTTATACCTGTTAATAAAGTCAAATATTTAAAAAAATGGGATAATAATTTCGTCTGTGCCATTGTACATACCCGGTGAGTACATTGTGAGATAATCATAACTATAATTATGTCGTCACTAAAAAAATAGTTTCGTGTTATATACGAATTAAGGGCTCATTAATTTTCCTCTCCTTGTAGAAGTTTTTCTATTTTATGACTTTTTTTTATTGCTTCTCGAAGCGTGTCTGATAAGAGTATTTAAGCCTTTCGCTTTTATCGAGTTGTGTGATTAAATGAGTCACGATTGTTAGACATTAAGTGACGAAAGCACTCGAGAAACATACCGCATTATTTTTCACGTATGTGATACATCACTTTAATGCATTTTATCTCTAAAAAAATAGAAAGAATGCGCACACACATAAAATGAAGAAACGTGAAGCAATCACACTAAGATTTCAGAACAACTCAAGTGTATTGTTCTACGTGTATGGCACGATAATTCATTGGACGGTTAAGAGCAGGATATTCGTCGTAATATTCATCGTAGTAAAACGCTCTTCACGGGATGAAGAGAGTCCCACTTTCCTCGTTACAAAGTATTTGCTTACTCAGCTATTTACTCGGAACAAAACGCGCAGGTGTAAAGTTACAAAAATGTAAATCACGATTCGTATGCTTCACTATAATGAGTTATGATTTTTAAAAAAATTGTGCGTATGAATAAAAAAAAAGTAATAAAATAAAAAATTATATATATAAAATAAATATAATAAATAATAATAAATTATATGTGGGTCATTCCACGGGATTTCGCACAAAAAAAAACCCGACCGACTCCAATTTTCGCCTAATTTTTTTATATTGTTGACTATGTCAAACGGAGCATCTGTGAATTTTTTGAGAATTTTATTCTTATATTTCGACGAGCCATAAAATAAAAGGTGAAAAAAATGAAAAAAAATCTGACGTCAAGTGGAATAATGATATCGACAAAAATAACTAGGTCAACATTTTCGTAATTCAACACAGTTTACGATAAAAATAATCAAAATAAAAAATAAACATAACTTCTATTTTATTTATGTCTTTTACCAAGAAAAGGTACCATTTCGCTAATTTGGCCCCCTCCGATTTCAATTTAAAAAATCACGAATATACTACATGGAGTCCCAAACATTTTAAGCACAAGCCCAAGATGGAGAACGCATTTTACCCATTTAAAAAAAAATATTTCGGGTAATTGATTTTTTTAATTTTCTTCCAATCTTCTGCGTATTTTTTTATGTAATTGGTAATATTAAAAGGAGCTTATGTGATTTTTTTCATAATTTTATATGTAGATGTATTCGATTCATTAAATGTAATCGAATTACAAATTTTAAAAATTGTATTTTCGTTGCGTCTTTTACAAAAAAAGGTACCATTTCACTTATATGGACCTCTCCGATTAAGTTAAAAAAATAACAAAATTACTATACGCCTCAGGCGTATCTCGCGACGCTAGCGCTCGAGCGACCACTGCGTGCGTAACGAGATGATCAGCTGATCGCACGCCCCAGGCGTACCCCAGGCGAATCTCGCGACGCCAGCGCTCGAGCGGCCACCGAGTGAGTAAGAAAGCGATCAGCCGATCGCTTTCTTTTTTTTAAATTTAAAAAATTTGTAATTCGATTACATTTAATGAATCGAATACATCTACATATAAAATTATGAAAAAAATAACATAAGCTCCTTTTAATATTACCAATTACATAAAAAAATACGCAGAAGATTGGAAGAAAATTAAAAAAATCAATTACCCGAAATATTTTTTTAAAAATGGGTAAAATGCGTTCTCCATCTTGGGCTTGTGCTTAAAATGTTTGGAACTCCATGTAGTATATTCGTGATTTTTTGTATTGAAATCGGAGAGGGCCAAATTAGCGAAATGGTACCTTTTCTTGGTAGAAGACATAAATAAAATAGAAGTTATGTTTATTTTTTATTTTGATTATTTTTACCGTAAACTGTGTTGAATTACGAAAATTTTGACCTAGTTATTTTTGTCGATTTCATTATTCCACTTGATGTCAGATTTTTTTTTCATTTTTTTCACCTTTTATTTTATGGCTCGTCGAAATATAAGAATAAAATTCTCAAAAACTTCACAGATGCTCCGTTTGACATAGTCAACAATATAAAAAAATTAGGCGAAAATTGGAGTCGGTCGGGTTTTTTTTTGTGCGAAATCCCGCGGAATGACCCATATATAAAAAAAAATAAAATAAAATAAAAAATTGTATTGTATGATTTTTTAAAAATTGTTCCTCGACGATTTTTGCTTTTTTTATATTATGTTATTAATATTATGAATGACTTATTTTAATGATGTAAAATAGTGATGATTGAAAAATCTATATTATGGTCTCCTAAATAAGTACCTAAATTTTCGTTTCGATATTATTCGAAGTTTAGTCGAAAAATATGTTTTTTTTTTGTTTTTGCAAAAAGGACCTGCAAAAAAATTTTAATATTTGCTGATATTTTTTTCATGTTTGCTCATATTTTAAGGACACTATAAAAACAAAACCTCGAGCGAAAGGGTTAACACATACTGCTTTCAATTATATTAATTATGGAGTTCCAAATTGTATCAAACTTTCAAAGTCTATTTTTGAATCATTAATATTTCTTTTTAATTTTTTTAATTTTTCAGATCTAATCAATTGAGTAGACAAGCGAATATGATGTCGGATTTTTGTTACACAAATCCAACGATCGTTCCAGGCGAGGAATTGTCGCGTCGTGGTTACTCAATGTACAACGGCGTTGATCACACAACCGGTGAAATGTTCGGTATCAAGAAGGATTACGGAGTGTATCACGAAGCCCGTTCAAAATTCTGACGATCTTCGGTAGCTCGTACCGATATGGACTGCGTATTAAATAATATCCATACACTCAGAGAAAATTTTGTCACCAGAGATCAGAATTGTAAATCCCCATTAATTCATGAGATATAGTTTACAGTACAATTTGTTTTGTAATTATGATTTCACAATAATAATATGTATTGATTATAAAATAGAGTGTAAACATTTGATTAGCTGAAAAAAATACTAATTTTCGCTTTAATATTGCAAGAAATAGTGTAAAAAATGGAAGAAATAAGTAATGCATTACTTTTTTTTTTCCATTTTTTCAAAAGAATTACCGTGAATTTTTATTGAAAAATAATAATTTTTGCAGCCATTCCAAAGTTTAATCATCGTATTACAATCGCTGCATGTTATCATTATAATATCATAATCATAGAGCTGATCGTATCATCATCATTATTTCCATAATTAGGCATTTACAACTCTACCGGTGACTATAAAGTGGCAGCAATTAATTTTAAGTATATGCGATTTTTTTAATAGTTCCATATACTTAAAATATAATAAATATACTTAACTTAATTATACTCAAAGTCCCAACTAAAAATATATAGTTGGAACAATTTTTTAGTTACTGTAACTACAACAATAAAAATTGTATGTATTAAAAATTAATATCTGTCACTTTGCTCTTGCCAGGACTTCCACAATTTTTCTGAGTGTATCTTATCAATTCTGATAATTGTATTATAGTTATTAAGATTGAAATATGAGTAATTGTGAAGTAATTGCCAATTCTGTCGTCTGTAATGATAAAGTGATGGCAATTCATTTTAAGAATGTGCGACTATTTTTTATAGTCGCATATAATTAAAATCGTAAATATACGTAAATTAATTATAAAGTCGCAACAATAAAAAAAATAGTTGGAAGATTTTTTTTAGTTACTGAAACTAGAAGAAAAAGTTGCATAGATAAAAATGAAAAACTGTCACTTTGAAGTTGTCGAGACTGTCACAATTCTTCTGAGTTTATGTTATCAATTCTGATAATTGTATTATAGTTATTAAGATTGTAATATGAGTAATTGTCAAGTCACTAGTCCATTTGTTAAGCTGTAAACTCGCTGCAGATGCCAAATGCACGTGTTTTCGTTCATAGGACAATAATAAGAAAAAATCAAGTATAATTTATCATTTATTTGTTATGTATATCAAAGCTGTACGTATCATGATTGATTTAAACAAATAATGGTTACCAAAGATACCAAATTTACGTACATAAAATATAGTTGTGTATTAAATATTTTGCGTATGATTTACGAAGTGTTAAATAGTAATAATAAAAAATAATCTATGAAATTTAATGTCGTTTTATTCAAATTCTGTTGTGTCATTTGTAATGGAATTTTGAGGAAATTGAAAATATCCATTTGAAAACTTTTAAGTGAAATTTAAAGTAAGTCACTTTTGTTCGTTTCTGATTTCAGAATTCACAGATCCGACTTTCGATCTATTAGTTCTTCAGTATTTTTATGCGATTGTGGCGAACACTCTTATAATTTAAATATATGGGCGTATCTCACAAATCTTTGACTTTCGTGTAACTCGACTGCGGAATGCGATAGTAATTTACATAGAATGAATTACGCGAGTATCAAACTTTTACTAAGATGTACGAAGCATAATTTATCTGAAAAAAAACAAGGATGCAAAGTAGAACCTTGCACATTGCTTCCTCATTATTTTTCGCTTTTTACAAAGCTACCTCTATGAGGAAGTATGTTAATCAATTTTGGCTTCCTCATAGAGGAAGCTTTGTAAAAAGCGAAAAATAATGAGGATGCAATGTGCAAAGTTCTCCTTTGCATCCTTGTTTAATTTTATTCTTATTTTCTGATGTTTTACGAAATGCAGAGCGAAACTAGTCAATTTTTTAAAAATTTAAATTAACGTAAAATCCGAACCGCTTTACCGATCGTCACCAAATTTGGTACGTAGCAGGGCTGAATGTTATTTTTCCTGTGTAGAAAATTTCACTCGATTATTTGAAATTTTACCTGAATTAGAGCAAAACGAAAATTTTTCGAAAAATTCAAAATCTCATAAAAACCAAACCGCTTTACCGATTTGGCCCAAATTCAATACCAAAGGTCGCATCACTTTGTTGAATTTTAATACGAAGTTTCAGCTCGATAGTAAAAAATTCGTTCGAGCTGGAGCATTTACGTACTTTTTTCAAAATTTCAAAATTCTTATAAAAATGAAATGTGTCAATCGATTTTCCCGAAATTTATACCAAGTGAAGATTAGGTAGTACTGCACATATTGTTTAAATTTGAGCTGATTCGGTCTAATAGTTTAAAAGTTACAGTTAAATGAATTTTTGGCCTTTCATCACATACACACATACATCCGGACAATTTTTCTAAACCACTTTTCTCGATGTTTTAGACCATTCTGAGTAATCTGACATAAAAATCTCGAAATTTTTTTTTTTTTTTCATGAAAACAAAGCTTCCTCTATGAGGAAGCAAAATGATTTAATTTTATAATGCACCAATAGACTGTTTTATCTTGGTTCAAATGCGGAAATTATCAACGTTTTCGCGTGTAACGCTAATTTTACTTTCAGAAAAAAAAAGAAAAAAAATCATGAACTTCTGCAAAGTTCTACTTTGCAGCCTTGGTTTAAAAGTTTTTAAATGGCATTAGTTTTGAACCCCTTGACAGATTCTCGTCAGATTCGAACTGATGCTTAGTTTAACCACACTCTACTTATGAACCAAATTTCAACCCGATATCTTAAAAATTGCGAAAGTTAGAGCACAAAAAAAAAATTCAAAATACCATAAATTTTAAACCCCTTAACGGATTGACGTCAGATTCACTCCCAAACTTTATTTAATAACAGTCCACTTGTGGACCAAATTTGAGCCCGATATCTAAAAAATTGCGAAAGTTAGAGCCCCAACAAAAAATGTCAAAAAATTTTAAAATGCCATATATTGTGAACCCCTTAACGGATTCACACCAAATTTAATCCCAAATACTATTTGATAACAGTCCACTTCTGGTCCAAGTTTGAGCCAGATATCATGAAAATTGCGGGAGTTAGAGCCCGAGCTGACATTCTCCAAAAAATTCAATATGCCATAAATTTTGAACACCGTGATGGATTAACTCCAAATTCAATCCCATACCTTGTTTAAGGACAATTTACTCGTGGTTCAAATTTGAGCCCGATATCTTGAAATTTGCGAAAGTCAGAGCACAAACAAAAAATTTTAAATGCCATAAATTTTAAACCCCTTAACGGATTGCCGTCAAATTCACTCCCAAACTTTATTTAATAACAGTCCACTTGTGGACCAAATTTGAGCCCGATATCTAAAAAATTGCGAAAGTTAGAGCACCAACAAAAAATGTCAAAAAATTAAAAAATGCCATAAATTGTGAACCCCTTAACGGATTGACACCAAATTTAATCACAAACACTATTTGATAACAGTCCACTTCTGGTCCAAGTTTGAGCCGGATATCATAAAAATTGCGGGAGTTAGAGCCCGAGCTGCCATTCTCCAAAAAATTCAATATGCCATAAATTTTGAACACCTTGATGGATTAACTCCAAATTCAATCCCATACCTTGTTTAACGACAGTTTACTCGTGGTTCAAATTTGAGCCCGATATCTTAAAAATTACGAAGGCTATCGTGCTAACAAAAAATTGTGCACATACGCACACACACACACACACACACACACATACAGACATTTTTTCTAAACCACTTTTCTCGACGTTTTAGACCATTCTGAGTGTCCTGGCATGAAAATCTCGAAATAAAAAGATTTTCACGAAAACAAAGCTTCCTCTATGAGGAAGCAAAATTTATTTGAGGTGAATAGAAGTCAAGTAGGTCGGCATCCAAATAAAAAATTTTATTTCCGATGCGTAGATTCTAGTCCTCTTAACAAGATTTTTTTTCTGGGTGTAAAATGTAACTTGTGGTAAAGAGTTTTTTTCTCGTATAATATGTGACTTTTGGTAAAGAGGAGGAAAAATAATAAGAATTGAGAAAGCCTAATCGTGTGGGGATCACCGGTTCCTTTATTAGCCGGAAGTGTTTAGTTTCCTGTGACATCGGCCGCTCTGAGAGCCCGACGGGCTTACCACTTGAGATTTCTATGTATAGCCGACGACGTAGGTACACAGAGGCCTTAATACGAAGGGCGGGAGCTCTGCGTGAGGGACGATGAATGAAATTCGAATCGCGTTACGAGGACCACAACGTCGAGGGAGGTAAAGGAGCTCCTTCAGCATTTTAGTAGACACTCGCGTCAGCTGTGACGATCTCGTGGAAAGCAAATTTATCAACTACATACGAACGTTTCAACGCTGACTCAATATTTTCCGTCAGCTTTTGACATTCAATTAGCCAGTCAATTAATTATGGCTATCAACAAAAAGCAACAATAATTTTGCTAATTTAAAAGACACTCTAATTAACTCCATTTATTTAAATCAAATAGATTTTTTTTTTGTCAGTTTCAATTTATTTACAATTCATTGTTTTTATAACGTAAAAAAAGAAAAATGTTAATTATTTATGATGCACATGCATGAGATAATAATAATAATGTTGCGCAATCTAATTTACTGCAATTAAATAAACATCAAATATGAGACGAATATTTTAATTTATTACAACAAATAATTCGCTACGAAATTTTTAATAAATTCTCATCTATAACTAACAATTTTTGTTGACAATTCCAAATAAAATGCTTTTATTTTTGTAACAAGTATAATCAAATATCAGAATTCCGACGGAATTAATTTAATTAAATAAACAAATGAAAATTCGTTTTCATAATCATATAAAAATTATGAATTTTTATTATTTTCTTAACAAGTATAATTAAATAAATGAATGAAAAATCTCATAATCGTCTAAATATTATCAATTTTGCTTCCTCATAGAGGAAGCTTTGTTTTCGTGAAAATTGTTTTTTCGAGATTTTCATGTCAGGACACTCAGAATGGTCTAAAACGTCGAGAAAAGTGGTTTAGAAAAAATGTCTGTATGTGTGCGTATGTGCACAATTTTTTGTTAGCACGATAGCCGTCGCAATTTTTAAGATATCGGGCTCAAATTTGGACCACGAGTAAACTATCGTTAAACAAGGTATGGGATTGAATTTGGAGTTAATCCATCAAGGTGTTCAAAATTTATGGCATTTTGAATTTTTTTGAGAATGTCAGCTCGGGCTCTAACTCCCGCAATTTTTATGATATCCGGCTCAAACTTGGACCAGAAGTGGACTGTTATCAAATAGTGTTTGGGATTAAATTTGGTGTCAATCCGTTAAGGGGTTCACAATTTATGGCATTTAAAATTTTGTTGACATTTTTTGTTCGTGCTCTAATTTTTGCAATTTGTAAGATATCGGGCTCAAATTTGGTCCACAAGCGGACTGTTATTAAATAAAGTTTGGGAGTGAATTTGACGTTAATCCGTTAAGGGGTTTAAAATTTAAGGCATTTTGAATTTTTTGTTCGTACTCTAACTTCCGCAATTTTTAAGATATCAGGCTCAAATTTGTTCCACAAGTAGAGTGTGGGTAAACTAAGCATCAGTTCGAATCTGGCGAGAATCTGTCAAGGAGTTCAAAACTAATGCCATTAAAATTTTTTTAAAAGAAGGCTTCAAAGTAGAATTTTGCAAATTGCTTCCTCATTGTTGTTGGATTTTTACAAAGCTTCCTCTATGAGGAAGCCAAAATAGATTAACATCCTTCCTCATAGAGATAGATTTGTAAAAATCCAACAATAATGAGGAAGCTATGTGCAAAGTTCTACTTTGCAGCCTTCTTTTAAAAAAAATTTAAATAGCATTAGTTTCCAACCCCTTGAAAGATTTTTTCCGTTGCAATGGTGAAAACCGAGCAGCAAAGTGTTGCATGTAGAAAATATGTATAGAAGACGATGTAAAAAGTACATAGGTACTATTACACCCTCGGGAGAGAAGTTAGAACGGGTATGTAACATGCAACATGGGGAGAAGCTTGCTGGTGGGGCTGAATGGCTGTGTGACTGCAGGCTCTAGGCAAGAACACCGGGATAGGCTGTAATTGGTATAAAATCATCGAGCAAACACATCGGACAAGACAGCCGGAGGGTTGTGGGCGGCGTTACGTGCCGTTACCCTGGTTACCGTGTCAGGTCGCTCCTAAAGCACCCCCTGCACCTTGATTGCGCACACACACCCTTCGCGCACCACCCTGCCTCCCAAGCTTGCGATGCGCACGCAACCTACACTCGCTATATCATATATATATATATATATATTCTACATTTCTCGCGGTCCTTTAACTTCCCCTCTATTTCCCTCTACTATAAACATCCCTGATAACTTACACCAATACTTTCCCTATTGCGGCTAACAATTTTTATTTTATTTTTTTTTTCTCTAAATATTTGCACAAGAAAGTCGCACTTTTAAGCCTCTTCAACTACAGGCGTAAAAATGTTGCTTCCTCTTGAAGGAAGGTTTTGGAATTATTTAACCCATAGTAAACGAAAACTATAGAAAACTAATAACAACGATTCAATTTGTGTAAATTGATTGAAAAGCCCGAATAGACAGATCCTATTTTTTATATACTAACTTACGCAGCTTTTATTACTTTCTCCTATCATCTTAATTTCTTTATTACTTGCATTGTACTGTTCATTAATATTACTCGCTAAGCATTGCCACTGATAATGCGTTTAAAATGCTTATCGATACTTCATTTGGCTAATTTTTCACAGCCTCTACCATAATCATTTTGCACTTATATGTGTCGCCGTTTAATATTTATTGACGGTGATGAGGAGTTAAGGATGTAGGAGCGCGATGGGGTTCTCAACTTCCTGAAAAGTGAGAATTCAGAGAGAAATTCGAACACTTCTCGAGGGAATAAAAATCTGAAAAAAATCAAGCATACAAAAGATGCGGAAAAGATTAATTTTGCATATTAATAATTCCAAAATATTATTAACAAATAGGTGAAAAAAAATTTTTTTCAACAAATTATCCATCGACCTAACTTTTTTTTCGAATGAAAATGATTCTTTAAATATTCTGAATACGTATGAATTTTTTCAAAATTTTATCTAATGTTTGAAAATTGCGATTTTTTTTTCTTGTATGAGCTGTATTCGCGAATCTATTTGATCAATCGTTTCGAAACTTCTTGATCGTAATGGGTGGTTTTGTGACAAGCACATATGAAAAATTCGCGACTTAACATGCATTTAAAAAAAAAAATGAATTCCAAAAAAACGAAATTTTGATGATTAGAAAAAATTATGAAAAGATTCATACGTATTCAGAAAAATTAAGGAATCATTTTCATTCGAAAAAAAAGTTAGGTTGACGGATAATTTGTTGAACAATTTTTTTTTTCACCTATTTGTTAATAACATTTTGCAATTATTAATATGCAAAATTAATCTTTTCCGCACCTTTTGTATGCTTGATTTTTTTTCAGATTTTTATTCCATCGAGAAGTGTTTGAATTTCTCTCTGAATTCTCACTTTTCAGGAAGTTGAGCACCCCATCGCGCTCCTACATCCTTAAGCAGTTTACAACTTTTGTTCCTATATAATTGTGACTTTTTCGCCCAATACTTTTTGAATACCATGGAATTATTATTATGTTTGTATATAGTACAGCTTCTTGTCGTTCTAGCTCTTCCCTAATGGGTTCGACCATCGTGGTTTCAGGTTAAAATTAAAATTTTCTGCACTTTTCCGCACAGCAATTCACCTCAAAACCACTGAGCGTTTTTTTTTTTGTAGCGTCGATGGTTTTGCCGTTTCGATCACCGCAAAAACACCGATGTAAATTTCGAAAAATCTCAAAATTTCATGTTTCGTAATTTATATAAATAACGGTAGAAATCACGGCTCGATAGAATTCTCAGTGCCATGGTAATTTGCAGAATCCGTTTTGCCACTGATAAACAACAGTAAAAATGACCCACGTCAGTACACGGACGGACGATAACTTACGATCGTCCGTACTTATACACAAAACGGCGGACACTCACTTGCGAGAAAGGTTTCCGGCTAGTTCGCCATCTAGCGGGCTAACTTCGGGTGCACGCACAATTACCGACTTAGCTCCGCTAGATGGCCAACGACTTGAAACGTTTCTCGCAAGCGATTGGACATCGCAAGTTGCTGTGCTCTCATATTAGCCTTTTTCGCCAAGTACGAAAAAGTCCCCGCCAGGGCGGCGCTGGCTGTATCGGAGGGGGGGGGGGGGGGGGAACGAACACCAGAATCCATAGAGTTAGATGGTTAAAGTAGTGATATAAATATGAATTTAACTGAAGCAGATGGGCCCGGAGCCAAATTAAAATTTAATATTATTAAAGACAACACCGTTGCGGACCTCAAACGGTGGTTCGCTTGCCGTAGTTTGGGAGAAAAACAGAGTTAATATATATTAAACGTCCACGCAACTAGTAAAACAAGGCTGAAGGACCTCGGTCGATGGCCTATGGGCAATCGGAACATTTTTAAAACCATGTACACTGCTATTCAAATATGCCTGGATCTGCCCGCGAATGGAAGGGTCGCGGGCAGATCCAGGCATATCTGAATAGCAGTATAGCTTAAGAAAAAAAAAAAATATACAACGTATTGTCAATAAATTCTTTTACTTCTACTACTAGAGTTAATCGAGAGGTGATTTTTGACAGCTGTTTTACGATTTTTATTACAATTACATGGCTATCTTATTATTTGCTTGTGATTTGGCAAAAAACATTGCTTATTACAGTTTGTTGTTTGATAAAACATCATTTGTAATATAGAGAACGCTTTATATACTGCACCTAACCTATCTTTGATGCTGTTGCTAGAACAGGGTTAGGGTTCTCAGGGGTTGGTCCATTGCCCCCAATGAAGTGTTTTGAGCAAACATAGGAGTGTTTTTTTTAATTATTTCAACGCTTAAATCGGTTTTTCTGCAAGCGTGAATCCATATGCGACACCTTTCTTCATCGACACTCGGTTTCGCGAAGGGCACAAAAGTCACTCCATCCTGCAGATACCGACTGTCCGACGTACAATTTGCGAAGGCACAATGCTTCGTTGGCATCTTAGCATTTATTGTTATAACACTAAGTATATATTTCACTTTTAGAAAAAATATGCTATTACAAAAATCAAAACGTTGTCTCCTGTCTATGAAAGCCGGACGGTTTGATTGTACCCCCTACTAGTGCTGCCTCGAGCGGCAAACAAGCCGAAGTAACTTGGTGAAAATGGCTAATACCTGAAGAACCACGTTTTGGAGATGTCCTAACTATTTGACATAGATGGCCTAGACATTTAGAAATGTGGAAAGAGAAAAGACGATATTGTCTTCTCTTCAGAGTTTCACACTTTATACAACTAACAATTAAATATTAACGGTAACAGCGGGTGGGGGCTCAGAATAGCGAATGGCTAAAATAGTGAATTTCAAAATAAGGAACGTCTAAATATATAATGGCCATCATTATGAAATTCGCTATTTTAGCCATTCGCTATTTTGATTGCGCTTTAATAAGATTGGGAGTCAAAATAGCGAATGATGAAAATAGCAAATGGCTGAAATCGCGAATTTCATAATGATGGACATTCTAGATTTAGACGTTCCTTATTTTGAAATTTGTTATTTTCACCATTCGTTATTTTGGTCATTCACTATTTTGACCCCACCCGTAACAGCATTTAACTGGCTTCACAGCAACGTGAAATCTGCCGTGATTTAAGCCGTGATTTCTACCATTATTTATAGAAATTACACGGAGAGAAGAGCCTGGTAATCATTACCCGATTTAGTATAGTAAACTCGGTTTATTCAGCGCTTCTGGCGTCTATTTCTATATTTTCCTATAGAGTACTATATCGTGTTTTACTGTGCTGCACGTGATATAAGAATCGTTACTATGTTTCGGTTTTCAATCCGTACTGTAAATAATCCAAAGTTTGTAAGGATGTATACTAGGGTGTGTCGAATTTTTTTTTTTTTTTTTTTTTTTCATATTGTATGGTCTCAAACCATTGTTTGTGCTTTTAAACAACTCGTCTGAAAATTTGAGCACGATAAAAAAATTTTTAGAGGTGGCTCAAACGATGTATCGATTTCTCATTTAATTAACACGTAAATGAATACGGCTCTTAATAAATTCATGTCCCTAAATTACGGATACGATATATTGGAGTTTGTATATTTTTTTTCGTCATCTTCATATCATTCGGAAGTGAAAAAGTGCTTACAAATTTTTCGTTTAGATCAATAGTTTTCAAGTCATGATTTTTGTAAGGCGCGAGATATTCATTTCGCCTAAATTCGAGAAATTCGGGCAAGAATTGCAAACACTTCCCGATGTTAAAAAAATTTGAAAAAATTCATACTTATTATAGGCACTCAAAAGACTAATTTCGCATAATAATAATTTCAAAATGTTATTAACAAATTGTTAAAAAGAAAATTGTTCATCAAAATATGCGGTGACTCAACTTTTTTTTGTATGAAAAAGATTCGTTCATTTTTCGGAATACATATGAATTTTTTCAGATTTTTATCTTTATTTTGATTTTTCTTGTTATTTACATGGAAAAATGTGCAAAAATAAAAATAAAGACAAAAATCTGAAAAAATTCATACGTATTCCGAAAATTGAACGAATCTTTTTCATACAAAAAAAAGTTGAGTCACCGCATATTTTGATGAACAATTTTCTTTTTAACAATTTGTTAATAACATTTTGAAATTATTATTATGCGAAATTAGTCTTTTGAGTCCCTATAATAAGTATGAATTTTTTCAAATTTTTTTAACATCGGGAAGTGTTTGCAATTCTTGCCCGAATTTCTCGAATTTAGGCGAAATGAATATCTCGCGCCTTAAAAAAATCATGACTTGAAAACTATTGATCTAAACGAAAAATTTGTAAGCACTTTTTCACTTCCGTATGATATGAAGATGACGAAAAAAAATATACAAACTCCAATATATCGTATCCGTAATTTGGGGACATGAATTTATTAAGAGCCGTATTCTTTTACGTGTTAATTAAATGAGAAATCGATACATCGTTTGAGCCACCTCTAAAAAATTTTTTATCGCGCTCAAATTTTCAGACGAGTTGTTTGAAAGCACAAACAATGGTTTGAGACCATGCAATATGAAAAAAAAAAAAAAAAAAAAATAAATAAATTCGACACACCCTAATGTATACGCAAAATTGTCTCGAAGACATTTTAAAGCTTGACAATAGTCGTGACTTCCAACAGACAGTGATTACGATTCGCAATATATGAAGAAATTCATCTCTTAATTTATTAATAGAATCTATAGTTACGGGATCGGTCCTGAAAGAAATACGAACATTTGACATATACAAAATAGCAAATTCTGATATTCTCGACGTTGCAACTACCAAGACCGTGCGTCTGGTATTCATTCCCCAAATACAGGCTGTAGTTCTAAACAGCCTGTATTAAATGAATAAGAAATTCAGTGTACCCGAAAAATTTGCCGTGACCGCTATACGTTGGCGGCGGCTGAGTGTGTTTACATCGTCAGTGGCGTTAGGCGCTCATTGTTCTCGGTAGTGTAGTGCAATTAACAAGGAATTGTGAACACGAAAAACCAAGTCCACGTCTTTTTTAAAGACATATTATCTATGTATTCTTCGTGTATACTATAAGAAAATCGTCACATGTCGTCGTCGTTATAAATCGGTGCGTAACCTGCCCTATTTGCCACGTGACATAACCTCCTCTTTAATGACGTCCGAAATCAGGACGAAAAGTGGTGATGGCATTTTTATTTAAAAAATATAATTTCAATTTAAGAAAAATAAATAAATGTTTAATAATTGGACAAAACAACGTGTATTTTTTTATGCTACATTTTTATAACCTATCCCTATCCTACCTTTACATACCTTTACTTTCTATTAATTTAAGTATCATTTTAATTGCACGAATTTCCGAGATTCACTAGTGTATGAAACAACAGCAAGTACGTAACAGGCCTAGCAATCTTCAGTATGCTGCGTTTAACTAGCAATGTATCGTTGGTAAGTGATACGTGAACACAACTGGCATCGTTTGCTGTACTGTATATTAGACACGAAAAATTCGCGTTTAGTGTACTGCATGGCAATCATCGCCAAACTGGTCGAATAAACCGAATTTACAATGCTGCATGGGAATCATCGCCTTATTTTTTAAATAGTGATTGTCAGAAAATTCTCTCCATGTACAAAATATTACGATATTTCGAAACTTTTCGAAATTGACATCGGTGTTTTTGCGGTGATCGAAACAGCAAAACCACCAATCCTGGATAAAAAAAAAATGCTTGATGGTTTTGCGGTGAATTGCTGTGCGGAAGAGTGCAGAAAACACTGAGGTGGTTTTTGCGGTTTTTTGCGATGACAGAACCCACTAGGGTTTGTGTAATATCAACCTCTATCAGTAGTGGAATCAGTCTCTATAATTTATTTTTGCCAGGATGATGGAAAGGCTTATGGAAGCTAAATTAAAGACAATACGTCTTTATGAACACATTTTGAAGGTGTGAATCCGTAGTATTATTGTAGAGATTTGTAGGGTCTCTCACAGAGCTGAAGTTTTTGAAGGACGCACACATCGAGTTGTCGACGAGTGTTTCTGTAGGGCACGCAACCTGTCGAGTGTTTGGCTTGTGTCAGCGTCACAAGCCTCGGCTACCGCCACCACCAGTGTCGGCACTTTAGTTCCCGCTGTGTTTTAATCCTCGGCCACGATAATTCAGGTTATCCTAACCGGGATTTTGGGGGTGAGCGCTTATTCGAAATTGGCCGTGTACTTGAAGGTTTTATGGTCGCGAGACGTCGGGGATTTCGACACGTTGCATATGTTGTTGCAGAACTGGGGAGGCTTTTTCTCTCCCCTACTCTTTTCGAAGCCAATACATCCCGGAAGCCACAAGATGTACTTAATGGCTCAGGTTAATCCAATCCCAGCTATAAAAAAAAAATTAATCGTATGTTAACTTTTTTGCGTTTTCATACAGAATAGCAACAAAAAAATTAATTATTTAGCCATTCATTTAAAAGCCAATAAACAGGTCATTTATGAAAAAAAGAGAAAAAAAAATGATGCGAGTATTGAGCTCACAAAATTGGGATTTTAGATGCAATTAATAAATTATCTTGCCAAGTTTGAGTTTTTATTTTAATTACAAAAATATTAATACGATTTTTTAATATGTTTGTTCAATTGTTAATAAAATTATTTTTTTTTAAATTTAATTGAAAATCAATTTTTTCTTTTAAGTATAAAGTAATTAAGTATACTTTGACCCGATCGGAAATTTAGTGCTGATATTATCAGCACTAAATTTCCGATATTAGATGAAACCTTAAGAATACCCTTAAGTCGAAAAAAAATTCAATGGTTTCAATTTTATAACAGACAAATATTTTTATATTATTGAATGAAGTGTGATATTGTAATGATAATAAATGCATGCAACAAAAGAGAACTTGTGGTTAGGGGAATTTTTGACCGGCTACAGTACAAGTAGTCTCATTATTTTTTTAGCTAAGGATTCTTACACAGTGCTTTATTTTTTCGGTCGCTCGTTCTTGCTTCAACATATACGATATGCTTTAGCAGAGCATATAGCAAAGCGTTATGCTTGAGCGAGCCTTCGGGCACTACGAGGACACATAAAACTTTGAACTTTTCAGGGCTCATATTTTTACGAGCGTCGCAGTACAAGAAACAAGAGGATAAGAAAAAGAAAAATAAATCCGAGCTAAAAAGTGGCATGGCAATTAACTACAGAGTCTACAGAGTTAAAAACTTCCCTTTCAATCTCGCAGACAACCGTCAAGTCAATAATAAGTGATTGCGAAAATAGCTTTTCTACTAATTTTTCATCACAATAGTTTTTTTTTCCCACCACAATTATTAATTTAATTTTATCGTTAATTTGCTATGAGAAATTACATTATAGTTCATACTTTTTTTTTGCAAACAATAAAAAAATATTTTTTATATCTACGTTTCTTGGCTTTTTCTTGAAAAAAAAAAAAAAAGGATTATAGAAATCCACAATTCGTGGACGTGGTTCATTTTTTTTAAAGCTTTACAAAACCATGTGGTATCTGAAAACAATAAAAAAGTATAAATTTGATAAATAACAGTAATAATGTCGTTTGATCGTCGAATTAAAGATGTTCCGTTTCCCAGTTAAGGTCGACGCGTGTCCGCAGTTGTCAAAGTTTTTGTTCTTACGTTTCGAACGAGGGGGAATATCCTAGTTAGAACGATATCGTTGGAGTATAGAGAGGGACAACCGGGCGCGTCGGGAGTAATAAGCGATCGCACAATTTCACAGAATCACGGTTCGGGCATTCAGAGAGTCTAACAAGAATTTAACGAGGGCCACGCGCCTCGTTGCTCTAACCCGCCAGGGGGCCGAGAGTCACACACGACCGCGACTTCCCGACAACCCATCAACTCCATAGCGAACGTCTATTCGCTCGCTTTTCCTTCACTCGTTAAACACCGAATGTTCCCGACTCTTCTTGTTAGAGGAAGTGAGGAAGTGACCTATGAGAAATCCAACCATCATACGTTGTGATGCTGCGCCACTGCGAAGAGTCAGTGTTGCCAGTTTATTACAACTGTACTAAATCAATTTATTAAGTTAATCTCTTTTTTAGTAGTGTAGTAATTTCTTAACTACGTTCAAGATCGTAACGTATTTATGTAACTAAGTTAACGACCTTAAAGTGGTTAAGTAACTTAGTTAACGATCTTAAAGTGTTCAAGTTACCGAGTTAACGACCTTAACGTGGTTAAGTAACTTAGTTAACAATCTTAACGTGGTTAAGTAACTAAGTTAACGATCTTAACGCGGTTAAGGCACTGAGTTAGCGATCGTAACGTATTTATGTAACTGAGTTAACGACCTTAACGTGGTTAAGTAACTTAGTTAACGATCTTAAAGTGTTCAAGTTACCGAGTTAACGATCTTAACGTGGTTAAGTAAGTAAGTTAACGATCTTAGCGTGGTTAAGTAACTAAGTTAACGATCTTAACGCGGTTAAGGTACTGAGTTAACGATCGTAACGTATTTAAGTAACTAAGTTAACGACCTTAACTTCGATAAGTAACTAAGTTAACGACCTTAACGTGGTTAAGTAACTAAGTTAACGACCTTAATGTGATTAAGGAACTAAGTTAACGATTTTAACGTGGTTAAGTTACTGAGTTAACGATCTTAACGTGGTTAAGTAACTAAGTTAATGATCTTAACGTATTTAAGTAACTAAGTTAACGACCTTAACGTAGTTAGGTAACTAAGTTAACGATCTTAACGTATTTAAGTAACTAAGTTAACGACCTTAACGTAGTTAAATAACTAAGTTAACGACCTTAACGTAGTTAAGTAACTAAGTTAACGATCTTAACGTGGTTAAGTAACTAAGTTAACGATCTTAACGCGGTTAAGTTACTGAGTTAACGATTTTAACGTGGTTAAGTAACTAACTTAACGATGTTAACGTGGTTAAGTAACTAAGTTAACGATCTTAACGCGGTTAAGGTACTGAGTTAACGATCGTAACGTATTTAAGTAACTAAGTTAACGACCTTAACTTCGTTAAGTAACTAAGTTAACGACCTTAACGTGGTTAAGTAACTAAGTTAACGACCTTAATGTGATTAAGGAACTAAGTTAACGATTTTAACGTGGTTAAGTTACTGAGTTAACGATCTTAACGTGGTTAAGTAACTAAGTTAATGATCTTAACGTATTTAAGTAACTAAGTTAACGACCTTAACGTAGTTAGGTAACTAAGTTAACGATCTTAACGTATTTAAGTAACTAAGTTAACGACCTTAACGTAGTTAAATAACTAAGTTAACGACCTTAACGTAGTTAAGTAACTAAGTTAACGACCTTAACGTGGTTAAGTAACTAAGTTAACGATCTTAACGCGGTTAAGTTACTGAGTTAACGATTTTAACGTGGTTAAGTAACTAACTTAACGATGTTAACGTGGTTAAGTAACTAAGTTAACGATCTTAACGTGGTTAAGTAACTAAGTTAACGATCTTAACGTGGTTAACTAACTAAGTTAACGATCTTAACGTAGTTACGTGATCTAAGTTAACGATCTTAACGTAGTTACGTTATCTAAGTTAATGATCTTAACGTAGTTACGTAATCTGAGTTAACGATCTTAACGTAGTTACGTAATTTAAGTTAACGATTTTAACGTAGTTAAGTAATCTAAGTTAACGATCGTAACGTAGTTACGTAATCTAAGTTAACGATTTTAACGAGATTAAGTAACTAAGTTGACGATCTTAATGTAGTGACTCAACTACCGTAGCACGTAGTATTAGTAAACTTAGCATACTTAGCGAACTTAACATTCCTAATAAACCTATTAATTAAACTTAACTAAAAAAACATTGCCGAAAAAAAGTCCCAATAAATATGTTCCATAAAAGTACGTTAAGTTTGTCAAGAATGTTGAGTGCTTTTAGTATGTAAAATACCTTAAGTACGTTAAGTTACTTTTCCTAAAACTTCAACTTAAAAAACGTTAATTCCGCCAAGTTGTTTAAGTTAATTTGTATAAATTGATCAAAGTCCGAATAGATAGAGATGATAACATACCATTAAATCCCATTTAAATTCTATCGATCTGCAAGTCTCTATCATTTATTTTTACCAGTGCCTATTTTTTTGTTGATTTCACATCGAATATTAGTCTTAATCACAGGAAACTTTACAAGCGCGCGGGCTTATGACACGCAATTGTCCGCACATCACCACTTCACAAGAACAAGTACAAATCGGTAGAACAACAAACTGACTCGTAAAATTCGGACATACATGCGATTATGATGAGGCACGTGGCGCTGGCAAATAACCCCATGTGGAGAAGCCACGAGGCGAAACGTATCTCGTATAGTTTGCTTGCGGCGACAGCATCACTCTCGCTTCTCTGCACTACTTATAATGATCATGGTTGTGTTCAACTAAAACCGTACTGTTCGCATCCAAGAATATCCCGACAAATTCACATGGAGAAAAAAAAGAAAGAAAAAGAAAAGAAGGACATTACGTTTTAGTATTATTATACATACCCCATAATAGCAGGACAATCGGTGCCCGAAATAAAGAACATAAAGGTCGGGAATTAGTTCATTGTTTTGTAAAATACACGCGAGCGCCGCAGTGGCGCGACAATCGCAGACAATACGTTATGAGTGTATAATAATCATAATAACAAAGAAGAAGAAGAACAACAAATCAGAGTTGGGACTTTTAGACGGTTATTATGGGGAATCGGTGGAAAGCTCTCTATGTAATTGTCGCGTTAATTAATTACTGATCGATTTTCTTCACAATACGACGACGCGTTGGTCGAAAGATTGTTTAGCGGTTCGATGAATTGTTTCCGGAGTCTCTGTATATATATACTGTGCGGTTGGTATTACAAAAGGCTGAGCTTGGGAATTTCCGGGCGAGTCGGGAAACCCGGTAAGCCACGGGGGGTCACTCGACCAATGATTTTCTCCTTACGTAGCAGTATTGGAGAGTAAACACCATTCGACCGGGTGCAACAACCAACGCCACCATCACCATCGTCACCACCAGGCAAGTACCTGTCGTATATTATCGAAAAATAAATCTCTACCAGATGTTGGCACAGCACAGAGTCGTAAATCCGTGAGCTCTTTTGCTTCCACGGGCGAAACAGGGCAAAATTCTCGGCCATTGCCTCTGCGTTCAGCCGCCATTGCCCTTTTACTTCTTCCGATGATAAGTTGCTCTTTTAAAGCTTCGAAGTTTTTTTTTTTATTTACAGATTTTAATCGCGGCGTTATTTTCTATAAGGTAAAAAGCATCAAAATGCTAATTTTTTTAGATATATTGTATCGTTGAGACTTATGTACAGTCCCAAACAAAAGTTTTATTCGATAAAACAAAATCACTTTTCCTTTTTCCGATGATAAGTTGCGTTTTTGAAACTTGGAAGTTTTTTTTTTATTTACAGATTTTAATCGCGAGGTTATTTTCGATAAGGTAAAAAGCATCAAAACGCTCATTTTTTTTAGATATATTGTATGTTTGTTGAGACTTATGTACAGTCCCAAACAAAAGTTTTATTCGATAAAACAAAAGCACTTTTCCTTCCTCCGATGATAAGTTGCGTTTTTAAAGTTTCGAAGTTTTTTTTTTTTATTTACAGATTTTAATCACGGCGTTATTTTCGATAAGGTGAAAAGCATCAAAATGCTAATTTTTTAGATATATTGTATGTTTGTTGAGACTTATGTACAGTCCCAAACAAAAGTTTTATTCGATAAAACAAAATCACTTTTCCTTCGTCCGATGATTAGTTGCGTTTTTAAAGATTCGAAGTTTTTTTTATTTATTTACAGATTTTAATCGCGGCGTTATTTTCGATAAGGTGAAAAGCATCAAAATGCTAATTTTTTAGATATATTGTATGTTTGTTGAGACTTATGTACAGTCCCAAACAAAAGGTTTATTCGTTAAAACAAAATCACTTTTCCTTCGTCCGATGATGAGTTGCGTCTTTAAAGCTTCGAAGTTTTTTTTTATTTACAGATTTTAATTGCGGCGTTATTTTCGATAAGGTAAAAAGCATCAAAATGCTAATTTTTTAAGATATAGTGTATTGTTGAGACTTATGTACAGTCCCAAACAAAAGTTTTATTCGATAAAACAAAATCACTTTTCCTTCTTCCGATGATAAATTGCGTTTTTAAAGTTTCGAAGTTTTTTTTTATTTACAGATTTTAATCGCGGCCTTATTTTCGATAAGGTAAAAAGCATCAAAATGCTATTTTTTTTAGATATATTGTATGTTTGTTGAGGCTTATGTACAGTCCCAAACAAAAGTTTTATTCGATAAAACAAAATCACTTTTCCTTCTTCCGACGATAAGTTGCGTTTTTGAAACTTCGAAGTTTTTTTTATTTACAGATTTTAATCGCGGCGTTATTTTCGATAAGGTAAAAAGCATCAAAACGCTAATTTTTTTTAGATATATTGTATGTTTGTTGAGACTTATGTACAGTCCCAAACAAAAGTTTTCTTCGATAAAACAAAATCACTTTTCTTTCTTCCGATGATAAGTTGCGTTTTTGAAACTTCGAAGTTTTTTTTAATTTACAGATTTTAATCGCGGCGTTATTTTCGATAAGGTAAAAAGCATAAAAACGCTAATTGTTTAGATATATTGTATGTTTGTTGCGACTTACGTACAGTCCCAAACAAAAGTTTTATTCGATAAAACAAAATCACTTTTCCTTCTTCCGATGATAAGTTGCGTTTTTGAAACATCGAAGTTTTTTTTTTATTTACAGATTTTAATCGCGGCGTTATTTTCGATAAGGTAAAAAGCATCAAAACGATGATTTTTTTTAGATATATTGTATGTTTGTTGAGACTTATGTACAGTCCCAAACAAAAGGTTTATTCGTTAAAACAAAATCACTTTTCCTTCGTCCGATGATAAGTTGCGTCTTTAAAGCTTCGAAGTTTTTTTTTATTTACAGATTTTAATTGCGGCGTTATTTTCGATAAGGTAAAAAGCATCAAAATGCTAATTTTTTAAGATATATTGTATGTTTGTTGAGACTTATGTACAGTCCCCAACAAAAGTTTTATTCGATAAAACAAAATCACTTTTCCTTCTTCCGATGATAAGTTGCGTTTTTGAAACTTCGAAGTTTTTTTTTTATTTACAGATTTTAATCGCGGCGTTATTTTTGATAAGGTAAAAAGCATCAAAACGCTAATTTTTTTTAGATATATTGAATGTTTGTTGAGACATATGTACAGTCCCAAACAAAAGTTTTCTTCGATAAAACAAAATCACTTTTCCTTCTTCCGACGATAAGTTGCATTTTTGAAACTTCGAAGTTTTTTTTATTTACAGATTTTAATCGCGGCGTTATTTTCGATAAGGTAAAAAGCATCAAAATGCTAATTTTTTAGATATATTGTATGTTTGTTGAGACTTATGTACAGTCCCAAACAAAAATTTTATTCGATAAAACAAAATCACTTTTCCTTCGTCCGATGATAAGTTGCGTTTTTGAAACTTTGAAATTTTTTTTTAATTTACAGATTTTAATCGCGGCGTTATTTTCGATAAGGTAAAAAGCATCAAAACGCTAATTTTTTTTAGATATATTGTATGTTTATTGAGGCTTATGTACAGTCCCAAACAAAAGTTTTATTCGATAAAACAAAATCACTTTTCCTTCTTCCGATGATAAGTTGCGTTTTTGAAACTTCGAAGTTTTTTTTTTATTTGCAGATTTTAATCGCGGCGTTATTTTCGATAAGGTGAAAAGCATCAAAATGCTAATTTTTTAGATATATTGTATGTTTGTTGAGACTTATGTACAGTCCCAAACAAAAGTTTTATTTGATAAAACAAAATCACTTTTCCTTCGTCCGATGATAAGTTGCGTTTTTGAAACTTTGAAGTTTTTTTTTAATTTACAGATTTTAATCGCGGCGTTATTTTCGATAAGGTAAAAAGCATTAAAACGCTATTTTTTTAAAAGATATATCGTATGTTTGTTGAGACTTATGTACAGTCCCAAACAAAAGTTTTATTCGATAAAACAAAATCACTTTTCCTTCTTCCGACGATAAGTTGCATTTTTGAAACTTCGAAGTTTTTTTTATTTACAGATTTTAATCGCGGCGTTATTTTCGATAAGGTAAAAAGCATCAAAACGCTAATTTTTTTTTAGATATATTGTATGTTTGTTGAGACTTATGTACAGTCCCAAACAAAAGTTTTATTCGATAAAACAAAATCACTTTTCCTTCGTCCGATGATAAGTTGCGTTTTTGAAATTTCGAAGTTTTTTTTTATTTACAGATTTTAATCACGGTGTTATTTTCGATTAGGTAAAAAGCATCAAAATGCTAATTTTTTTAGATATATTGTATGTTTGTTCAGACTTATGTACAGTCCCAAACAAAAGTTTTATTCGATAAAACAAAATCACTTATTCCTTCGTCAGATGATTAATTGCGCTTTTAACACCACGAAGTTTTTTTTTAACTTACAGATTTTAATCGTGGCGTTATTTTTGATAAGTTAAAAAGCGAAACGTTAATTTTAGTAATAAATATCGTACGTTTGTTAAGAGTCAAAAAATCAGACAAAAGTCTTCGGTATTGAAAGCCGAGAACATTGATTTTTAATAATAATAATAATACCGAGAAGTTATTGATTAATTAGTGACGAAAAATTATGTAACAGATGTAACAGATTTTTTTTTCTTCATGTATAAAATGAATTCTTAGATTTTTACACATGATCTTTTTTTATAAACTTCACTAATAATTTTTTATTTTTAATTCAGAAAAATGTTTTAAAATCGCGAATTTTGAATATGTTTACTTGAAAATGTTCCATACTAAATATAAGCAGTTTCAGAATTATTGAACAATTGACGTTCCTAAAAGAAAGTCTTAAAAATTGCGAAAATGAGAATTTTTGATTATCAGAAGTTATTTTTAATAATCGTATGTTATCGAAAAAAATAGGAATCTGATTTTATATGCAAAAAAAGTTCTTTAACGAATGCTTTAAAGAATTTTTTCTACCAATTCATAAATTATTATTATTATTATAAACTTTTTTAGTGTTTTTGAAAACGTCGGATTCTTTCATAATTTGTTGGCTTTTCTTGATTTTTAGATGGGATTTTACAGTTATATAAAATCAGTAGCAAAAATGAATAATAACCTGCAATTTCAAATCTTCAAAGCTTCATAATTGCAACTTTAAACCCGGAAATAATATTTAATGGCACAATTCGAGAAAACTTCATTTCAGAGGAAAATATGATATATTTTCGTATGCATGTATACTTGGCACTGTTCTTTTACAATATTTACAAGTTTCTTAAGCTGTTAAATCCGAATTTACATAATATTTATATATTAACTTCAAACTCCGCTTAATCGCTACGAACATCACACACTCGAATTCACATTCTTCATAAGACGATAATATAAATAATAATCACGTATTTATAGAGGGGAGCTAAGTACAATTGTATTTTTCTACGTCTGAACGTATTCCTCAATGTTTTCGCTATTCTGTGACGATGGAAACCTAATTGCAAGCCGAGAAAACGACGATGCACGCGATTTCTAAGTCTAATACGTTTAAGTTAAAAAAAGAAGGGAGAAAGTAAGAAGAAATCTTAAAGATAAAATATTCTGTGTGCTGCCACTAATTTACAGAATAAACAAACGAATTTATTTCCACGCATTATTATCCCTGATTCTAATCAATAGCAATAAACTGGGTTCCTAAAAGAAAAAAATTTAAATTACGAAGAAAATTGTTAATAACGTTTTATAAATAAATGAATATAAAGAGGGGGAGGGGAGGATATCTTTGGTCGGTTGGCACAAGCACCGGTCAGTCTTCTCATCTATGTAAGGTAATAATATAATATGTATATATATACACACGTCGGTATTAAAAATTACGCTTAAACCTGTTTATAATTTACATTTCAAATAAAACTCATATTTACATTAGAAAATTTCGACGATCGACGAATATTTACAACCGAAATTCTCCGTTAATTCACTGATTTAATATCTAAACCCTAACTAATATTAATCCCTCTAAACGACTTAAGATCTAAAAATTGTGTCACGTAACACAACGTCTATACTTTTGATTACGGTCAGATATACCGGTCACGCCGATTGCGTCCAGCGCTCTCTTCATATTCATTTCTTTAATTTCTTCATCAAAATTCCATTAAATCGTCCATTGAATAATTTCCATTTTTTTTTCTTTTTCAGAAAATAAGATACCGACCAGTGGACATTTTAATTATATTACGAAAACCACTTGGGATTAATTCACTGGTCCGTTCTTGCGTTATTGATCGAAGCATCAGGCCCGGATTCGAATTCTACGAAAGTCTCGTTTTTGTTTTAAATATATTTTAACGCTTTCTCCTTGTATTACGCCATCCATCTTGCAAACATGGCTATCCCGTTTTTGTCGATCTCGTAGTGATCCTTTTCCAATCCCATGGAAGGATCACACCTGGTTATTAGGCTTTGCTGATTATTTATATCATTCACCATTGGAGGGCTTTGATTAGGTTGATGGTTCATTTGGTGATTGGATTGCTCGTGATTAACTTGAGGTGGTGTACCGTTTAGAGATCTTGATGGTTGCTGACCATGACCATGCATTGTTGGCACTAAATTGGGGCTGTATTGTTGGGAATCAACGATTACTCTCGTGTAAACAGGACTTTCCATGGATTCAACGTGATGTTGCTGAGTAACACGCCGTTTTTGGGCTGTATGAGCCGGATGATTGCTGGAATATGCTGCAACTCCTGGATGTTGTTGTATATTAGAATCGTCTTCGGGGAAGGAATTGTTGTTGTTGAATCCGCAGTTAAATAGCAAAACGGTTGCGCCGGTTTCAGGACAAACGCTAGAACCTGGTACGTTGTTAGGATCACCCGGTAATTGTTGTTGTTGTTGCTGATGATGCTGAGGATGATGATGAGGATGATGTTCAGGCGTGAAGACCGTTGGAACCGAGTGGAGACGAATTGGACTGGCAAGATGCGGTTCGGACGCTGCTGAACCTCCGCAGGAGCTTGATGATGCTGAAAATGGCCTTGTTTGCTGATTCTGCGGTGGATGCTGTTGGGTTTGTTGCTGGGGTAAATTTGGGATCGAGTTTCCGTGGTGAAGAAGATGTTGCTGGTGTTGCTGTTGTTGTTGTTGTTGTTGTTGCTGATGTTGTTGCTGCTGTTGTTGATGTTGTTGCTGCTGCACCGCGGAAAGAAGATCGTGATGCATCCCTGAAGAGAATTCGTCGATGTAAGTTTGTTGCTCGAAAAATGGATTTCGGATTTTGATTTTTTAACGAGGAAACTTTGGTTTTGAGGAACATAAATGTGACGAAAATGGCTCGGAACATCGAGAAATTTGGTTTTGGATAAATAGCTGGCTTGCAAAATTCAAAATCAATATGAAATACTTATAAACTCAAGTTGTGACTCAACTTTGAATATGTGTTTTAAATAAGGTTGAAAACTGAAATTTTAGTCGTTAAGAGGTAATAACGAAATATCAATTTCCTATGTAATCACAATCCTTCCACCGATCTTCACTACAATTTGGGCTCACTATCTTACGTTTTGTGAATTTTACGCAACGTCAATTTTTTTGAAAATTTCAAAACTCCACAAAATCCGAACCGCTTTACCGATTTAGCCAAAATTCAATACCAAAGGTCACGTCACTTTGCTCAATTTTTATACGAAGTTTCAGCTCGATAGCTAACATTTTTTTGGAGTTAAAGCATCAACGAAGATTTTTCAAAATTTTGATAATCTCATAAAAACTGAATGCTTCCATCGATTTTTATAACATTAATACCAAGTAAAGATTGACCAGTGCTATACATGGCCTTAAAATATGATCTGAATCGGCCGAGTAGTTCACGAGTTATGGTCAAATAAATTTTAGGCACATCAACACCCACACACATATATCCAACCAATTTATCTAAACCAATTTTTCTCCATGTCACGATGATAAAAAAAATATTTTCATGAAAACAAAGATTCCTCTACACTATAAAAAAATCTACTTAAAATTTCGTGTACAAATACTATAAGTTTTTATGCATAAACTGGTAAATAAAGTTTAAGGTATTCCGAGCGCCTAGGTGCGGGTTTTGTGGGTGCCTGTGCAGGGCCCCTAATATCCTCGAACATGTAACGCTGTACCACCGTGAAATTATTTGAGAATCTTTTTAAATGTCCGATTAAACTCCCTGATGCACAAAATATGCAGAATTTCTGTTTTTGAAAATAATTTTTCACTTTTTCAAATCTTACGGTCCTGAGCCTTCACGAACGATCTGGCAACGCTGTTGTAGCGTATCACGTGATTGAGCGCCATGTTTGCAGAAGGGGCATAAGAACAATTGCTGCGTATGTCAAAATTCAATCGAAATATGACATAAACTCCAAAACGCGCTGGCTGCTAACCTAACAAACTATCAACTATTGCTATGTCCTTTACCCCTATCAATATGAATTCGATCCTCTATTCTATTCATTACATTATTTTTATCTATATACACCAGATATGGGCATTCATTCAATGAAAATGTGGTTGCAATACTTTTATGCCCACACTGTAAAAGAAACTTGAAATTCAATGCACAAGTACTGGAAGTTTTTATGTACAAACCGGTGTACGAAATTTAATATACAAATGCGATGTATAATTAAGGATTATTAAGCCTACTAAATAATAGAAGTCATTATTAATGTGAATTTGTAACCTGAAAATGAGACCGGCATTAACGTCAAATACTTTTCAATTTCACGCGCATCGCCGGCGAAAGTCATAAGCACAGCTGACGATGTACAGCGTTGCCAGCTAATACGTCACAGGTCCCGCCATGACTGTCATGTGACATTAGATTTTGTTTCACACCTTTAGATAATATTTTCTCGCGAAAGACTTCGGTCGGGATAGTTTTTTAAGCGCGATAATATATCTCCGAAATCCGCTGTGTCCATTGCATATTTTACTTTTCCGATGTCGAGATGTTTGACTAATGAAATCTGCAATGGATCCGCGGACAGGAGCTTTCCCCATATCTTTCTGTGCTAATATTGGACTTTTTGAAAGGATAAATAATCATTAAATGGGTGGCTACCATGCCTGGGATTTTTTTGACACAATTCTACGTAATAAAACTATAGTATAGCCGAAAATTATAGAATACTGAAGACTATCACCTCCCGCTCGGAATACCTTAATATACAAGTGTGATGTAATAGTATATTACGCCACTAGGGAGGGAAAGTAGACTATGTCCAACCGCGCGTAAGATTACCACCCGAGCTGAAGGCGAGGGTGGTAAACTCGCAGTTGGGGGTAGTCTACTTTCACTCCCTAGTGGAGTATACTATTTTTTACCATATCTGCAGCGGAAAGTTCGAATTACGTAAATCTCGTAGGGCGGGAAGTCGAACTTTCCGCGCAGGTATGGTGAAAAATTAATATATCGTACAGCAAATTCAATAATTTACTTGAATTTTTCATTAAAAGTACTTGAATTTTAATAATTTCCTTTAAAATTTAGATGACGAGTTTATCCACAAAAATTTCGAGTCTTTTCTAACAGGGTATAAATTTAAAAAAATAAAAAAATAATTACCTCCATAACCGTAGTAGAGATCCGAAGGATAATAGCCAGCAGCATCCTCGTGGGAAGTGTTGCTGGTATTTTGAGTGTTGTACGGCGAGGGATGATAAGTCTGGCCGATTGGTGGTGGTCCAACGTAGTCGGAAGTCGAATATCCAGAGCTGTCGACGTACTCATTATCGGGTGGTTCATGGACTCGTCCTCTGTACTGCGGGCTGAGACTGTGTTCGTCGAGGTCAGCGGTGGTGCTCGTGCTTCCGGGCATAGCGAGCGGAACACTAGGAGGATTACCGGAACAGGGCGGCTGCACATTTGCCTCTTTCTGTTCTGTGCTCAGCATCAGTTTCGCCGCTTCTCTATCCGACAAAACATAATTCACGGACACAATGCACAGAGGCCTCGAACTTCTCGAGTTATGGACTTTAGTGGCGTACGATTGCATCCACACCCAGCCACCGCCTTTCGTCAGAAATCTGTAGTACTGAGTCGTTACTTGGTCCTTCGTTAATACTGTAATCACAAAATAAATAAAGATTTTTTTTAAATGTGTACCGGATAATTTATAAACGAATCAACAACTATTTTATTACAGGTCATGTTTATCTTCAAGATGCATAAGCGATCACGTTCTCGAAACGGCCGTCTTATTGCTGGCGCATTAATCTCAAAAGCCTAAGAAAATGGACCAAACGTCTTGGGAATCCATACAGTCAAATTATAATTCATTATAATTCAAAAGCCACCCGCGTTTATGCTTAGATCAATTGGTTCAGTTGGATGCACAACAAAATGATCTAAAACGGAACTGGTATACATCATTAAAAACGATCCTGACTAAGTACGGTTTTGCCCACCTCATGCAGAATCCTAGCGTCGACAGAATTGAAAGCGCTATAGAACCGCTCCTAAGAAGTTTTATTAATGATAGCTTTAATACAGACACTCTCCGAATACTAAACTCATCATACGCGCCATTGTTCAAAAATATTAAACAACTCGAATCACTAAAATGTGAAAATTATCTCATCGAATTTCAAACTTTAAACTTTGTACGAACTGCCGCACAATGTCGCCTATCGGGCAGAAACATACTCGCTTTAAAAATTAAAAATATTCTGTATAAAATCAACGAAAACGAAATATGTTTGGTTTGTAATGAGTATGTGAATGAATCCCTAGAACACTTCTTATGCGATTGCCCGACATACAAGGTATACAGAAACCAGTTTCTAAGAGGCGCAACATTCCCGGAAGTCCTTCACATTCCGAACAAGAACGAATCTCGAAACCTATTTTTGTGAAAGCTAGTTGCATTCTGCGAGCTTTTGCTCTAAACGAATAGTTAAAAATGTCTCAATTTGTACGATCTTTGTAATAGGTACTTACCTGGTGTACAAATAAATATCTATCTATTATACTTCAAAAGCTTAAGAAAATGGACCAAACGTCTTGGGAACTCATACAGTCATTCATTATACTTTTGTCCCTTGACTTGTAACGTTCGCTCCGCCAATTCGGCTACTTAAATACAGATCAGTTTTTTATATACTATATAAGTGTATTATTTACAACAACTTACATGTCACAAATGTAATCAAAGTGTTTTGTTAGTAAAGTAAATAAAGCTAACCATATGGGAAAATAGCAAAAAGACTTTTCTTATAGCGAAAAAGAGAGCCTCCGAAGAGAGGAACAAGGACACAATATTCATTCCCCAATCTGCAACAACGCGGTAGCCAACTATACAAAGCGTAGTTAACTCAGTAAAGTGGAACTTCGGAAATATTGTTGTTCCGAGTTCCTCTCACGTCGCCGCGATAACAGATTAACGAACATAGTACCGCTGAGTCAAACTTACAATTTACTGTGTTAAATAAAAATAATAAATCCGCCATCTTCCTACGGGATTCTAACGAGTGCAACTCAAGAGCGCCCATTATCGGTGTGTAAACTGTAATCATTGGGGCGCCCAAACGAAAAGCGGCGAAGCTCAGAAACTTGTGTTGCACTCTTTACAAAGAGATATATTATAAAAAGATCTCGCCGCCGTGTCAAGAATCGAGGCATATATAGTGCATTCCATGTCAAGTTCCCCATGTATGGTCCACCTGACCCAAAGTTTTCTGTCCCTTGTGAGACCAATTTAAGAAAAAGGCATAGATACCATTTTATATTCCATATTAGATTATCTTACCAACCTATATTACATTAACAATCAATAATTCATTTGCCACAAGTCTCATTTGTTGTAACGAATAAATAATATTTATTACTAGAAACAGTAAGCAAAAAATTATATTTAGGCAAAATATGTAAAATCAGCAAGGATTAATATCAAAATGAAAATAAATTTTTTTTCATTCCAACGACGATAAGAATTCGCGCAAAGCTATGATGTAAATTTAAGCGCCTTTTAAAGTACAACTTGAGTTAATGCTCCATTATCAGATTGTTAAATTGTTGGTATATGATAAAAATAATTGTTCGGGAGGCAGTTTGCACCACTAATTGTATCTACGGTAATGAATTATTGATTACGGTTAGAATCGGTTTGTAGAGAGACTGACCCAAATTGTTCTGTCCCTCGTGAGACCAATTTAAGAAAAAGGCATAGATTCCATTTAATATTCCATATTAGATTATCTTACCAGCCTATATTACATTAACAATCAATAATTCATTCGCCACAAGTTTCATTTGTTAGATTTTGCTTACTAGAAACAGTAAGCAAAAAACTATATTTAGGCAAAATATGTAAAATCAGCAAGGATTAATATCAAAATGAAAATAAATTTTTCTTCATTCCAACGACGATAAGAATTCGCGCAAAGCTATGATTTAAATTTAAGCGCCTTTTAAAGTACAACTTGAGTTAATGCTCCATTATCAGATTGTTAAATTGTTGGTATATGATAAAAATAATTGTTCGGGAGGCACTTTGCACCACTAATTGTATCTACGGTAATGAATTATTGATTACGGTTAGAATCGGTTTGTAGAGAGACTGACCCAAATTGTTCTGTCCCTCGTGAGACCAATTTAAGAAAAAGGCATAGATTCCATTTAATATTCCATATTAGATTATCTTACCAGCCTATATTACATTAACAATCAATAATTCATTTGCCACAAGTTTCATTTGTTAGATTTTGCTTACTAGAAACAGTAAGCAAAAAATTATATTTAGGCAAAATATGTAAAATCAGCAAGGATTAATATCAAAATGAAAATTAATTTTTCTTCATTCCAACGGCGATAAGAATTCGCGCAAAGCTATGATGTAAATTTAAGCGCCTTTTAAAGTACAACTTGAGTTAATGCTCCATTATCAGATTGTTAAATTGTTGGTATATGATAAAAATAATTGTTCGGGAGGCAGTTTGCACCACTAATTGTATCTACGGTAATGAATTATTGATTACGGTTAGAATCGGTTTGTAGAGAGGACATTGTGAGGCGGGGCTGCAGATGGTTTGCTGCGGAAACCATGAATGCGAACATTAGTGGCATTATGTGTCGGGTGAGTTGCCTCTTGCGGGCGATGCTGGCAACGTAACGCTCGTGAAACTGCGAGTCTGTTCAAACAATGATAGCAGTAACAGGCTTCTCTATTGCTGCACCTCCTCCCATTCTCTTCTCTTCCCTTCTCTTCCACAAATCTGCCTTCCCCTCCCTCTTCCCCGTTCGCTCTTTTTGCCTCGTTCAACCTCGACTACCCATCGCTACAGATTCGAGGCTCTTCGTCTCTACCAACGTTCTCCACCCTCGCCTTCTATCTAACGCTCCCTCGTCTCTCTTCTTCGTCGTCCTCCACCTCCTCCTCCCCTTTCCCTTCGAAAAACCCTTCCCCTCCTCACTCGAGCACACCGATTCTATCCTCTACCTCTCTGCCCTCTGGCCGCATCGCAACCCCCGATGTTCAATCAATAATACACACCCCTCATACATTTCTATATAGATACATATGTGGCAAAGATATGTAGATTCCAAGTGTCGACGCACCAATAAAATTTTCAACAAATTTCAAAACATGTCAATTGCGTTTTTTAATCATTTTAGGAACAATTTTGCATATTTTACGTGAGTAATTTATTGTCGATTTGCTCAAAATGTTTCTGGTTTTTAATATTCAGGATTGTTTTTTTAACTTCATTAGTGAATGAACAAAAAATGAAAGAGGATTCAACATATTTCAAAACATGTCAATTGCGTTTTTTAATCATTTTAGGAACAATTTTGCACGTTTGACGTGAGTAATTTATTGTCGATTTGTTCAAAATGTTTCTGATTTTTAATATTCAGGATTATTTTTTTAAACTTTTTTTGAATGAACAAAAAATGAAAGAGGATTCAACAAATTTCAAAACATGTCAATTGCGTTTTTAATCATTGAAGGAACAATTTTGCACATTTGACGTGAGTAATTTATTGTCGATTTGCTCAAAATGTTTCTGGTTTTTAATATTCAGGATTGTTTTTTTAACTTCATTAGTGAATGAACAAAAAATGAAAGAGGATTCAACATATTTCAAAACATGTCAATTGCGTTTTTTAATCATTTGACGAACAATTTTGCACATTTTACGTGAGTAATTTATTGTCAATTTGTTCAAAGTGTTTCTGGTTCTTAATATTCATGATTGTTTTTTTAACTTCATTAATGAATGAACAAAAATGAAAGAGGATTCAACAAATTTCAAAACATGTCAATTGCGTTTTTTAATCATTTGAGGAACAATTTCGCAAATTTCACGTCAGTAATTTATTGTCGATTTGTTTAAAATAGTTCTCGTTTTTTAATATTCAGAATTGTTTTATCAATTTAATTAATAAATACATAAATGATGAAAGAGGATTCGACAAATTTCAAAATTTATCAATTGCGATTTTAATCATTTTAGGAGTAATTTGGCAAAGTGAATGTGATGTAAATCGTTTATTATTGATTTGTTCGAAATATTTCGTGTTTTTTAATATTCAGAATTATTTTATTAATGTAATTGATGAATAAATAAGTGATGAAAGAGGATTCGACAAATTTCAAAATTTATCAATTGTCATTTTAATAATTTTAGGAGCAATTTTGCAAAGTAAATTTGACGTAAATAATTTATTAGCAATTTTTAAAAATCAATTTGTTCAAAATATTTCTCATTTTTAAAATACTCAGGACCACTTTATTTAACTTAAAATGCTTAAAGAATATTTAAAAAAAACTACTGTGCTATTGAGATGTAAATAATTTTTAAATCAATCAAATAAACATTTTTTTAATATTGCATTTTCAGTAGTAAAATAGCTTTGCAGTACCTGAGAAATGCCTTTAAGATGTAAAAAATTAAGTATTGTTTCATACATGTGGACATCCGCTAAATAAATAATCATTTTTGTGCAGGTACATTTAAATAGTTACTTTTTTACTTTACTTTTGGTATGAAGCCAATTGCTTGAATTAAAACGACAATTAATTTATCTAATTCTTTAGAATTCGGTGCCTCAAATATCCTTAAGATGCCAACAATTCCTTTCAATTTCATACACGTGGGCATCCACTAAATAAATAATTATTACTATGCAAGCAAATGAAATAGTTACTTTTAACATAAAGCCAATTACTTGAATTAAAATGACAATTAATTTATCCGATTATTCAAAATTCGTTGGCTCAAATACCCTTAAGATGCCAACAATTCATTACAATTACATACACGTGGACATCCACTAAATAAATAACTATAACTATGCAAGCAAATGAAATAGTTACTTTTAATATCAAGCCAATTACTTGATTTAAAATGACAATTAATTTATCTGATTATTCAGAATTCGTTGCCTCAAATACCCTTAAGATGTCACCAATTCGTTATAATTTCATACACGTAAATATCCAATAAATAAATAATTATTATTATTCGAGCAAATGAAAAACTTACTTTTGATATGAAGTCAATTAATTTATTTGATTTCAGACCATCAGGTAAACTTGAAACATTTTTGCGGATTTGTCTTGGCTGCTTGACTCGCAAAAGTGCAACAAAAGGTATCTTAAAGGCACACAGCATGTGTAGATATGCATGCAAGTTCGATCCGCAAGACTGTCTCGCAGCTGACGCTGTGCAAAGGGTGGCAAAGAAGATGTGGAGAAGTACAAGAGGGAGACAGAGAATTAAAGTTCAAAGGGTATGTTCCCGGAGGGCGTTGAGAAACGGGCGAAAGCGAGACAGTTAAGCAGCGTCAGCCGCTTTCGTCCGTCGAGCACACGACTCGCTTTCTTTTCTCTATTAAGCATGATACTATTTTTTTTTCTCGCGTGGCTGAGTAGAGCCAAGTGCTCCCTTTTCTGTACTTCTTTTTGTGCCCCAAGTCGCCGACTTAATTGCCGTCTACACCTAGTAACTGAGCTCACAACAAATATTCAGTCATCACGATAAAATTTTACCTATTTAGATTTTTTTTATCATTTATTTCGGGGGTAAAAAAATATTTTTCAAAATTTATCGTTAACTCGGGAAATTTTATTTGTTAGTAATCAAAATTGTACGGTGAATCAAAAATGTAAATTTAGTGCGAAAAAATGAGGTCATAGAATTTAGAACATAAATGGGTGAATAAAAAAATTCGTTTGAATTAACAAACGAGAGTTAAATCATGGTAAAATATAAAAATTCTAATTAGAAAGATTTTAAATCTTATTCACGTAAGATTTCAAATTGTTAAATTAATTATTATTAATTTAATAAAACTTTTGATTATTATACTTAAATAGTCGTTTTGAGCTCATAAAAAAACTTAAGGTGTTTTAAAATATATTTTTTTGTTTCTCCAATAGAAAGAAAAAATTCTGATGAAGTTTTTTTGACAAAAATCAAACATGCAATGTCAAATGGTCGTATTCCTATATTTTGTAGAAAGTTTTAACGAGTTTGGCGTTTGGCATGATTCCAGAACGAAGACTGTATTGTAATTCTGGAGTTTCGCTGTTCAAGCATCGCGAAATTCTGGAAACTGGAAATTGACTGGTGAATTGAGTAGAGAAAATGGCACTTACGCGTCTTGTGACATTCTCGGAGTTGAAAAGCGTCGGAAACGTGGACGTAGTGGTAGAGAGTTTTCTCGATGAGGTCCTGCGGCTCGTACCCAGTGAGCTGTGAGACACTGAAAGAAAAAAGAAACCCCAACCATTAAAAAACGTCCTAATAATTCTTATAATTTTCGTCTATTTTTTTTTTTAAATTAAAAAAATTGTACAGCATTTGAAACTCATTAAAAATTATAGTAAATGTGGACAGAGTGATTATTAATATCAGAAATTTCAGTCTGATTCCCTCCACTTAATGTCTTTTTATAAAAAACCAACCATTAAGAAACGTCCTAATAATTCTTCTAATTGTCTTGTACTTTTTTAATGAAAAAAACTGTACAACATTGGAAACTCATTGAAAATGATATTAAATGTGGACAGAGTGATTATCAATATCAGCAATTTCAGTCTGATTCCCTCCACTTAATGTCTTTTTATAAAAAAACAAACCATTAAAATGTCCTAATAATTCTTCTAATTTTTTTTGCGTTTTTTTAATGAAAAAAATTTCACAGCATTGTAATCTCGTTGAAAATTATATTAAGTGTGGACAGAGTGATTATTACTATCAGCAATTTCAGTCTAATTCTCTCCATTTAATGTCTTTTTATAAAAACCCAACCATTAAAAAACGTCCTAATAATTCTTCTAATTTTCTTGTATTTCTTTAATGAAAAAAATTGTACAACATTGGAAACTCATTGAAAACGATATTAAATGTGAACAGAGTGATTATTAATATCAGCAATTTCAGTCTGATTCCCTCCACTTAATGTCTTTTTATAAAAACGCAACCATTAAAAAACGTCCTAATAATTCTTCTAATTTTCTTGTATTTATTTAATGAAAAAAATTGTACAACATTGGAACCTCATTGAAAATGATAATAAATGTGAAGAGAGTGATTATTAATATCAGCAATTTCAGTCCAATTCCCTCCACTTAATGTCTTTTTATAAAAACGCAACCATTAAAGAACGTCCTAATAATTCTTCTAATTTTCTTGTATTTTTTAAATGAAAAAAATTGTACATTGGAAACTCATTGAAAATGATATTAAATGTGAACAAAGTGATTATTAATATCAGCAATTTCAGTCTAATTCCCTCTATTTAATGTCTTTTTATAAAAAACCAACGAGTAAAATGTCCGAATAATTCTTCTAATTTGCTTGTATTTATTTAATGAAAAAAATGGTACAACATTGGAAACTCATTGAAAACGATATTAAATGTGAACAGAGTGATTATTAATATCAGCAATTTCAGTCTAATTCCCTCCATTTAATGTTTTTTTTAATAAAAACCCAACCATTAAAATGTCCTAATAATTCTTCTAATTTTCTTGTATTTTTTAATGAAAAAAATTTCACAGCATTGTAAATTCATTGAAAATTATACTAAGTGTGGACAGAGTGATTATTAATATCAGCAATTTCAGTCTAATTTCCTCCATTTAATGTCTTTTTATAAAAAAACCAACAATTAAAAAACGTCCTAATAACTCTTCTAATTTTCTTGAATTTTTTAAATGAAAAAAATTGTACAACATTGGAAACTCATTGAAAATGATATTAAATGTGAACAAACTGATTATTAATATCAGCAATTTCAGTCTGATTCCCTCCACTTAATGTCTTTTTATAAAAACGCAACCATTAAAAAACGTCCTAATAATTCTTCTAATTTTCTTGTATTTATTTAATGAAAAAAATTGTACAACATTGGAAATTCATTGAAAATGATATTAAATGTGAACAAAGTGATTATTAATATCAGCATTTTCAGTCCAATTCCCTCCATTTAATGTCTTTTTATAAAAACCTAACCATTAAAATGTCCTAATAATTCTTCTAATTTTCTTGTATTTTTTTAAAGAAAAAAATTGTACATTGGAAACTCATTGAAAATGATATTAAATGTGAACAGAGTGATTATTAATATCAGCAATTTTAGTCTGATTCCCTCCACTTAATGTCTTTTTATAAAAAACAAACCATTAAAAAACGTCCTAATAATTTTTCTAATTTTCTTGAATTTTTGTAATGAAAAAAATTGTACAACATTGGAAACTCATTAAAAATTATATTAAATGTGGACAGAGTGATTATCAATATCAGCAATTTCAGTCTGATTCCCTCCACTTAATGTCTTTTTATAAAAAAACAAACCATTAAAAAACGTCCTAATAATTCTTCTAATTTGTTTGTATTTTTTTAATGAAAAAAATTGTACAACATTGGAAACTGATTAAAAATTATATTAAATGTGGACAGAGTGATTGTCAATATCAGCAATTTCAGTCTGATTCCCTCCACTTAATGTCTTTTTATAAAAAACCAACCATTAAAAAATGTCCTAATAATTCTTCTAATTGTATTTTTTAGTGAAAAAAATGATATTAAATGTGAACAAAGTGATTATTAATATCAGCAATTTCAGTCTGATTCCCTCCATTTAATGTCTTTTTATAAAAACCCAACCATTAAAAAACGTCCTAATAATTCTTCTAATTTTCGTGTATTTCTTTAATGAAAAAAATTGTACAACATTGGAAACTCATTGAAAATGATATTAAATGTGAACAAAGTGATTATTAATATCAGCAATTTCAATCTGACTCCCTCCACTTAATGTCATTTTACAGAATTTACAATTGTTACAGAATAATATCTATTGATTCAATCATCCGATAAATTTTTGTTAAAAAAAATCGATAAATGTTTATAAAAAAATATAACGGAGGTTTACAACCCTTAGTGCGGGGGTGGGTTTATTCAGTGACAAAACGATACTCCACAGCACATGGAAAGTTCCCAGTGGGTCCTCTGCCATAGTGGAAATTTATTTGCTGTCAGGATGAAGAAAAAAAGAGCTCCAAGCGAGGGAGAGGAACTGGAGAAGGCGAGAAAAAAAGCTTGGACGAATAATGCCCCTGCTGGTAACACGAAACGTATTTTAATGACTGCAACGTTGCTCCGCTTTCTCGAGCCATATTCTTTCTCTATTTCTCATCTACTCAACTCATTCTTCCTCTCTCTCGATTCGTTTCCACATCGAAAATATTTAATGGCGTAACTCGAGACCTCTCTGTATAATTACATCAGAAATAAGTATATCAAGTGGTTGTTTGTTTTTTTTTTATACAAAGGGCTAAACTCGATTGATTTCGTGGCATTGAACTCAGAATTTTTATTTGAATTCCTTATTCCTAGAATCGTAGCCTCTGCTCGTTATTAATATTATCTTTCTAACACGTTTATTTTGGTGTATTTATAAGAAAAAAATTTAGCGAGCTACAGTTAAATTTATTTTATTTAAAAAAAAATTAATGTTAGACATTTTTTAATCTCACCAAAGATGTTGGTTTTTTTGCAGATTTCTGTTTTGAAATATTCATATCAAACTTTTGGTTGGATATTTATGTGAGAAACATTATTAAAATCATCTTAGAAATTCGAAAAGTATAAGATAATATTTTATGATTTTTTTTTGCAGGTTTGTTTAAAATATGTTACTCAAATAAGTGGAGAAAAATTGTGATGTTTTCTTTTTTAAGAAAAAATTATGATTTTTCATATTTTTATTTTTAGAATTTTTCTTTGCTGCTGGAAATAATTACCTTGCGTCGAGAAAAATGAGCTTAAGGTCCAGGGAGGCACGGAACATGAACATATTTTGGTGGAGCTTTATTTCCGTTATCGCACTGGTTGGCAGCGAATGACCGACCGCTACGAGACCAATTACCGCATGTTGATCGTCGTAAGGTGGTCCAATGTTGATGACTTTCAGATAACCCGAACAATGTATCACCTGAAATCATATGAAACAATAATTACAAATTAATCACAATAAATTGGTTAATAAATCGAGTGAGTACATTATATATTTTTCCATTGTTTCTCCTTTTTTGCTTCCTCGTAGAGGAAGCTTTGTTTTCATGAAAATTTTTTTTTTCGAGATTTTCATGCCAGTATGCTTAGAATTATTCAAAACGTCGAGAAAAGTGGTTTAGAAAAAATGTCCGTATGTATGTGTGTGTGTGTCCGGGGCTCCGAAAATTTGATGAACAATTACTCAGTAACCGTTCGAGCGATATGGCTCAAATTTGGCACGCAAGTGGAGTAGTTGCCCTGCTTTGAATGTTGAGATTTTTGAAAAAGAAAAATCAGCCATTTTGATTTTATGGTACTTTTAAGTTTTTGAAAAAAGGTCGTGGTCGCTCTAACTTTCGTAAAAATTAGACGATTTTGCTAAATAGTTGTTTATAAATAAATATACGTTCAATGTTGTTTGGCATTGCATTTGGGCGAAATCGGTAAAGCGGTTTAGATTTTATAGATGTTTGAATTTTTCGAAAAAAAATCATTTTTTTTATAAATCACGTCGAATTTCACCAGTTTAATCGAAATGTTTTACAGACGAAAAGGAACATGCAGCTATGCCACGTACCAAATTTGACGATGATCGGTAAAGTGGTTCAGATTTTACGACATTTTGAAATTTACAAAAAAAAACGATTTTCGCTCTAGCATCAGCAAAAGTTGATAATGCGAGACAAAAGTTTGTACTCAATGGAAATAAGAATGCAAAGTAGAACTTTACACATTGCTTCATATATAATTTTTATTTTTTTAAATTTATAATGACCGCTTGTCCCAAAATAGAATTGCTCATAACTCTCGAACGGCGTGACGAATCGAGATGAAAATTTACACAAAAGAGGAGGATAAACTCCGTTTTCGTTATTTCGATTAAGGTAGTCCTTGCGCATTAAGCTGAGGTCAAATAAATTTTCGAAAAATGGGAGGGAATTGCAAACACTTTTCGCCAATATAAACAAGGCTGCAAAGTAGAACTTTGCAAATTGCTTCCTCATTATTGTTGGATTTTTACAAAGCTTCCTCCATGAGGAAGCCAAAATAGATTAACATGCTTCCTCATAGAGGTAGATTTGTAAAAATCCAACAATAATGAGGAAGCAATTTGCAAAGTTTTTATTTTTGTGAGTAAGCATATTTTTCAAATTATACATATAGTTTCATTATGCATTAAAATGTGGAAAAGAAAAAATTCTATAATTTACAATTATTCTATAAATTATTCTGAACACAATAAAAAAAATTGTATCGTAGAAAAAATTATTTTCCAATACAATTTGCTGAGAATAAAACTTATAAAGCCTTTTTGAATTGGAATCGTCGAAAAGAAGAAGAAGAACATCAAAGAATACGTATTTAATTTTTTGTTTTTGAGAATTTATTAATAACAAAATTTTGAGATTTTATACAATTTTTATTTGTTTTGTGGCGTTTTTTCCCACTTTTAACATTGACTAGTTTAGAATAGCAAATAAAAATAAAATTCTCCGGTAAAAAAAATTATTTTTAGTTGCTATTCTAGACTGTGCCTAATTTTCGTTCTAGTCTAAAAAATTTCGTTTTTGGACATCGAATTTACTATAAATATTTTGAAAAAAATCGTGGGTTTGGGGTATTTTTTTCTATTTTTTTAAATTTTGTTTTATCTAGACCTCGCCCCACTCTGAATCTAGGTTCAAAAATTTTGTTTTTGAACACAGAATTTACTGTAAAAAAATTTTAAAAATCGTCTACGTACATTTTGAGAAAATCAAATTTCAGGTTATTAAAAAAACAATATTTTTTTTAAATCTAAAAAAAATTCTAGAATTTTTTTTTTATATTGCTTTATAACATCTCAAAAGGAAAAAAAAAAATATGAGGGTGGCGACCCTGTCGATAACCGGTGGAATGCCCTATATATAGTATATTAAATTTAATATACTATAAATATACATATGTATATTAAATTGAATACACAAGTTTATGCATAAAAACTTTCAGTAAAAGTGCATTAAATTTCAAGTAGATTTTTTTTTTTTTACAGTGTATAATCTCAACGTGTTGATACATTGGAAATTGACTGAATTCAAGTGCATTGCGAGTTTTTTCTTCTTTATGAATCCGCACGACATATGCAAGCGTGATTTGCTTCAAGTGCAATCGCACGATTTTTGTCCTACACGTACGTCGTAAGAGCTGCATATAATTCATTGGTGCAATGCGGAGAGAAGCTCCAGAGAAACCCGCGAGAAAAGCGTGTTAACGAAGAAAATTACCAATTCGCCGCTTCGGTAATTGAATAGTCAATTGGGGGATGTTGTATGAGGCGAGAAAAGTCCGTACACAGCATCGCGCACTCATGAGCAAAAATTCCGAAGCTTCGCTATGCACTCGCTGAGTGAGAGACGAGCAAAGACGAGTGCGAGAAATTTGTGAGGCAAATTTATCCATCAAGTACTTGCCACTCGCACGTTATATATATATATATATTCATACATATACTGTGATATATACATGGGGCATTCAATGCCAATTCCACCATCTATCTCAAATTTTTTATTTACATTTTTTAATTATAAAAATTAAAAGCTAAATTAAAAACGCCTCGATTTAAAAGTCCAAAAAATCTACAGAAAACGTCATAACATATTTTTTTAAGCAGAACAAATTATTATCCCACTTTTGCCTTGCTGTTCAAAAATTTCATTGGTTGTTATAGTATTTTTCTGATTTTTCTTTTGGATTTATAAATTCAGCCTTTTATTTTTATTTAACTTTAAATATTTATAATTATAAAACTGAAATAAAGAAAAATCTGAAAAAAATTGAGAATGCATTTTTCGTGTGGAAGAATAATATAAAAAATGGTGGAGCAGATTTGACAAGGGACGTTTTGGTAGTTGGTCCTGTTGGCATGGAATGCCCCGTGGATATGTCAGTACGAGGTATAAATATATATATATAATCGTTGATGCATCCTTTGCAATATATGTACTCGCTGTACATATTATATGTGACACGCGTGAATAAATAATGAAATACACATAAGTGGAGACAAGTGCATAAGAGAAGAGTGCGAAAGGAAAAGAAGAAAAAAAAGAATGAACCAGGTACATATCGGGGTGCAGGGTGAATAGCTGTTAATGCACTGCGGGAGACGAGCGTCGCGAAATTACCAATTCCGAGCTTAGTAATTAAACCCTCGAGCGACGCCGTGGAAAAAAAAAAGAAAAAAAAAACGTAAATTTGTTAAGCAAATAGGCCGTAGAGGGATTCAAGTGGTCGAGTGCATAGCCCTGAGTCTTGCATATATGGAGAAAAAAAATGGAGTGCAAGCTTGGCTTGCATCAACGTCGAGAGTATGCGAAGAAGCATTGTAAATTATTATAATACTGCATCAAACGATACGTGATTTTTATGCAACTTCTGTCATGCATTTTGATAATCTTTTGACTTTATATCGTGAAACTTTTGCTACTTCGTTTTTTATAAGGTTAATTTTCTAGACACTCCATTAATTTATTAATTTATTAATTTAGGTTGTTGTGAAATTTTTATTCTCGAAAAAGGCGAAGTTATTTTGTTGGGTTTTGATTTATTTGAGGGGTTACAGCTTACAGGTTGACTTTATGTGGTGCAACTTTTACCACTTTTTTTTTAAGGCTCATTTTCTAGAAATTCCATTAATTTACTAATTTAGGTAGTTGTGAAATTTTAATTCTCGAAAAAAAGCGAAGTTATTTTGTTGGGTTTTGATTTATTTGAGGGGTTACAGCTTACAGGTTGACTTTATATGGTGCAACTTTTGCCACTTTTTTTTTAAGGCTCATTTTCTAGAAATTCCATTAATTGACTAATTTAGGTAGTTGTAAAATTTTTATTCTCGAAAAAGGCGAAGTTATTTTGTTGGGTTTTGATTTATTTGAGGGGTTACAGCTTACAGGTTGACTTAATATGGTGCAACTTTTGCCACTTTTTTTTTAAGACTCATTTTCTAGAAATTCCATTAATTTACTAATTTAGGTAGTTGTGAAATTTTTATTCTCGAAAAAAGGGAACATTATTTTGTTGGGTTTTAATTAATTTGAAGGTTTAGACATGTAGTCAAGATTTTAAATCTATTTTCCAAAATCTTTTGCCACAGGTTAAAATATTCTTAAATATAAATCACCAATTTCTATTTTTTTAATCTTCCCTTATTCACTATTAAAAATATTGACATAGTGTAATTTTGCGTCCAAAGGAAGCTCTTTTACATAAACCACCATATAAAATTCGATATACAAGTACAGACAACATCCCAGTACTTTCTACTACACTGTAAAAAAATCTACTTGAAATTTAGTGTAGTTTTACTGGAAGTTTTTATTCATAAACTAGTATATTAAATTTAGTATACAATAGTAATGTAAAATTAATATATGGTACAGCACATTCAATAATTTACTTTAATTTTACAGTAAAAGTACTTTAATTTTAATAACTTGCTTTAATTTTGCTGAAAAAGTACATGAATTTTATACCATAACTATATATTAAATTTCCATGACGAGTTTGTGAATAAAAACTTCCAATCTTTTTTAACAGTGTATGTAAATGCTCTGAAAATTATAAAATCTAATTTTAATAAATTTGTAAATTAACTTCACGGTGTATAAAATTTAATATATCAGCTGTTGAATAAAATTTCCCATAATGGAAATTTGCAAATATTTTTAACACTATTTATTCTCGTTGGAAAAAAGGTTTATCAATTTCCATATATCACAGTTAATTAGCCATAAAAAATTAAAAATAAAAAACTTAAACCATATAAATACATAATGGTACAGACAACATTACAGTACTTTCTACTATGTAAATCCTCTAAAAATTATAAAATCTAATCTTCAAAAATTTATAAATTAACTTCACGGTGTATAAAATTTAATATATCAGCTTTTGAATAAAATTTCCCATAATGGAGATTTGCAAAAATCTTTATCACTATTTATTCTCCTTAAAAAAAAAGTTTTATCAATTTCCATATATCACAGTTAATTAGCCATAAAAAATAAAAAATAAAAAATAAAAAACTTAAACCATGCAAATACATAATGGTACAGACAACATTACAGTACTTTCTACTATGTAAATCCTCTGAAAATTATAAAATTTAATTTTTTTAAATTTGCAAATTTACTTCACGGTGTATAAAATTTAATATATCAGCTTTTGAATAAAATTTCCCATAATGGAAATTTGCAAATATTTTTAACACTATTTATTGTCGTTAAAAAAAAAGGTTTATCAGTTTCCATATATCACAGTTAGTTGGCCATAAAAAATAAAAAATAACAAAAAATAAAAAACTTAAACCATGTAAATACACAGTGGTACACTATTACGTTAGGCCGATGCCACAAAGCGTCTACACAATTCTACCCGAGTGTTTGTCGAGTGTACAAAAACTAGCTGGTCCCCTTTTCTCCGTTTCTCCAGCGTTCGACTCCCGCTGTAACGTCCTGGGGGGAAAGGTGAAGGGGGGGGATTGGGGTACAAGCAAAGCGAGCTTGTATTCATGACTTTAGCCTTCGCTTTGGTTGAATGCCTTGCTACGTAGATTGTTTGGCTCGTGTCTCATCTGTGGCTCGCTTCCGGGTCTCATTTCTTCAAGCTTAGCTCATATATATATATATATATATATATGTATACACTAAAAACCGTCACGGTGGTTTTCATCTCACAGAAAAGTGAGTGGCGCCTATTTGCCAAAGTATTTTCTGCACTTGAGAGATACAAAAGCATTTTCTTTGAAAGCAGCTTATAAGAAAAGGCAACTTTATTGTCCAGATCTTGTAACCTGCTGCAATAGAGCGTTTATGTGCTTAATACCAGCAAATCCTTAAAACTAGATTCACCATCAATCAATTGAGTAAATAATTCAATGATTAACGCCTAAAAAAATTGGCGAAAACTATAACAATTATCAGATTGAAGATAAAGCAGTTTAATATCGATTAAATAATCGATAAATTTTTGGTTATTAAAAAATTAGCCAGAAGGAGGCAATAATTACTGGATAATGTCGCTGATATATTAAATTTAATACACGAGTGTAGTAAAATTATTATTTTGTATATTACACCCAGAAAATATATGGTCAATTTTTAATATATATGTTTCCCTTAAAGAAAGAATGAAAGGACAACAAATTTATGGTTTTTATGATTACTGTAATAATAAATAATGTAACAGCAACTAAATTATGGCACGAATCATTATTTTTATGTTTTCTATATATTTCCTAATTTTTATTTTCATAGGATTTAGTAGAAAATATTATAATTTTTCTTGTGTATTAAAAGTGGCATTTTATTTAAAAGTTACTTATAAGCAAAGGCAACATTTTTCTCCCGATCTTGTAACAATCACTGTTAGAAAATATTGGAAGTTTTTATGCATAAACTCGTAAATTAAATTCAATATCCAATTGTGATTTGAAATTAGTGTACTTTTACCGAAAAATCAAAGTAAATTATTGAAATTACCATACCATACATTAATTTTACATCGCACTTTTGTATGAAATTTAGTACCATAAAAACTTTTAATATTTATGCTTTAAAACTTCCAGTGCATATTAAATTTTAAGTAGATTTTGTTTCCTCATAGAGGAAGCTTTGTTTTCGTGAAATGTTTTTTTTTTTTCGAGATTTTCATGTCAGAACTCAGAATGGTTTAAAACGTCCAGAAAAGTGATTTAGAAAAAATGTCTGTATATGTGTGTGTGTGTGTGCGTATGTGCACAATTTTTAAGATATCGGGCTCAAATTTGAACCACGAGTAAATTGTCGTTAAACAAGGTATGGGATTGAATTTGGAGTTAATCCATCAAGGTGTTCAAAATTTATGGCATTTTGAATTTTTTGGAGAATGTCAGCTCGGGCTCTAACTCCCGCAATTTTTATGATATCCGGCTCAAACTTGGACCAGAAGTGTACTGTTATCAAATAGTGTTTGGTATTAAATATGGTGTCAATCCGTTAAGGGGTTCACAATTTATGGCATTTAAAAATTTTTTGACATTTTTTGTTCGTGCCCTAACTTTCGCAATTTTTAAGATATCGGGCTCAAATTTGGTCCACAAGTGGACTGTTATTGAATAAAGTTTGGGAGTGAATTTGACGTCAATCCGTTAAGGGGTTTAAAATTGATGGCATTTTGAATTTTTTGTTCGTGCTCTAACATCCGCAATTTTTAAGATATCGGGCTCAAATTTGGTCCACAAGTAGAGTGTGGGTAAACTAAGCATCAGTTCGAATCTGGCGAGAATCTGTCAAGGGGTTCCAAACTAATGCCATTTAAATTTTTTTTAAACAAGGCTGCAAAGTAGAACTTTGCAAATTGCTTCCTCATTATTGTTGGATTTTTACAAAGCTTTCTCTATGAGGAAGCCAAAATAGATTAACATACATTCTTATAGAGATTTGTAAAAATCCAACAAATTAAGGAAGCAATTTGTGAAGCTTTTTTTTACAGTGAAGCTGTAATAGTGCGTTTATGTGTTTAGCACCAGCAAGTGCTTAAAACGAGGTGCTGCACCACGCCCACCATCAAGAGCAAACACTTTGACGATTCAACGTCGAACACTGATCCCAATTGTTGTATATTGCTGGAACATATGCCCGGCGCCGAACCGCAGGCTCGCACCCCTCAATCAATGGCAGCCAACGAACCCTCCGGCTGTTTGTCATTGTAACTAATAGAAATAATCTAGGGCTGCAGGTTTGCCCGATTTCTGTAAATGACTCTCTTCTGATCAGACTTATCAGTGTTATGGATATAACAATAAATCCGGATAAAGTCAGCGTGTTTTATTGGGACGTTTGGGGTGATGCAGCTCTAAGGAGGTTTCATTAGTTTGCTGGAGGATTAGCTTGATTGCTTACTGCTGGGGTGAATTGCCAGATTTCAAGCAAGTTTGCCATAATTGATGCAAATCAGGTAATCGGATCATAAGAGTATTTTTAATATTTGTAATTGTAGCTTATGTTAATTGCTTTTTTTGTTTTCTATTTTGTAGGGCAAAGTGGGGAGGTATCATTTTTTGTAAACCTCCAAGCAAACATTGAAATCAAATCACAAGAGTTTATTTAATAATTGTAATTCCAGCTTATGTTAATTGACTTTCTCTTTTGCTTTTAGGACAAAGTTGAAACAGAGGAATTTTTTTTTATGGACCTCAAAGCAAATATTTAGATCACATCACAAGATTATATTTAATAATTGTTATTCCAGCTTATGTTAATTGGAATTTCCTTTCAATTCTAGGATGAAGATAAAAAAATATTAAAAAATCTATAGATCCTTAAGTGAATATTGAGATTTTAAATAATCGTAACTTCAGATATTTTTTTATAGACCTCAAAGGAAATATTGAGATCAAATCTTAAGATTTATTAATTGCAATTCTTGCTTATGTCAATTGACTTTTTGTTTTATATTTAGGATAAAATGGAGAAGTACTTTTTTTAATGGATCTCAAAGCGAATATTGAGATCAAATCTCAAGATTATATTTAATAATCGTAATTGCAGTTTATGCTAATTGGCTTTTCCTTTTGATTCTAGGATGGAGATAAAAAAATATTTAAAAATCCATATATCCTTAAACAATTATTGAGACCAAATCTATAAAAAGACTGTATTTATTAATTGTAATTCTTGCTTATGTCAATTGACTTTTTGTTTTATATTTACAGTAAAATGGAGGAGGAATTTTTTTATAGACCTCAAAGCGAATATTGAGATCAAATCTCAAGATTATATTTATTAATTGTAATTCTTGCTTATGTCAATTGACTTTTTGTTTTATATTTAGGATAAAATAGAGAGGAGGAATTAAAAAAAATGAATCTCAAAACGAATATTGAGATCTAATCTCAAGATTATATTTAATAATTGTAATTCCAGCTTAAGCTAATTGGCTTTTCCTTTTGATTCTGGGATGAAGATAATAGAATATTAAAAAATCTATAGATCCTGAAACGAATATTGAGATTAAATCTGAAGATTATATTTATTAATTGTAATTCTTGCTTATGTCAATTGACTTTTTGTTTTATAATATTTAGGACAAAATGGAGAGGAGGGATTTTTTAAAATGGATCTCAAAGCGAATATTGATATATTTCCACCTGGCTCTGCCATTGGTGCTGTTCTTCTATACGTTTCTCGAGAGTCGCGCGTGACCCATTCAATGCCGTCCCTACTTAACCACCCAACCGCCCTCTTATCTACCTATTTAGCATTTCAATTTTTATACGTTTTACGATTTCCTGTTGCGTAGCTTGGCTGTCTTTATGCTAATATATCCGGCACAATGTTCGCCCCCAAATTACGTATACCAAGAGCTTTCTTTCTCTGTCAATCGCGCAGTGTTTGCCAAACGTATTGCACGCGCCGAGAGAATTATGAAGGCCAATAAACCCACAATCTGCCACCGTCATGGTTTGGTACTTTGAGGGCGAATTCTCACAGATAACCACGTTTTGAAATCGAAAAGAATGATGTTTCGATTTTTTTTCCAAATTCAATAAGGCTTAAGTCACCACGAAATTAATCGTTCAGCGATAGATTATTATAGGTTTTTAGAAAAATCAATGGTTTCAGAACAAATTCAGAAACTCTTGTTGTTTTTATTCTTTAAATAGAATGTAAACTCTTCTTCTTGTTTATCTAAAAAAACATTTACACCTACACTCTTCTTTTTCTAACAATAACAGAGATTTGAATTGTCTCATATTTGTCTAAAAAAAAATGTTACTTAAGAGGATGCTGGAGTAGATTTTTTTACCGACTTTGGTCGGTAAAAATAGGCGATTTCGTAGTATACACTATTCATCGAAAATATGCTACAAATATACGTCAAATTTTGCAGGGATGTAATAAAAACATTCATGCTTGGGTGTCCGGTCGAATTACTGTTCAAAACATACAAGAAATGTAAGAAATTGCATATTACTGAACCTCTCAAAAACCAATATGGCCGCTCGAAATGTCAACAGGTCCTTTGAGGTAAGATATAAACGTTTCTGGAACTCAGATGTGTTAAATTAGACCGGACACCCATTCTTTGATTATTCCTGAACCTTTCAAAACCATCGGAATGTCGATTACACGAACCAAATCCACGAATAGTGTATACTACGATTGCAAAGACTGTTTGCTTTTCGCACAGGCTCAGAGCTGGTAAAGAGCATGAATATAGTTCCGTCATTAGGAGACAGGTGGCGCTGACGTAGTCTGTTTACTTTTGGGAAAAGCTCCGAGCCTCTGCAATGCGACCGTAGTATACACTATATATGGATTTGGCTTGTGTAGTTAACATTCTGATGGTTTTGGAATATTTAGAAATCATCACAGAATTGACGTCCGGTCTGATTTTACATATCTAATTTCCAGAAACAATTATATCTTACAGCAAAGGTCTGTTGATATATGGTGTGCGGCCATTTTGCTTTCGGTATCTTTTGCCAAAAGTAAGCAGACTAATCGGCGCCACCTGTGTTCTAACCGGGAAACTTACCGACCAAAGTCGGTATCAAAATCTACTCCAGCATTCCCTTAAATCACTACGAAATTAATCGTTGAGCGATAGATTATTATAGGTTTTTAGAAAAATCAACGGTTTCAGAACAAATTCAGAAACTCTTGTTGTTTTTATTCTTTAAATAGAATGTAAACTCTTCTTCTTGTTTGTCTAAAAAAATATGTACACCTACACTTTTCTTTGTCTAACAATAACAAGGATTTGAATTCTCTCATATTTGTCTTAAAAAAATGTTACTTAAACTCTTATTCTTATATTTTCAAACTAAAAAAATTAGGATTCAAATTCTTCTTCTTGCTTTTCTGACAAAAATAAGGATCTCAATTATCTTATATTTTTCTGACCGTATCTAAAGTCTTTTTTTTTAATTTTTCTAAACAAAAATAGTATTCAAACGCTTCTTCTTGCTTTTTTTGAAAAATAAGAGGAATATCTAAACTTTTCTTCTGATTTTTGTACCATCAAATTTATTATATAAATCCTCAAAAATTAATCTAAAAAAAATAGTGTCATAAAAATGGTTTCTCTTGTTCTTATTTGTCTAAAAGAAATTAGTTCTTACCTTCCATCCTGAAGTGACGAGGCCGGCGTTTCTTTTCGCAAGAACGCATTTCATTCTGATGCAAAAGGCACGCTCGAGTTCAATGTTACCAAGAGAATTTGGCTGGGGCAACGTGTGACCAGTTGAAGGATGTGGTAAGCTAAGTACATTTTCCATTTCCTTGTGATCGCACTCGGGAATGTACTCGTATATGCTGTTGCCAGTCAGTTCGACCTGCATTTGACAAAATCATTAAAAATTCGTTAGTGAAAAATTTTCATAATTATAATGGAATATATATATTTTTTTGTTAAATTCAGGATAATATTTTTTCTGTTCAATACAATAAATGAGGGGATATCTCCGACCTGGGATAATCCTAAGTGTGTGCTCGCTGTCTCGCTGATGTACATAATTTTTCCATTAGGCGCCAGCACGAATATAAATCCGTCGAGTGTCTGCAATAAATTCAACAAAAAAATTCAATTAACTCAAGAACATTGATATTTATTGATAAAATTTTATTTTATCAATATAATAATTATATATTATATATAATAATTAAATAATTAAATTCAACAAAAAAATTCAATTAACTCACGAACATTGATATTTATTGATAAAATTTCATTTTATCAATATAATAATTATATATTATATATAATAATTAAATAAATAAATTCAAAAAAAAAATTCAATTAACTCACGAACATTAATATTTATTGATAAAATTTCATTTTATCAATATAATAATTATATATTATATATAATAATTAAATAATTAAATTCAACAAAAAAATTCAATTAACTCACGAACATTAATATTTATTGATAAAATTTCATTTTATCAATATAATAATTATATATTATATATAATAATTAAATAATTAAATTCAACAAAGAAATTCAATTAACTCACGAACATTGATATTTATTGATAAAATTGTATTTTATAACATTAAAAAACATAATTTCAATATTCCAACAAGTTGTTTTATCGTATAAACATTTAAGTTTCATGCATAATTAAATTTAGTTCGAATAATTTAAATAAAAAATTCCGAAATTAATGGTATTAATTTTTTTTTCTTCTTTTTTTATGAAAACTCACTTGCAGAAGATGAGAGCCCAATTCTTTTATGGGAGTTTCTCGTGGATTCGAAGGTGATGAAGCTCCCCATTCCTTACCCAAGCCTGAAACATAGAAAAATTGAAATAAAAGAAAAATATTTTCCATTGCATTAACGTTGCATTCTGGATTTTGCATCACGTCGAGTGTTAAAACGGTCATAGGTGCACTTTAAACACTATATATGTACACACGTATTGTTATTACACTATCCACGAGTGCTTGACACACGAGACCAAGTTTGCAGATCGTTGAGACGTGTCGGTGCATTAATTACTCTCCCCCTTCTTCTGCCTATTCGTGCATCCCTTTTTCTGCATCCTCGCAACAAATTTTTCGACGCACAATTATTATTTTCATGTTTATGCAAATAATAAAGAAAATTGAAATGTTTAATCGATGCAATTATGTCGTTGAGGTGGAATTAATTTTATATAATTCTGTGAAATTTATAATAAAGCCGCTATAACGAGATAAATCACCGAAAATATTGTCCACATAAAAAAAACAACATTTTGAAGATTAAAAAATGTTCTTTCATTGATTGATCAATATTCATTATTATCTCGAAATTTATAACAAAGCAGCAGTAAAACAGAATACTTGAAAATATGTATTAAGTACATGTAAATTTTCGAGAAAAAAAAAATGATGAATTTTTTTCTAATATTTTTTTTAACGAAACATAAAATATTTATTTATTATTCTGTCCAATTTATATTGAAACTGCGATGAGCAGATTAATCAAAATTAATTCTTCTACTTATTAACACAGAACATCATTTTGAGGCGAAGAATTTATTGTCCTTTTTATTATTTTAAAAATAAAAAAATAAAAAAATAAAAAAATTACAAAATAATAAATAAATTATTATAAATAAATTATTTATTATTTTGTAAAATAATAAAATAATAAATAAAAGAAAATCAGGATTTGAAAAGTTTTTAGTCTATCACAAAAATTCACTTTAATTCGTCTCTATATAATTTTAAAAAAAATTTTTACAAAATAATAAATAAACATCAAATATATAAATATATTTCACGTTTATTTATTATTTTGTAAAATTTATTTATATAAATATATAAATATATAAATATATATATTTATTTATATAATATATAAATATATAAATATATTTGACGTTTATTTATTATTTTGTAAAAAATTTTCTTTTAAATTATATAGAGACGTATTAAAGTGAACTTTTGTGATGGACTAAAAACATTTCAAATCCTGATTTTCTGGACATAAGGAAAGGCGAAAGGATCTTCCACAAGTTGTCACGTATTCTGGGGCACGTCTCCTTCCTTGTCTGATTTTATGGGACGTTGACAAGCTTCGGAAAGGATAGAAAGAAGAACGTCGGGTAGACGTCTCAATGAGGTGGAGGATCGTGTCAGTCTGTCAATCAAACTCTTCATCTATACTCCGTATCTCTACTTTCTGCTCCATCTATTAATGAAAAATTTACATTCACCAAAAATTCCTTCGAAACCCAGAAAAAGAACGATTAATATGCCCAAAAACATATTTCCACAACATTCCAGCCTCTTTTGTGAGCAAAATTTATATTTTCATTTTTCACATTCTAAATAACGATAATTTCTAAAAAGTGCATTGAAACAATTTTTTTTAGATAAACAACGAAAAAAAAATACTGTAAAAATAAATTAAAAGTGCAGACTAATTTATTTTTTGATTAACTTTTTTTTTAACATTGAAAATTAATAGCAATAAGTTCAGATAGTTTTTTTAAACTATATAAGTATTCATTTTTATATCCAATGATAATATTGAGTAACAATATTTTTTCTAATTTTTATTTTGCTTATATATTTTATTGAAGTAAATTCTCTCAGGAAATTTTATTTCAGTAGAAAAACTATTTACGTATATATTTTCATTTTCTTGTATTCTTTTATTATTACGTTGAATTTATGTGATCAAGTTAAAAATCCCTGAGTAAATATGAAATAATAATAAGATTTTAAGGGGATTGTTTGGCTGGTTGTATAATATAGTTATGCTACCTTGTAATAATAACGCAGAGGCTTTGCATGACATGTAAATCGAAAATAAGAACAATTTATCAACAAAAAATCGAATCAAATTATACGAATTAATTTATTTCCTCAGTAAATTTATTTTTTTTTCAACCATTTAAACCTAACAATAATAATAGTAGAAAAACTATGTAAGTATATATTTTCATTTTATTTATATATTTTATTGTATTCTTTTATTATTACGTTGAATTTATGTGATCGAGTTAAAAATTACTGTGTAAATATGAAATAATAATAAGATTTTAAGGGGACTGTTTGGCTGATTGTACAATGTAGTTATGCTACCTTGTAAGAATAACGCAGAGGCTTTGCATAACATATAAATCGAAAATAAGAACAATTTGTTAACAAAAAATCGAATCAAATTATACGAATTAATTTATTTCCTCAGTAAATTTATTTTTTTTCAACCATTTAAACCTAACAATAATAATAGTAGAAAAACTATGTAAGTATATATTTTTATTTTATTTATATATTTTATTGTATTCTTTTAGAACATAAGAACAATCTATCAACAAAAACCCGAATCAAATTATACGAATTAATTTATTTCCTCAGTAAATTTATTTTTTTTCAACCATTCAAACCTAATAATAATAATAATAGTAGAAAAACTATGTAAGTATATATTTTCATTTTATTTATATATTTTATTGTATTCTTTTAAAACATAAGAACAATTTATCAACAAAAACCCGAATCAAATTATACGAATTAATTTATTTCCTCAGTAAATTAATTTTTTTCAACCATTTATACCTAATAATAATAATAGTAGAAAAACTATGTAAGTATATATTTTCATTTTATTTATATATTTTATTGTATTCTTTTATTATTACGTTGAATTTATGTGATCGAGTTAAAAATCCCTGAGTAAATATGAAATAATAATAAGATTTTAAGGGGATTGTTTGGCTGGTTGTATAATGTAGTTATGCTACCTTGTAATAATAACGCAGAGGCTTTGCATGACATGTAAATCAAAAATAAGAACAATTTATCAACAAAAAATCGAATCAAATTGTACGAATTAATTTATTTCCTCAGTAAATTTATTTTTTTTTCAACCATTTAAACCTAACAATAATAATAGTAGAAAAACTATGTAAGTATATATTTTCATTTTATTTATATATTTTATTCTATTCTTTTAGAACATAAGAACAATTTATCAACAAAAACCCGAATCAAATAATACGAATTAATTTATTTACTCAGTAAATTTATTTTTTTCAACCATTTAAACCTAACAATAATAATAGTAGAAAAACTATGTAAGTATATATTTTCATTTTATTTATATATTTTATTGTATTCTTTGATTATTACGTTGAATTTATGTGATCGAGTTAAAAATCCCTGAGTAAATATGAAATAATAATAAAATTTTAAGGGGATTGTTCGGCTGCTTGTATAATGTATTTATGCTACCTTGTAATAATAACGCAGAGGCTTTGCATGACATGTAAATCGAAAATAAGAACAATTTATCAATAAAAAATCGAATCAAATTATACGAATTAATTTATTTCCTCAGTAAATTTTTTTTTTTCAACCATTCAAACCTAATAATAATAATAATAGTAGAAAAACTATGTAAGTATATATTTTCATTTTATTTATATATTTTATTCTATTCTTTTAGAACATAAGAACAATTTATCAACAAAAACCCAAATCATATTATACGAATTAATTTATTTCCTCAGTAAATTAATTTTTGTTCAACCATTCAAACCTAATAATAATAATAGTAGAAAAACTGTGTAAGTATATATTTCCATTTTATTTATATATTTTATTGTATTTTTTTATTATTACGTTGAATTTGTGTGATCGAGTTAAAAATCCCTGAGTAAATATGAAATAATAATAAGATTTTAAGGGGATTGTTTGGCTGGTTGTATAATGTAGTTATGCTACCTTGTGAAAATAACGCGGAGGCTTTGCATTACGGGTAGATAGAAAATGGTGCGCAGCAAGCCTCTTGCACAAAGAATTGTGTCGGGGGGAAGCGATCGCTATTCTAGAGGGATGCGGCCACTTGAAATTCAATTCGCCGCCGATGTCTTGTCGAAGAAGAAGAAGCATAGGGCGAGCGACAACCGTGGCGACGCGAGCGCTTCGACAGGGAAGCTATTGTAACGCGGTTGGTAAAAGCAGCGCCCCCATGCCATGCTTACAAAGCAGTAGTCGTGGGGTGAGAGACCCTAACAATGCATTAAGTGCGCAATCACACCCATCTCATCCGATACTATTTGCCCTTTGCGCGCGTAAGTGTCCCAGCCACGTTGAATTAAGCGACGAGTGCCCTACGGTACTACTCGACGTAAAGCCACTATACAGATACCTACGAGCACTTGTACACCTCTGCGGCTCTTTCAATCTATTATTCGTTACGTACAAAAGCATTTACACGCACGAAATACATAACCTCTCTTTACCGATTAAACTCTCGAACGGTGAATTTTCATCCAACGTCAGTTATTGGTACAGCGACAAGTGAGTATTAAGGTAGTCGCACATTAACCTTTCTGAACTTTAAGACTTAACATTTTTTTATATAATAGTTAAATCCCTTCGAAATGCGATTGCAAAGTTTCAAGCTGGGTTATAGACTAAATTACCGAGAAAATAAATATTTAAAAAAGAATTCTTATGCACGGGCTCTTATGGGAAACTAACCGATTTCGTACTTCGGAACGAAAATTAACATGTATGAACTGAACTTTTATACAATATCAAATGTGCTATGGATTCCTTAGAGTGTCACGATTCCGTATAAAATATAAAAAAGGGACGTTATCGAAGTATTTGGGTGTAATTCCAACGTCAAACACATCATCGCCACTCGGAAGTTACGGATAACCGGATGTAGCGGACGATGATAGAAATCAACATAACCTCCAGTGTCAACCGGCGCCGTTTCAGCCTTTGTTTCAGCGACCCGATTTTTCGTGGCGGTTGTAGTCGTGGCGCAAAAATTAGATTTTCTATCTACTTTTTTGTTTGTTTTGTGTCACAAATTTAGCTTTAAAACGACCAAATTTAGCTCTGGCCGCGTGATGATACAATACCACTACGCGTTCAAGCGAGACTCTGATGAGATATTTTAGTTAATACAATTTAAGTTTTTTAAGTTTACGAAGCATCTACAAATACGTTTTTATTCTCATTGTGATTGATTGAATGTGTAGATATATAAAAATGTTAGCATTTACAGAATTTTCGGAACAGTGCGTCAATTGACTAGTATGGGTCGCAAGGACTACCTTAATCAATAAGAAACAAAGTGACAATAATTTTTTTGGGGCTCTGCGAGTCCCGATTTTTTCGGGTACTCGTGAATGGTTCTATGTTTAAATAACACAGCGTCAAAATAAAGCCTACAATAACACGAACAAAAATAACACATATACAATGAAAGCGGACGTGGAAATATTGTATGGAAACCCTAGCACTTCGGACCACGGTCGAATCACAGTGAAAATCACGTTTGAGTTTTGACACCGAAATTCACGGTCGTATCATGGCGGAAATCACGGACGCTTTTATATCGTTTAAGCTTTTGAGCTTGCGGACCGTGATTTTACAATAAATAACGGTTGAAATCACGGCTCTACGGAATTTTTAGTGCCGTGGTAATTCGCAAAATCGCGGTAAATTTCACGTTTCTTGGTTTTACTTGTCGTGATTTTTCTGAATTCCCGGCCCTGTAATCCGTCGTGCCGTGATTTTCTTTAGTAATCACAGTTAGAATCACGGCAGATGTCACGTTGCCGCGATGCCAATGAAATGCTGTTAGCGTCGGTATTTAATTTTTAATTACATAAAATGTGTAACATTTGAAACCCTGAAGATAAGACAACGTCGTCTTTTCTTGGTCCTCTTTTCTAAATGGCTAGACCATCTATGTCAAACGGTTAGGACATCTCCAAAACGTGGTCCTTCAGAATATGAGAACACAGCAACTTGCGATAGCTGCGTGTTTATATGCAGGAAAAAGTGAACAATCACTTGCGAGAAACGTTCCGGGTCGTTGGCCATCTAGCGGAGCTAAGCCGAGTCTCCGCGTGGCAAAAGGGAGGCTCCCGTAGTTAGTCCGCTAGATGGCGAACGAGCTGAAACTTTTCTCGCACGTGATTGTTCGTCGCTCCATGCATAAGTACGGGCTATCGTTAGTTACCGTCCACCGATGTACTGACGTGGGTCATTTTTACTGTCTTTTAAGAGTGGTACAATATATGCTAGGGTACAGAAAAATTTCCAATAGCAATTTCAGCTGTGATTCCGATCATGATTACTGGAAAAAATTCCAGCACGAAGAATTTCAGTACCGTGAATTCAGCCGTCATATAGGCCACGATTAAAAAAAAAATCACGACAAGATAAATCACAGAAACGTGAAGAAGACTTATTTATAGATTCATCTCAAATTCAATACCGATCCTCCTTTGACTCAGCTTTATTTTAAAAAAATTATTTAGCCCTATAGCTAAAAATTTGGGGAAGCTAGAGCGCGTGCAGACATTTTTCGAAAATTACAAGGCTAAATCAAATTTGAACTGAATTTTGAATTAAAAAAAAATTATCACAAACGAAGGCATCTACCAGTTTCACATGTGTGCCAAATTTCAACCCAACAATTTTGTCGGGTCGATAAATTCGTGTGAACAAATTCAAGCCATTCTTGACATATGTGGGTTTGAATTTGGAATATTGTATTTCATTAATATTGTTGTTTAATTAATTATTTCTATTTAAGTGATCGTTAATTAATTTTTTCGATTTTTTAATAATAATACTTACCACGTGGAAAAACAGCGCGCATTTTTAAGTAACTCGTTGTAAGCCTTATGATGCTTACAAAAAAGACAAATTCAAGCCATTCTCGACATATGTGGGTTTGAATTTAGAATATTGTATTTCAATAATATTGTTGTTTAATTAATTATTTCTATTTAAGTGATCGTTAATTAATTTTTTTGATTTTTTTATAATAATACTAACCGCGTGGAAAAACAGCGCGCATTTTTAAGTAACTCGTTGTAAGCCTTATGATGCTTACAAAAAAGACAAATTCAAGCCATTCTTGACATATGTGGGTTTGAATTTGGAATATTGTATTTCAATAATATTGTTGTTTAATTAATTATTTCTATTTAAGTGATCGTTAATTAATTTTTTCGATTGTTTATAATAATACTTACCACGTGGAAAAACAGCGCGCATTTTTAAGTAACTCGTTGTAAGCCTTATGATGCTTACAAAAAAGACAAATTCAAGCCATTCTCGACATATGTGGGTTTGAATTTAGAATATTGTATTTCAATAATATTGTTGTTTAATTAATTATTTCTATTTAAGTGATCGTTAATTAATTTTTTCGATTTTTTTATAATAATACTAACCGCGTGGAAAAACAGCGCGCATTTTTAAGTAACTCGTTGTAAGCCTTATGATGCTTACAAAAAAGACAAATTCAAGCCATTCTCGACATATGTGGGTTTGAATTTAGAATATTGTATTTCAATAATATTGTTGTTTAATTAATTATTTCTATTTAAGTGATCGTTAATTAATTTTTTCGATTTTTTAATAATAATACTTACCACGTGGAAAAACAGCGCGCATTTTTAAGTAACTCGTTGTAAGCCTTATGATGCTGGCCTTGTCGAGTTGGGTTGTAATGGCACAGGGAAGCGGAAGTAATCTTGCCAGTTCAAGAAATTCAAAGTTCTCCTTCTCCCGACGGCATCGAGCCGCGTTCTTACTTTTCTCTTTCATCACAACCTCCTGAGGACCGGAAGCTCCGAGGCCACCGTACGAATTGTTGTTATTATTGTGACTGGTGTTGTTGTTGTTGTTATTGTTGTTAACAGCCTGATGGAAGGGGGTCAATTCTACGGATTCCAACGAGGGACGTCGAACTGCAACATCACAAAATTTTACAATTTTATTTCACATTTAAACTATTTTTTTTTGTTTTTTTTTTCATGTGCTAATTATTTATGAACTCGACTTTAAAAAAAGTCGTACAGAGGATAAAAATTGTGGTGTAATGATTGAAATTTAGTACATGATTAAGTATGTAAATAATATAAAAATATTTTTGAAGTAAATAAGGATTATGATGCACTGCATTGCAAAATGTGTTGAAAAAAATAAAAAAATTTTGTTAAAGGATAATTACAATTTTAATTCAACGCACAATATTTGGTGTCACAAAATAAGAAAATCAATTAAATTTTCGTCTGTGGTGGAATACGAAACCGGAAGTGGAGGAAAATTTAATATGCATTGCATTGCAAAATTTATTTCATCAAACGGTAATTAAAATTTTTATTGAACGCATAATATTTGGTGTCTAAAATTAAGAAAATGTTTGTATGCCATTACATTTTCAGTAGTAAATAATTCCACCGCATAATCAATACTTAGATATTTTTAATAGTGTTTTTTTTTACATTGCAGTGTAAAAAAGCGAGGGTAAAAATTTCGTATGAGCGTTGGAGAATTTTTCGTTTGTGGTGGAATACCAAACCGGAAGTGGAGGAAAATTTAATATGCATTGCATAGCAAAATTTATTTCATCAAACGATAATTAAAATTTTTATTGAACGCATAATATTTGGTGTCTAAAATTAAGAAAATGTTTGTATGCCATTACATTTTCAGTAGTCAATAATTCCACCGCATAATCAATACTTAGATATTTTTAACAGTGTTTTTTTTTACATTGCAGTGTAAAAAAGCGAGGGTAAAAATTTCGTATGAGCGTTGGAGAATTTTTCGTTTGTGGTGGAATACAAAACCGGAAGTGGAGGAAAATTTAATATGCATTGCATTGCAAAATTTATTTCATCAAACGGTAATTAAAATTTTTATTGAACGCATAATATTTGGTGTCTAAAATTAAGAAAATCTTTGTATGCCATTATATTTTCAGTAGTAAATAATTCCACCGCATAATCAATACTTAGATATTTTTAACAGTGTTTTTTTTTACATTGCAGTGTAAAAAAGCGAGGGTAAAAATTTCGTATGAGCGTTGGAGAATTTTTCGTTTCTGGTGGAATACGAAACCGGAAGTGGAGGAAAATTGAATATGCATTGCATCGCAAAATTTATTTCATCAAACGGTAATTAAAATTTGTATTGAACGCATAATATTTGGTGTCTAAAATTAAGAAAATGTTTGTATGCCATTACATTTTCTGTAGTAAATAATTCCACCGCATAATCAATACTTAGATATTTTTAACAGTGTTTTTTTTTACATTGCAGTGTAAAAAAGCGAGGGTAAAAATTTCGTATGAACGTTGGAGAATTTTTCGTTTGTGGTGGAATACGAAACCGGAAGTGGAGGAAAATTTAATATGCATTGCATCGCAAAATTTATTTCATCAAACGGTAATTAAAATTTGTATTGTACGCATAATATTTGGTGTCTAAAATTAAGAAAATGTTTGTATGCCATTACATTTTCAGTAGTTAATAATTCCACCGCATAATCAATACTTAGATATTTTTAACAGTGTTTTTTTTTACATTGCAGTGTAAAAAAGCGAGGGTAAAAATTTCGTATGAACGTTGGAGAATTTTTCGTTTGTGGTGGAATACGAAACCGGAAGTGGAGGAAAATTTAATATGCATTGCATCGCAAAATTTATTTCATCAAACGGTAATTAAAATTTGTATTGTACGCATAATATTTGGTGTCTAAAATTAAGAAAATGTTTGTATGCCATTACATTTTCAGTAGTAAATAATTCCACCGCATAATCAATACTTAGATATTTTTAACAGTCTTTTTTTTACATTACAGTGTAAAAAAAGCGAGGGTAAAAATTTCGTATGAACGTTGGAGAATTTTTCGTTTGTGGTGGAATACGAAACCGGAAGTGGAGGAAAATTTAATATGCATTGCATCGCAAAATTTATTTCATCAAACGATAATTAAAATTTTTATTGAACGCATAATATTTGGTGTCTAAAATTAAGAAAATGTTTGTATGCCATTACATTTTCAGTAGTAAATAATTCCACCGCATAATCAATACTTAGATATTTTTAACAGTGTTTTTTTTACATTGCAGTGTAAAAAAGCGAGGGTAAAAATTTCGTATGAACGTTGGAGAATTTTTCGTTTGTGGTGGAATACGAAACCGGAAGTGGAGGAAAATTTAATATGCATTGTATAGCAAAATTTATTTCATCAAACGATAATTAAAATTTTTATTGAACGCATAATATTTGGTGTCTAAAATTAAGAAAATGTTTGTATGCCATTACATTTTCAGTAGTAAATAATTCCACCGCATAATCAATATTTAGATAGTTTTAACAGTGTTTTTTTTTACATTGCAGTGTAAAAAAGCGAGGGTAAAAATTTCGTATGAACGTTGGAGAATTTTTCGTTTGTGGTGGAATACAAAACCGGAAGTGGAGGAAAATTTAATATGCATTGCATCGCAAAATTTATTTCATCAAATGGTAATTAAAATTTTTATTGTACGCGTAATATTTGGTGTCTAAAATTAAGAAAATGTTTGTATGCCATTACATTTTCAGTAGTAAATAATTCCACCACATAATCAATATTTAGATATTTTTAACAGTGTTTTTTTTACATTGCAGTGTAAAAAAGCGAGGGTAAAAATTTCGTATAAACGTTGGAGAATTTTTCGTTTGTGGTGGAATACCAAACCGGAAGTGGAGGTAAATTGAATATGCATTCCATAGCAAAATTTATTTCATCAAACGGTAATTAAAATTTGTATTGAACGCATAATATTTGGTGTCTAAAATTAAGAAAATGTTTGTACGCCATTACATTTTCAGTAGTAAATAATTCCACCGCATAATCAAGACTTAGATATTTTTAACAGCGTTTTTTTTTACATTGCAGTGTAAAAAAGCGAGGGTAAAAATTTCGTATGAGCGTTGGAGAATTTTTCGTTTGTGGTGGAATACGAAACCGGAAGTGGAGGAAAATTTAATATGCATTGCATAGCAAAATTTATTTCATCAAACGATAATTAAAATTTTTATTTAACGCATAATATTTGGTGTCTAAAATTAAGAAAATGTTTGTATGCCATTACATTTTCAGTGGTAAATAATTCCACCGCATAATCAATACTTAGATGTTTTTAACGGTGTTTTTTTTTACATTGCAGTGTAAAAAAGCGAGGGTAAAAATTTCGTATGAACGTTGTAGAATTTTTCGTTTGTGGTGGAATACGAAACCGGAAGTGGAGGGAAAATGGCGTACAAGAACCCCTAGAACGTGGTTAACGGGGCTAACGATGCCGCAACTCTTCGTTACAGATAAAAATGTAGTTATAGCGACATCGGTGTATGTACTACGCGTATACTAACGGAGAGAGAGAAAAATCGGTAGGTCGCGCGTGCGTCACTGCGAGGAAGAAGAGCGCAAGCGAAGGGAGCAGCGGCAAAGGCCATCGTTATAAAAGGGAACGGCAAGAGAGCAACCTAACGACGTTATTCGTACACCCGCGCGACGAGACTTCTCCACGATGGAAATTCGTCTGAATAATGCATTTTTTTCCGCAGTTCCTACTCCTCTTGTCTACATCGCCAAGCGAGCTTCTGGGACCAGCGAAATTTTTTTCGAGAAGTGGTTTCGCATGCAAAGAGAAAAAGAATCATTTTTTTTTAATCTCACTTATTTCCAACCTGCTAAATATTTTGCATTCCTCATAAAGGACGTTTTTTTTTAAAAAGAGAAATTCGCATTTTTATATCAGGTTACTCAAAATGGTCTAAAGAATCGAGAAAAGTGGTTTTAAAAAATGGCCGAATGGACATTTGTGTGTGTGGAACAGGCTTGAAAAATTCAAACTGCTGTATTTCAAGAATGGCTTTAACAATCAAGCTGAAATTTGGTACATCCGTAGAGCAGCAATGTGCCTTTTTTGTAAAAATTTATGAAAAGATTGAAGCATCTTGTCAGATTTTATAAGACTTTGAATTATTCGGAAAAAGTCTCTACGCTCTGTAGCTACCGCAATTTTTTAGCTAATTAATTAAATAGTTGTTAATAAATAAAGTAATGTAAATAAACGGTTTGTATTGAATTTGAGCTAAATCTATAAAGTGGTTCGGATTTTATAGAATTTCGAATTTTCGAAAAATTCATTTTGTTATTATAATTCAAGTCAACCTCGATGAACTCAGCTTAAATTTTCTATAAGGACTAACTGATATTTAGTTGTAGTAGATATTGAATTTGGTGAATATTGACAAAGAAATTCGGATTTTATGGAATTACGAAATTTCAAAAAATTGACGTCATTCAAAATACGATCAACTTCTACAAATTTGATTTATATTTTCTACAGGGATGAACTAATATTCAACAATGTTTAATATTAAATTTGGCGAATATCGATAGAGGACTTCGGATTTTATAGCAATTTTCATTTAGCGACTCTTATAATTCTGATAATCGTTAAAAACGAGCATTAAATTTTTCTAAATTATTTAGTTCTAATTAATTTTCAAAATTTGAGATTATGTATTTACGACAATAAATCCTATAATAATTATTTATTAGTAAATTTTTAATTCTCATAAAAGAATTTTAAAAAATTGAGATTTTTTCGAGTATTTAATTTGTAAAGTTTTTTGAGTCTTTTGTTTTAGAACGATTTTGTTATTGTGAAATTGTTGGTCAACCGATTGCGCAAAAGTGGCAATAAAATTTGTTTCTGCAAAGTGATTAGACAATGACATTCTTGACCTATTCGTAGAGGCTCTTGTGTTGTTCTCGAAGAACAGTGTTTCACGGTGAATGCGTGGAGCGAAATTCAAGAGAGCAAAGGAGAAACCTGGAAAGAGTTCCTCCCCAAGACGTTATTGTAGTCGCTTTACCGGGAAGTCGACTCGCGACACATTTTACACTGTTTAGTCAATTGATGTTGATGTTCGTGTAGCGTTTTTCTCTCTCATTTTGCGCACACCTCTCGGCGCTTATTCTCCTGGAAATGCGCAATTGCTTCGACACACAACTGAGAAAAAAAACAGCAACAAAAAAATCAACCTCGCATTGAGACTCTCAGCCGCAGAAAAGGAGAAAATTTCTTGGTACCAATTCCCTCGATTTTAAGATAAAATCGTGATAAACAATCATTTGCATAAGCAAATTTTTATTAATAATTGTATCAAATTGTTCGATAATTTTGTCATTCGTATGTCGCACATAAAATTTATTTATTTTTTATTGCTACAAATTATGTGATTTTTTAGCATCTCTTAATAATTAATTCGATTAAGACAACATTTCATTGGTTTCTCGAAATAAAAATAACAAAAATTATTAAAATATTTTTTAAAAACTTGAATTTTTTTGGCATTTTTGATGCTGCATTTTGCCTTAAGATTGTTATCCTTTGGACGTAACAGCGTAATTGTCGTAGATAATAAATTTCCATGATATTGAATTTTTTAAAATTATTTGTTTACGATTTAAATATAGTTTAAAGACAACAACTGCCTCATTTTTTTGAAATTATTTTTATTTTCATAACTATTATTAAATTATAAATTTTAATAGCGAACAAACTCAATGCAAGGATTTTTTATCTTCAATGACTTGAGTGATTACTTGAAAAACAAAGAAAAGAATTGTATATTTATGTATCGCATAAGTAAATAAAATATGTCCATTTTTTTCCAATAAAAACGTCAAAATAAAACGTATATAATTTACAGTCGTACATAGATCGAAATACAAAAAATTTGGCAATCAACATTGCCGGAAAATTCATCTCAACGTTGTCAAAACGAAACCTCAATCACTTTCAACTAAAGTATAAATTACCTTTCATCGGATAACCGTTTTTCTGTGCAGCCTGTTTTCTTCTCCAGCTTGCGATGTACGGATCGCTATCCAGAACAACATTGCCCATGCGTCCATGGCTCTCAATCATGGGTGCCATGTCTTATAATTTTTTTCCAATAAATAAATCGGCAGAGAAAAAAAACGAACAAAAAAAAATCCACGATCAACGTAGAACACCAAATCCACTCGCGCACTTATAAAATAATATAACTAATAACGGAAGCACTTGCAAATATTCGCTCGTTAAAACTATAATAAATAGGAAATTTAAATAAATAAAAAGTCGGTGATAAAATAAATAATAACCGGTTTTCCGATCTCGAACCGTGAGCCGATCGACCGAGAGTTTTGTACGATGCGAGCGCGGCCCTCGGTTCATGCCGACTGTACTCTACCTAGCCAAGCCGGCTAACAAATCTCGGGTAACCTTTCGTACACAGACAGGGGGTTTGGTGTTAGAAGCCCCATGTTGTTTCTGTACGGGGGTTGGCACCACCCTTACTGTAAGCTCCACCCTTGTCTCTCTGTGCAGGGTCACTGGCTGCTGCGTTGCCTCAGCGTTGGTTAGCCGGGACGTCGCAACGTTGTAGTACAATGCAGGGGGCGCACACACGCGTGTGCGTAAGGATGCCAAGGGCGAGATGGAGGGAGGATTCTTCGTCATTGGCCAAAGGTGCTGAATGTTTTTTTTTCCTCTTGCTTTAAAAGCGAACGAGCGATGTGACAGGGAGAAAGACGGAAGGGAGACCCTGCATTGAAGAATAAGAGACGTTTTCTTCACGTGGACGATAAAACAGAAAAAACGATGGTAAAGATTTATTGAGGAGAATAATGTAGGAGTGAGAAAACCAGATTAGGCCCAAGGCACATAGTGATGGAGGTATAAAGACGATTTTTATGTGAGAATACGTTCGAACTGGATATGGGCTGTGAGATAAAAGGAAAAGTATGATTGCTTGAGTGGGAAATATGTAAGAATGTGATGTAACTATTAGGGGTGGCGGTTATGGCAAGGAAAAAACGTTGCGGTACATAAGGATGCCAAAAACGAGGTAGAGGGCGGAATGTTCGTCATTGGTCAACGGTGCTGAATGTTTTTTTTCCCTCGCTTTAAACGGGAACGAGCGACGTGACAAAGAGAAAAACGAAAGAGAGACACGGCGTCGAGAAATAAGGAACGTTTTGTTCACGTGGACGATAAAACAGAAAAAAGGTGGTAAAGATTTGTTGAGGAGAATAATGTAGGAGTGAGAAAAGCAGACGAGGTCCAAGGCACATAGTGATGAGGTATAAAGGCGATTTTGATGTGGGAATACGTTCGAACTGGATATGGGCTGAGATAAAAAGAAAAGTATGATTGCTTGAGTGGGAAATATGTAAGAATGTGATGTAACTATTAGGGGTGGAGGTTATGGCAAGGAAAAAACGTTGTGGTACGTAAGGATTCCAAAAACGAGGTAGATGGTGGATTCTTCGTCATTGGTCAAAGGTCCTGAATGTTTTGTTTCTCTCGTTTTAAAAGCGAACAAGCGATGTGACAAGGAGAAAAACGAAAGGGAGACACGGCATCGAGGAATAAGGGACGTTTTCTTCACGTGGACGATAAAACAGAAAAAACGGTGGTAAAGATTTATTGAGGAGAATAATGTAGGAGTGAGAAAACCAGATTAGGCCCAAGGCACATAGTGATGGAGGTATAAAGACGATTTTTATGTGGGAATACGTTTGAACTGGATATGGGCTGAGATAAAAGGAAAAGTATGATTGCTTAAGTGGGAAATATGTAAGAATGTGATGTAACTATTAGGGGTGGAGGTTATGGCAAGGGAAAAAAGTTGTGGTACGTAAGGATGCCAAAAACGAGGTAGAGGGCGGACTCTTCGTCATTGGTCAAAGGTGCTGAATGTTTTGTTTCTCTCGCTTTAAAATCGAACGAGCGACGTGACAAAGAGAAAAACGAAAGAGAGACACGGCGTCGAGGAATAAGGAACGTTTTCTTCACGTGGACGATAAAACAGAAAAAACGGTGGTAAAGATTTGTTGAGGAGAATAATGTAGGAGTGAGAAAACCAGATTAGGCCCAAGGCACATATTGATGGAGGTATAAAGACGATTTTTATGTGGGAATACGTTTGAACTGGATATGGGCTAAGATAAAAGGAAAAGTATGATTGCTTGAGTGGGAAATATGTAAGAATGTGATGTAACTATTAGGGGTGGAGGTAATGGCAAGGAAAAAAAGTTGTGGTACGTAAGGATGTCAAAAACGAGGTAGAGGGCGGACTCTTCGTCATTGGTCAAAGGTGCTGAATGTTTTGTTTCTGTCGCTTTAAAAGCGAACAAGCGATGTGACAAGGAGAAAAACAAAAGGGAGACACGGCGTCGAGGAATAAGAGACGTTTTCTTCACGTGGACGATAAAACAGAAAAAAAGGTGGTAAAGATTTGTTGAGGAGAATAATGGAGGAGTGAGAAAGCCAGATGAGGTCCAAGGCACATAGTGATGAGGTATAAAGGCGATTTTGATGTGGGAATACGTTTGAACTGGATATGGGCTAAGATAAAAGGAAAAGTATGATTGCTTGAGTGGGAAATATGTAAGAATGTGATGTAACTATTAGGGGTGGAGGTTATGGCAAGGAAAAAAGTTGTGGTACGTAAGGATGCCAAAAACGAGGTAGAGGGCGGACTCTTCGTCATTGGTCAAAGGTGCTGAATGTTTTGTTTCTCTCGCTTTAAAAGCGAACAAGCGATGTGACAAGGAGAAAAACGAAAGGGAGACCCGGAGTTGAAGAATAAGAGACGTTTTCTTCACGTGGACGATAAAACAGAAAAAACGGTGGTAAAGATTTGTTGAGGAGAATAATGTAGGAGTGAGAAAGCCAGATGAGGTCCAAGGCACATAGTGATGAGGTATAAAGGCGATTTTGATGTGGGAATACGTTTGAACTGGATATGGGCTAAGATAAAAGGAAAAGTATGATTGCTTGAGTGGGAAATATGTAAGAATGTGATGTAACTATTAGGGGTGGAGGTTATGGCAAGTAAAAAAGTTGTGGTACGGAAGGATGCCAAAAACGAGGTAGAGGGCGGACTCTTCGTCATTGGTCAAAGGTGCTGAATGTTTAGTTTCTCTCGCTTTAAAAGCGAACAAGCGATGTGACAAGGAGAAAAACGAAAGGGAGACACGGCGTCGAGGAATAAGGAACGTTTTCTTCACGTGGACGATAAAACAGAAAAAAACGGTGGTAAAGATTTGTTGAGGAGAATAATGTAGGAGTGAGAAAACCAGATGAGGTCCAAGGCACATAGTGATGAGGTATAAAGGCGATTTTGATGTGGGAATACGTTTGAATTGGATATGGGCTAAGATAAAAGGAAAAGTATGATTGCTTGAGTGGGAAGTATGTAAGAATGTGATGTAACTATTAGAGGTGGAGGTTATGATAAGGAAAAAAGTTGTGGTACGGAAGGATGCCAAAAACGAGGTAGAGGGCGGACTCTTTGTCATTGGTCAAAGGTGCTGAATGTTTTTTTTCTCTCGCTTTAAAAGCGAACGAGCGACGTGACAAAGAGAAAAACGAAAGAGAGACACGGCGTCGAGGAATAAGGAACGTTTTCTTCACGTGGACGATAAAACAGAAAAAACGGTGGTAAAGATTTGTTGAGGAGAATAATGTAGGAGTGAGAAAAGCAGATGAGGTCCAAGGCACATAGTGATGAGGTATAAAGGCGATTTTGATGTGGGAATACGTTTGAATTGGATATGGGCTAAGATAAAAGGAAAAGTATGATTGCTTGAGGGGGAAATATGTAAGAATGTGATGTAACTATTAGGGGTGGAGGTTATGACAAGGAAAAAAGTTGTGGTACGTAAGGATGCCAAAAACGAGGTAGAGGGCGGACTCTTCGTCATTGGTCAAAGGTGCTGAATGTTTTTTTTCTCTCGTTTTAAAAGCGAAAGAGCGATGTGACAAGGAGAAAAACGAAAGGGAGACACGGCATCGAGGAATAAGGGACGTTTTGTTCACGTGGACGATAAAACAGAAAAAAGGTGGTAAAGATTTGTTGAGGAGAATAATGTAGGAGTGAGAAAACCAGATGAGGTCCAAGGCACATAGTGATGAGGTATAAAGACGATTTTTATGTGGGAATACGTTCGAACTGGATATGGGCTGAGATAAAAGGAAAAGTATGATTGCTTGAGTGGGAAATATGTACGAATGTGATGTAACTATTAGGGGTGGAGGTTGTGGCAAGGAAAAAACGTTGTGGTACATAAGGATGCCAAAAACGAGGTAGAGGGCGGACTCTTCGTCATTGGTCAAAGGTGCTGAATGTTTTTTTTCTCTCGCTTTAAAAGCGAACGAGCGACGTGACAAAGAGAAAAACGAAAGAGAGACACGGCGTCGAGGAATAAGGAACGTTTTCTTCACGTGGACGATAAAACAGAAAAAACGGTGGTAAAGATTTGTTGAGGAGAATAATGTAGGAGTGAGAAAAGCAGATGAGGTCCAAGGCACATAGTGATGAGGTATAAAGGCGATTTTGATGTGGGAATACGTTTGAATTGGATATGGGCTAAGATAAAAGGAAAAGTATGATTGCTTGAGTGGGAAATATGTAAGAATGTGATGTAACTATTAGGGGTGGAGGTTATGGCAAGGAAAAAACGTTGTGGTACGTAAGGATGCCAAAAACGAGGTAGAGGGCGGACTCTTCGTCATTGGTCAAAGGTGCTGAATGTTTTGTTTCTCTCGCTTTAAAAGCGAACGAGCGATGTGACAAGGAGAAAAACGAAAAGGAGACACGGCATCGAGGAATAAGGGACGTTTTCTTCACGTGGACGATAAAACAGAAAAAACGGTGGTAAAGATTTGTTGAGGAGAATAATGTAGGAGTGAGAAAAGCAGATGAGGTCCAAGGCACATAGTGATGAGGTATAAACGCGATTTTGATGTGGGAATACGTTTGAATTGGATATGGGCTAAGATAAAAGGAAAAGTATGATTGCTTAAGTGGGAAATATGTAAGAATGTGATGTAACTATTAGCGGTGGAGGTTATGGCAAGGAAAAAAAGTTGTGGTACGTAAGGATGCCAAAAACGAGGTAGAGGGCGGACTCTTCGTCATTGGACAAAGGTGCTGAATGTTTTGTTTCTCTCGCTTTAAAAGCGAATAAGCGATGTGACAAGGAGAAAAACGAAAGCGAGACACGGCATCGAGGAATAAGGGACGTTTTCTTCACGTGGACGATAAAACAGAAAAAACTGTGGTAACGATTTGTTGAGGAGAATAATGTAGGAGTGAAAAAAGCAGATGAGGTCCAAGGCACATAGTGATGAGGTATACAGGCGATTTTGATGTGGGAATACGTTTGAATTGGATATGGGCTAAGATAAAAGGAAAAGTATGATTGCGTGAGTGGGAAATATACAAGAATATGATGCAACTATTAGAGGCGGCGATGCTGAATGTTTTTTTTTCTCGCTTTAAAAGCGGACGAGCGATGTGCAAGGAGAAAAACGGAAGGGAGGCATTGAGGAATTAAGAGACGTTTTCTTCGCGTCGACGATGAATTAAACCAAAAGATGGTAAATATTTGTTGAAGAGATTAATGTAGGAGTGAGAAAACTAGATTAGGCCCAAGACACATAGCGACGGAGGTATAAAGGCGATTTTTATGTGGGCATATGTTTGAACTGGATATGGGCTAAGATAAAAGAAAGATTATGATTGCTTGAGTGGGAAGTATGTATGAATATGACGTAACTATTAGGGGCGGAGGTTATGGCAAGGAAAAAAGTTGTGATTACAGTTGCTTCTGGACCACCGCTTCGCGCTAAAGTTTCGCTTAATTGTAACTTATTTTAACTTATTCCTACGTTCCATAATCTATGTACAAACTTTTTACACTCTTACATTTCATTTCGGATTTCTATACACAATTTTTAAATTTCTATTACACCTGCTTTCTCGATTGCTTCATATTTCACGTTCCTCCTTTTCTCGATTTCATTACATACTTTGCTATATTTCGTTTCAGTTCTGGTATCGATCTTATATTTTTTAAATTTCTAATGGCATTTTGTTGTACAATTTAAATCCGTCATAGTACGGATCTCCGTGTCCAACGGTCCTTTTCCTGAAGTCAACTCTTATCTGATCTGCCTGCCTCGTTCTCATCGTGCTCCCGTCTCCTTACCATCTTTATTGTCCGACTACTTTCCTCTTTCAATTTATCTGCTTCAATAAGCTTGTGTATGAATAATATCACATTGTATTCCAGTCTTTCGCTAATATTCATAAAATGCAATACCTCCACCATGCCATTTACTCTTGTTTCTCTATTGCACTGTAGTATTACACGCATTGCTTTATTTTGTACTTTTTGTAGAATTTCTAAGTACGTCTTGAAACTAAGGGTATGGGCTAAGAAAAGAGGAAAAATATGATTGCTTGAGTGGGAAATATGTAAGAATATGATGTAACTATTAGGGGCGGAAGTTATGGCAAGGAAAAAAGTTCTGGTTGTAGTGAAAAAAATGTAAAATTCTTTGGAAAATAAGAGGGGTTTACACTCAGAGAAATCGTAGTAGTACAATCAACTATAAAATGACAACTATTAATTTTTAGTCCATGTAACTATTTTCATAGTTACAGTAAATATGAAAATAGTTATGGTAACTATTGGGTAGTTATAGTAACTATTTGATAGTTGTGGCAAAAATGTATAGTTGTCACTTTATAGTTGCTAATACCATAATTTTCTCCCAGTGTAATAGGCTATCGAGAAATGAATTGAATTAAAAAGAAATTAAATTGAATTACAACCTCCTTATGATGTACTACAAATTTGATATCAATATGGTGTTGACAGTAGTGCTATATCAGTGTCATCAAGCCTTTCATACTACATATTTTTATTAAACACTGGTCGTTGTCATAACGATTGCTGTGGACTTATATAGGCACCGTTTTGGTGTTGATTTTAACATCACACTTTTAACAATGTAGACTCGCGTACGCAAATGTGAAGAAGATACATGAACAATTTCAACAACCAGATATCTTAGAATTTACATGTCTTGAAAAGTGTTTACAGCCATTCAAAAGAAATGAAATTGCTATAAAATTAGAACAACTCCATCAATTATCGCCAAATTTGACACCGATCATTATTCAACCTTACTCCATTTGTGTACCAAATTTCCCTCTAAACCCTCGCAGCTTACAAAAGTTATAGTGCAAAATGATTTTATTTGAACTTGTCAAAATGCTGTAAAATTTGAACCTCTCAACCGACACGCACCAAATACAATCCCAACACATTGGTATATAAAACAAACTACGAGGAAGCAAAATGTGATTGAAGAATGAAATTCCGAGCCTTCTTCGGATTTTTGCGTGGAAGTGCGTTTGAACAGGTTATGGCGAAAGGGAGAGCAAAAATATTATAACTTGAATGGGAAATATATTACTATATGATATAGCATTTAGAGGGTGACAAGAAAAGAGAAGAGAATGTGACAGAGAAAAAAGTGACTGAAAGAGTGAGAATATGGTGTTGATAGTAGTGCTATATCAGTGTCATCAAGCCTTTCATACTATTTTTATTATACACTGGTCATTGTCCTAACAATTGCTGTGGACTTATATAGGCACCGTTTTGGTGTTGATTTTAACATCACACTTTTAACAATGTAGACTCGCGTACGCAAATGTGAAGAAGATACATGAACAATTTCAACAACCAGATATCTTAGAATTTACATGCCTAGAAAAGTGTTTACAGCCATTCAAAAGAAATGAAATTGCTATAAAATTAGAACAACTCCATCAATTCTCGCCAAATTTGACACCGATCATTATTCAACCTTACTCCATTTGTGTACCAAATTTCCCTCTAAACCCTCGCAGCTTACAAAAGTTATAGCGCAAAATGACTTTATTCGAAATTGTCAAAATGCTGTAAAATTTGAACCTCTCAACCGACACGCACCAAATACAATCCCAACACATTGGTATATAAAACAAACTACGAGGAAGCAAAATGTGATTGAAGAATGAAATTTCGAGCCTTCTTCGGATTTTTGCGTTGAAGTGCGTTTGAACAGGTTATGGCGAAAGGGAGAGAAAAATTATTATAACTTGAATGGGAAATATATTACTATATGATATAGCATTTAGAGGGTGACAAGAAAAGAGAAGAGAATGTGACAGAGAAAAAAGTGACTGAAAGAGTGAGAATATGGTGTTGATAGTAGTGCTATATCAGTGTCATCAAGCCTTTCATACTATTTTTATTATACACTGGTCATTGTCCTAACAATTGCTGTGGACTTATATAGGCACCGTTTTGGTGTTGATTTTAACATCACACTTTTAACAGTGTATTCGCGTACCAAATGTGAAGAAGATACATGAACAATTTCAACAGCCAGATATCTTAGAATTTACATGCCTTGAAAAGTGTTTACAGCCATGCAAAAGAAATGAAATTGCTATAAAATTAGAACAACTCCATCAATTATCGCCAAATTTGACACCGATCATTATTCAACCTTACTCCATTTGTGTACCAAATTTCCCTCTAAACCCTCGCAGCTTACAAAAGTTATAGCGCAAAATGACTTTATTCGAAATTGTCAAAATGCTGTAAAATTTGAACCTCTCAACCGACACACACCAAATACAATCCCAACACATTGGTATATAAAACAAACTACGAGGAAGCAAAATGTGATTGAAGAATGAAATTCCGAGCCTTCTTCGGATTTTTGCGTGGAAGTGCGTTTGAACAGGTTATGGCGAAAGGGAGAGAAAAAATATTATAGCTTGAATAGGAAATATATTACTATATGATATAGCATTTAGAGGGTGACAAGAAAAGAGAAGAGAATGTGACAGAGAAAAAAGTGACTGAAAGAGTGAGAATATGGTGTTGATAGTAGTGCTATATCCGTGTCATCAAGCCTTTCATACTATTTTTATTATACACTGGTCATTGTCCTAACAATTGCTGTGGACTTATATAGGCACCGTTTTGGTGTTGATTTTAACATCACACTTTTAACAATGTAGACTCGCGTACGCAAATATGAAGAAGATACATGAACAATTTCAACAGCCAGATATCTTAGAATTTACATGCCTTGAAAAGTGTTTACAGCCATTCAAAAGAAATGAAATTGCTATAAAATTAGAACAACTCCATCAATTATCGCCAAATTTGACACCGATCATTATTCAACCTTACTCCATTTGTGTACCAAATTTCCCTCTAAACCCTCGCAGCTTACAAAAGTTATAGCGCAAAATGATTTTATTTGAACTTGTCAAAATGCTGTAAAATTTGAACCTCTCAACCGACACGCACCAAATACAATCCCAACACATTGGTATATAAAACAAACTACGAGGAAGCAAAATGTGATTGAAGAATGAAATTCCGAGCCTTCTTCGGATTTTTGCGTTGAAGTGCGTTTGAACAGGTTATGGCGAAAGGGAGAGAAAAAATATTATAACTTGAATGGGAAATATATTACTATATGATATAGCATTTAGAGGGTGACAAGAAAAGAGAAGAGAATGTGACAGAGAAAACAGTGACTGAAAGAGTGAGAAATCCATAGAATTCACAGGGTGAGAATAAGAAGGCGTTAGAGAGAGATAGAGAGGATGGGGAAAGCCCAAGTAATTCGGGTGCCGGACGGTACGCCGAGGGTTCGACAGCGGGTGGCAATTCGAATGTAAAGGCGATGGCTGGTGGCGGTACTGTTCCCTTGACGAGCACAGTAGGGTGCTTTTTCTTTCTTTCTTTTTTTCTCTCTCTCGCTCCTTCGCTTTTATAAACTTTGGGACCTTATCCCAAGAGTGCGTAACCCTCCCGCCCTTATATTTCCTCCATCGAACGTATCTTGACGCTACGGAATAGCCTGGGTATTTTTGCAGGTCCGCGAAATGTGATTCACTTATATTTTCTCACTTTTATTCAACCTCGACACTTCCTAAAAATAAAAGAAATATGTTTAATGAGAGACAAAATGCTTGGGGATTTTAAGTCCATTAAATTGAAGGTTTTAGTGCACAATATAAAATGAAAAAAAAAGGGAGAAACTGAAAGTAGTATTCAATGGGATTTTTATTATAAATGACAAAGGAATGTAAATCAATTTTGGTAATAGTCTAAATAATTAATAAAATTAATTGAATATTTATAATCTTAAAAGAATCAGTTTTGATTATTTACAATCATGAAAGAAAAATCTCTAAGCACGTTTGATCTACAGATTAAAAATCCTAATACTGGAAGATCGATGAAATATTTAATTTTAAATAATATCATAATTCTAGAAATTCAATGCGATTTTTAAGAATTAAAAAGTTGTCATTTTTTTTAAGCTTTCACTATTAATTAAAAATCGCTTGATGAAAAAATCATAATTCAAGAAATTCGTATATATCTTATCATCCGGTTTCCTAGAATCTGTACAAATATGTTTTCACAGTTTTTCTTATACTTCACGGCAAATACTAAGATAAGTGCAAAACCGAAATCATTTGTCTTAATAAATATTTTTTATCTCTTATTATTAATCAAGAATCTTCTGATAATCAAAATCATAATTTTCCAATTATTAATCAACACAAAAATATGGGATGAAAAAAAAATTCTCGTAATTCTGCGATATCTCAACATTTGATCTGCTTGAAATATTTAAAAATCATACTTTTTGCTTCCTCATAGAAGCGTTGTTTTCATGAAAATTTTTTTTTTCGAGATTTTCATGTCAAAACGTTTAAAATGGTCTGAAACGTCGAGAAAAGTGAAAAAAATTTAAACAACATGTAAAGTACTGCCTAATCTTCAATTGGTATAAATTTTACAAAAATCGTTTAACGCATTTTATTTTTATAAGAATTTTGAAATTTTGAAAAAAGTACGTAAATGCTCTAGCTCGACAGAATTTTAAGCTATCGGGCTGAAACTTTGTATTAAAATTGAACAAAGTGATACGACCTTTGGTATTGAATTTGGGCGAAATCGGTAAAGCGGTTCGGTTTTTATGAGATTTTTAATTTTTGGAAAAATTTTTGTTCTCCTCTAATTCAGGTAAAATTTCGACTAATCGACTGAAATTTTCTACACAGGAAAAATAACATTCAGCCCTGCAACGTACCAAATTTGGTGATGATCGGTAAAGCGGTTCGCATTTAACGTGATTTTCAATTTTTTTTAAATCTATTGGTGTCGACGTGGATTTCGTAAAACGTCAGAAATCATCAACTTCGTAAATAGTTTTCATCTTTCGCAAAGCTTCCTCTATGAGGAAGCCAAAAATAAAATAAAGAAATTTCCTCATAGAGGCGGCTTTGTAAAATGCGAAAAAGAATGAGGAAGTAATATGCAAGGTTCTACTTTGCACCTTTTTTAAAATCTCTTATTCATTAAGAATTTTTTCATAAACAAAATCATAATTTTTTAATTATTAATCAAGAATGGGTGCGGGTCAAAATAGTGAATGACCAAAATAGCAAATTTCAAAATAATAGCGATTCTATATTTAGACGTTTCTTATTTTGAAATTCGCTATTTTAGTCATTCGCTATTTTGGTCATTCGCTATTTTTTTAAATCTCTTATTCATCAAGAATTTTTTCATAAACAAAATCATAATTTCTTAATGATTAATCAAGAATGGGTGCGGGTCAAAATAGTGAATGACCAAAATAGCAAATTTCAAAATAATAGCGATTCTATATTTAGACGTTCCTTATTTTGAAATTCGCTATTTTAGCCATTCGTTATTTCGGTCATTCGCTATTTTTTTAAATCTCTTATTCATCAAGAATTTTTTCATAAACAAAATCATAATTTCTTAATGATTAATCAAGAATGGGTGCGGGTCAAAATAGAGAATGACCAAAATAGCAAATTTCAAAATAATAGCGATTCTATATTTAGACGTTCCTTATTTTGAAATTCGCTATTTTAGCCATTCGCTATTTTGGTCATTCGCTATTTTTTTAAATCTCTTATTCATCAAGAATTTTTTCATAAACAAAATCATAATTTTTTAATTATTAATCAAGAATGGGTGCGGGTCAAAATAGCGAATGACCAAAATAGTGAATTTCAAAATAATAGCGATTCTATATTTAGACGTTCCTTATTTTGAAATTCGCTATTTTAGCCATTCGCTATTTTGGTCATTCGCTATTTTTTTAAATCTCTTATTCATCAAGAATTTTTTCATAAACAAAACAATAATTTTTTAATTATTAATCAAGAATGGGCGCGGGTCAAAATAGCGAATGACCAAAATAGCAAATTTCAAAATAATAGCGATTCTATATTTAGACGTTCCTTATTTTGAAATTCGCTATTTTAGCCATTCGCTATTTTGGTCATTCGCTATTTTTTTAAATCTCTTATTCATCAAGAATTTTTTCATAAACAAAATCATAATTTTTTAATTATTAATCAAGAAAGGGTGCGGGTCAAAATAGCGAATGACCAAAATAGCGAATTTCAAAATAATAGCGATTCTATATTTAGACGTTCCTTATTTTGAAATTCGCTATTTTAGCCATTCGCTATTTTTTTAAATCTCTTATTCATCAAGATTTTTTTCATAAACAAAATCATAATTTTTTAATTATTAATCAAGAATGGGTGCGGGTCAAAATAGCGAATGACCAAAATAGCAAATTTCAAAATAATAGCGATTCTATATTTAGACGTTCCTTATTTTGAAATTCGCTATTTTAGCGGGTGCGGGTCAAAATAGCGAATGACCAAAATAGCAAATTTCAAAATAATAGCGATTCTATATTTAGACGTTCCTTATTTTGAAATTCGCTATTTTAGCCATTCGCTATTTTGGTCATTCGCTATTTTTTTAAATCTCTTATTCATCAAGAATTTTTTCATAAACAAAATCATAATTTTTAAATTATTAATCAAGAATGGGTGCGAGTCAAAATAGCGAATGACCAAAATAGCGAATTTCAAAATAATAGCGATTCTATATTAAGACGTTCCTTATTTTGAAATTCGCTATTTTAGCCATTCGCTATTTTGGTCATTCGCTATTTTGATCCCCACCCTCAAGAATCATTTTTAATTTAAAAAAATCATAATTATCGAATTATTAATCAAGAATCTTTTAATAAAAAACAAAATCATAATTTTCCAATTACTAAACAACAAAAATTGAAAAAAAAAAATTCTCGAAATTCAGCGATATCTCAACATCCGGTCTGCTAAATAGCCTGTGCAAAGGTGTATTTTCTCACCTTTTCTTGCACTTCGCGTCAAATACCGAGAGCAAAGTGCGAAAGCACCAGCATTGGGCACATGTGTTGCCAGCATGTTTCTTCCCTCGTGGACCTGTCGTCTCTTTCCACAGCCGGGTTATCCTACTTAGCATAAACTTTAACAGCCGTGGCTGGTGCCGGTGAAGAAGAGCGCAAGGTTTTACGGGGGTTGATGAGAAAATACGTGTTCCCACTGGTGAGTGTTATTCGTCTCAGTGCAACGCAGTGAGTCGTTCGTACCCTCATGTCAAATCCTGTACTTTCCGTGTCTGCGCAAGTACTTGTTTCTCCAGAGTCCCGAGGACAGGTAGAAAGACTAAGGGAAACATGTGTTTTCGACTAGAGGTATTCTTGGCAATATGTTCCCTTTCCTTCGACATTTTCTGCTACCTTTTGGGGCTTAGTCGTGAGCTGCGATACGATATAACGGTCTTGGTACTAATTTTCGTATTCTGGCAAAGGAAACAACGTACCAAACTGCGTACGTTAGGCTAGGCTAGGTTTAGGCTAGGTTAGGCTAGGTTAGGTTAGGTTAGGCTGCACTAATACGTGAAACGTTCTTCCGCTTTATTTAACTTGTGTGTTTTCTTCTTCCTTCCCAGATGTTGTGAACGAGACGCGAGAAGGTGCACACTTGGATTTTACACACTGACTGTCCAGTCAGCAATATCTTAGCAGGAAAAGTTGCACCTAGGCCTTTGACACCTTCGCGACACATCTGGACGTCAGATGTCTTCTCAGGTGTTCCAGAAACAACTTGGCTACTACTTTGCTCGTGCCTTTCACTACCAACCAAAGTCAACAACACTCGGCGAATTGATTTTTACGACTCTAAGATTTTGATTTTTTTTTTTGCTTCCTCATAGAGGAAGCTTTGTTTTCATGAAAACAATTTTTTTTGCGGTTTTGATGCCAGTATGCTTAGAATTATCCAAAACGTCGAGAAAAATGGTATTAGAAAAAATGTTCGTATGTATGTGTGTGTGTGTGTGTCCTGGGCTCCGAAAATTCGATGATCTATTACTCAGTAACCGTTCGAGCGATATGGCTCAAATTTGGCACGCAAGTGGAGTAGTTGCCTCGCTTTGAATGTTGAGATTTTTGAAAGAAAAAAAAACAGCCATTTTGATTTTATGGTACTTTTAATTTTTTGAAAAATGGGCGTGGTTGCTATAACTTTCGTAAAAATTAGACGATTTTGCTAAATAGTTGGTTATAAATAAATATACGTTCAATGTTGTTTGGCATTGCATTTGGGCGAAATCGGTAAAGCGGTTCAGATTTTATAGATGTTTGAATTTTTCGAAAAAAATCATTTTTTTTATAAATCACGTCGAATTTCACTAATTTAACCGAAATGTTTTACAGACGAAAAGGAACATGCAGCTATGCCACGTACCAAATTTGACGATGATCGGTAAAGTGGTTCAGATTTTACGACATTTTGAAATTTACAAAAAAAAACGATTTTCGCTCTAGCATCAGTAAAAGTTGATAATGCGAGACAAAAGTTTGTACTCAATGGAAATAAGAATGCAAAGTAGAACTTTACACATTGCTTCATATGTAATTTTTATTTTTTTAAATTTATAATGCCCGCTTGTCCCAAAATAAAATTGCTCATAACTCTCGAACGGCGTGACGAATCGAGATGAAAATTTACACAAAAGAGGAGGATAAACTCCGTTTTCGTTATTTCGATTAAGGTAGTCCTTGCGCATTAAGCTGAGGTCAAATAAGTTTTCGAAAAATGGGAGGGAATTGCAAACTCTTTTCGACAATATAAACAAGGCTGCAAAGTAGAACTTTGCAAATTGCTTCCTCATTATTGTTGGAGTTTTACAAAGCTTCATCTATGAGGAAGCCAAAATAGATTAACATGCTTCCTCATAGAGGTAGATTTGTAAAAATCCAACAATAATGAGGAAGCAATTTGCAAAGTCCTACTTTGCAGCCTTTTTAATTAAAAAATAGTACCTTGTAAATAGTGATAGTACCTTGTGAATTTTTATTTCACATTATTATTTATTAAATTTATTTATTACACATTAAAATTTATTTTGTGCAATTTTATTTCACGAAGTGTAAATATACAACGGACACAATTTTTTTTTTTCATCATAAAGGAAGTTTTTTTAAATAAAAACATTTATTGTGCTGATAGAGGAAACTTTGTTTTCGTGAAAATTGCGTTTTTTTCCCGGCTTTTTATGTCAGGTTTTTCAGAATGGTCCGAAACATCGAGAATAATGGCTTAGAAAAAATAAGTAATTTAGGATTTATAGCTTTTTGAATTAAAAAAATAATACTGTGTATACTCAAATTTTTGTAAAATTTACGATCTTTTGCTAAATAACTCTTCATAAGTCAGAGTTGTAAATGCCTAATACTTATAGAAATAATGATGATGATAGGATCAGCTCTATAATTATGATTTTATAATAATAACATGTAGCGATTATAATACGATGATTAAACTTTGGAATGGCTGCAAAAATTATTATTTTTCAATAAAAATTCATGGTAATCCTTCTGAAAAAATGGAAAAAAATAAATAATGCATTAAGAAAGTAATGCATTACTTATTTCTTCCATTTTTCCACTATTTCTTGCAATATTAAAGCGAAAATTAGTATTTTTTTCAGCTATTCAAATGTTTACACTCTATTTTATAATCACTCCATATTATTATTATGAAATCATAATTACAAAAGAAATTGTACTGTAAACTATATCTCATGCATTAATGGGGATTTACAACACTGTCATAAATGCAGATACATTTAATGTTGCTTGGGACTGAATTTTGCCGAAATCGGAAAAGCGGATTTTAGGAGATTTAAAATATTCGAAAAATATACTAAAATTTAGCTCAAATTCTGTACGTACACGGAATAATTGCAGTGAAATTTGCATGCAATAAATGTCAATTATTTATATTGTAAAGGAAAAAAAAATTCGACGAGGATTTTCTTTTTTATTAAAAAATTAAAAACCCAATTAAAATTATAAATCTATGTACAACATTAATTAATCGATTAATAAATTCCAAATATTTTGTAAGCTTAACCAAAACTTTATTCCATTGATCTGATAAATTATTTTTTTTAATTTCCGACACGCTCGCTACAAATGGCAAATTATTTAGATTATAGTGAAAAAAAATGCGACGAAGATTTTCTGTTTTTATTAAAAAATTAAAAAACCCAATTAAAATTATAAATTTATTTATAACATTATTTAATCGATTAACAAATTCCAAATACTTTGTAAATTTAACCAAAACTTTATTCTATTGATCTGTTAAATTATTTTTAAACATTTCTGACTCGAATGATATTGTTAATGCAGTATTTAATATTAAGCTATATCTAAAATCCACTTTGCTCGCAAAGTGAAAATAATTGTGAGAATACATAGCGCTTAGAATTCCTTATATTGGAATTATGGGTATTTCTGGTTAATCTGAAGGTGGCAGCGGCTTTTTCACTCTCGTCGACGCGGGGAAATCCCCGACCTTAAGCTTTGCAGGAGATACGGGCCACGCGCACCGGCAATTTTTCTGCACTTGTAAAGTTAATAGCCATCGGCGTGTTAGGGACAATGCGATACTACGATTTGTGCAAGGTGTGAACAGTAGAATGCCAGATGGTTTTTCCCATCCGGAAAAAAGCGTGTAAGGTGGATGTCTCCAAAGATGTTAGTTTATAGCTTCAAGATGTTTGTAATTAGAAACAAGTGTCTCATTAAATACAACAAAAGGTTGAAATATAGATTTTCCGAAAATCTATTTATCCTTTTCAGGATTTTAAACCTTTATTATTTTATTCCACAAACATTTATTGTATAATTTACGAAATTTTATTTTTTTTCTTTTAATTATTTACTGTTTTATGAAATGAGTAATTAAAAATAATAATCTCTAGAAAATATAGTATTTTGTGAATTTTTATAAAAATTCTCGAAACGTTAGTTAAGAGCTTTAAAATTTAATTTAATTTTTTATTTATAAATTTATTTTTATTTATATATATTTATTATATAAATTTACAAATTTAATTCACGAAATAATCATTTTTTTATGTTATCTGAAGTTTTATGAAAAGAGTAATTAAAAAATAATAGTCTCTAGAAAATATATAGAATTGCGTAAATTTTTATTGAAAGTCTCGAAACATTAGTTAAGACCTTTAAAATGTCTGTAATTGGATTCAAATGATTGCAATTAAATATAACAAAAGGTTGAAATATAGATTTTCCGAAAATCTATTTATACTTTTCAGAATTTTAAACCTTCATTATTTTATTCCACAAACATTTATTGTATAATTTACGAAACAATAATTTTTTTTTTAATTATTTGCTATTTTATGAAATGATTTGGTTTTACAAAAAAATACAATGTTTTGTAAATTTTAATTTAAATTCTCGAAACCTTAGTTACGAGCTTTAAAATTTAATTAAATTTTTTATTTATAAATTTAGTTTTATTTATATATTTATTATATAAATTTACAAATTTAATTTACGAAATAATCATTTTTTTAAAAGTTATCTGAAGTTTTATGAAAAGAGTAATTAAAAAATAATAGTCTCTAGAAAATATATAGAATTGCGTAAATTTTTATTGAAAGTCTCGAAACATTAGTTAAGACCTTTAAAATGTCTGTAATTGGATTCAAATGATTGCAATTAAATATAACAAAAGGTTGAAATATAGATTTTCCGAAAATCTATTTATCCTTTTCAGGATTTTAAACCTTTATTATTTTATTCCACAATCATTTATTGTATAATTTACGAAATAACAATTTTTAAAAAAAATTATTTGCTGTTTTATGAAATGATTTGCTGTTTTACAAAAAAATACAATGTTTTGTAAATTTTAATTAAAATTCTCGAAACTTTAGTTACGAGCTTTAAAATTTAATTTAATTTTTTATTTATACATTTAGTTTTATTTATATATTTATTACATAAATTTACAAATTTAATTTACGAGATAATCTTTTTTTTTAAGTTATCTGAAGTTTTATGAAAAGAGTAATTAAAAGATAATAGTCTCTAGAAAATATATAGAATTATGTAAATTTTTATTGAAAGTCTCGAAACGTTAGTTAAGACCTTTAAAATGTCTGTAATTGGGTACAAATGTTTGCAATTAAATATAACAAAAGGTTGAAATATAAATTTTCCGAAAATCTTTATCTTTTTGATTTATTCAAAAATATCTGCATCTTTATGAAAAGATTAATTAAAAAATAATAATCTGTAGAAAATATAGAATTTTGTAAATTTTCATTTAAACTCTCCAAACGTTAGTTATAGCTTCAAAAAGTTTGTGTATGTAATTGTTATATGAATTAAATTGAATTTATGTAATTGTTATAAATGAATGGAAATTTTTTTTTCATTCTTTTGTGATATGTAAATTAAAACATTTGTTCAAAAATACGTTTATTCTTTTCAGGGTATAAAACCTTAACTATTTTTTTTGACAACCATTTATTCTATAATTGATGAAATAGTGATTTTTATTTAAATTATCTGCAGTTGTATAAAAAAAAACAGTAATTGAAAAAATAAACGTTATAAAATATCGAATTTTACAGATTTTCAATCAAATCTTTTCAACGATAATTGGAAACAATGAACATTTTTTCGAGATGTTTAGTACGTTATATTTTTTCAAAATAAACATTGTCATAATTGAAAAACAATTTCAATTTTGTAAAACAGAATTTAAAAAATTCTTAGACATTAGACATTTTACAGACATTAGAAAAAAAAATTGAAATCGCAATAACATTAGAACCAGTTTACCGATTCTTACCAAATTTGGTACAGGTGATGGTTTGATGATAGTCTATTTACATACAAAATTTCAGCCCGATATCTCTTAATTTGCGGAAGTTGTAGCGCAAAAACATTTTTTTCACAATTTTCAAAATGCTGCGAAATCTGAATTTCGCAACCGATTCGCGTCATGTACAATCCCAAATGTTGTGTTATGATAACCCACTTGCGTGCCTAATTTGATGAACATTCATCGAAAATTACGATAGTTATCGTGCACACAACGAAATCTGCACACACACACATACACATACAGACATTTCGTACAAACCACTTTTCTCGACGCTTTGGACCATTCTGAGTGTATTGACATGAAAATCTCGAAAAACAAAATTTTCACGAAAACAAAGCTTCCTCTATGACGAAGCAATAATAACACACCGAGAGAAAAAGTTTCATTGATTCACGGAAATCTTTGCCAATGAAATGAAATACTTGAATTTCCATACTATCTTTTCTTTGAATGATCTCAAACTCAATGAAAAGTAGTGACATTGATTCGAAGAACCATTTCTTTAAACCAATGAACCTTTTACATTGATTTCAAAGATATCGTCTCTGACTCAATGAAACCTTCTTCTTACCAGCTCAAAATTTCGAAACCTATTTTTTCCTGAAGTACGCGGCAGATAAAGCTTAAATTTTGTGAGTATGTAAAGAAGTACGGCAGATATAGTCTAAGCTTCTGGCTCCTCGAAACTCGAAGCCGTTCGTTCGGGAGAACCGGAAAACAAAAAAGTGAGGTTAGGTGCGAGAGAGAGACCAATGAAAACGTTTCTTCGAACCAATGAAAACGTCTCTTTAAAACAATGAAACCGTTTCTTTATTATATGCTCACTAAATAAATCTTTATTTACAGGCAATGAAATCTTCTTTTTGAAATTCAAATGCACTATTTCATTGAAATCAAAGAAATATTTCGTTGAAATCAATGAAAAAAAAATCAACCCCCCCATTTCTTTGGCGTCAATGAAATCTTTTCTCTCGGTGCAACAACAAATCTCCTAAGAGCACCATAATTTATAATCTAAACCAGAGTTGCAAATCACCATTAATTCATGAGATATAGTTTACAGTACAATTTGTTTTGTAATTATGATTTCATAATAATAATATGTAGTGATTATAAAATAGAGTGTAAACATTTGAATAGCTGAAAAAATACTACTTTCCGCTTTAATATTGCAAGAAATACTGGAAAAAAATGGAAGAAATAAGTAATGCATTAAGAAACTAATTTTTTTCCATTTTTTCAAAAGGATTACCGTGAATTTTTATTGAAAAATAATAATTTTTGCAGCCATTCCAAAGTTTAATCATCGTATTACAATCGCTACATGTTATTATTATAAAATCATAATTATAGAGCTGATCGTATCATCATCATTATTTCTATAAGTATTAGGCATTTACAACTCTGGAAATAATAAACATTTTTTCGAGATGTTTAGTACGCTACATTTTTTAAAAATAAACATTGTCATAAATAAAAACCAATTTCTATTTTGTAAAACTGAATTTAAAAAATTCTGTTGTAAACGTAATAAATGGACTATGAAAGTATTTTACTCAACACCATAACCAACCATAATAATAACAACAACAAATCTCCTAAGAGCACCATAATGTATAATCTAAACAAATGAGATACTTTTTAAGGGGGACCATCAATTTTGATCCGATTTTCGCCCCTCAATTTGGCATCGATCAAATCGAAAAATCAAGAACCAGCCCCGAACACCGAAAAACACCCTTAAAGAGGGGTGAAATCTTAGCATTTTTGTATCTTTTCCAGTTTTGATATTGCATAAAATTTTCTTCGGCAGTATTACTCCTCTTCATAACAAGAATCATAGAAAAAATCAAGAACCAGCCCCGAACACCGGAAAGCACCCTTAAGGAGGGGTGAAATCTTAGCATTTTTGTAGCTTTTCCAGTTTTGATATTGCATAAAATTTTCTTCGGCAGTATTACTCCTCTTCATAACAAGAATCATAGAAAAAATCAAAATTTGGCATCGATCGTTGCTATGGTCTACACTATGGTCTACAATTCCAAAATCTGTATCACCATAACCAGCTGCAATTATGTGTCGTACGTGCTTCTCCATTCAAAGAAGCATCGTTCCAGTGAATCCCGTTTCGAAAATCCCAGCAGGCAGAAAATAATTGTATACAACGTGTGTTACCATCGAATTCTCCCACACACGGAATTTCCAATAGCAAAAGCATCGGTTGCTCGTGCCGCAAGGGATGCAACGGAATTTTGTTGGTGGTTCGTGACTGAGTCAATGAGCGAGTTTCGGTAAGTTTCGACGACTCCGCAACATCAACGCGGCTTAACGTTCCTCTTTTTTTTTTTCTCGTTTCATCTCACCTATAATATACGTTTCATCTTTGGTATTCTCTTTTTCAGACGTTTCGTTTTGTTCTGTTGCTGCGTTTCCATTGATGGAAAACTACGATTGCTACGAATTCGCTCTTAAGGTTCTTAAGGAAGGTTCACCACGTTTGTGGTACATGGAAAAGGTTTTTTAAAAAAAGGGGCCCTTAAGAGTGTCACTCGCCCTTTCGATTCATCATTTGTGAAGAAAACAGGCGGCAAAAATGTGACAACTGGAAATCCATTCGGTTATTTCATTTAGACAGGGTGTGTGTGTGATCACGCATTTATTAAGGTCCTGTTAAAGTTGGGGACCCCTTAAGGGATCTTTCCAGGGTGAAAAAAAAATCGATTTTTTTTTTCGTCTTATACATTAGTATATACGGTCAAAAACATCCTCTAAAATTTTTAAAGCGAAATTCGAAATACTTCGCTGGCATACTTTATGGATCTGGCATCGCCGATTAGTCGAAAGTACACAATTTAGGTATATGAAATTTCTACACTCGAAACTTTAAACGCGTTTTTCTCGAAACGACATTTTTCAAAACGGTGGACATTCTCCAGGGAACAGTTTTCAAGCGATCGTTTTCAAACTTTAGAAGAACATTCTTCACGCTACTCTCTATCGTGCTATGGAAGCTTTTTTTTAATCTTCCCATTTTTTAAAAAGAAAAACTGTCGAAAAAAACGGCTGAAATCGGTACTTTTTGTTCAAACCGCCGCCATTTTGTCAATTCTGATTTTAAAAAAGCCTCCATAGCGCGATAGCCAATCGCATACTAATTAATAATCCTTTGGGGTTTTTTTAGATCAAATTTGCGACCCCTAGGATGTCCACCATGAGGCTATCTTTTTTATCAACATTATTTTCAACAATAAAAAAAAAATATTTAAACAATAAAAATGGTCTTATAAAAAATCATTTTCTGTCATTCATGATTACCTTAATATGTCATAAAAATTTCAGATTAATCGGCGTGTAGTAACCGTCCGAAAAAAAATCGTGAAAATAGACGATTTTTCGGTCCGTCACACTGGAAAGATCCCTTAAACGTTTCGCTCTGTTGGCCTGAAAAAAGTTGACGTAGGTCTAATTTTTTTTTAGCTTCTAAGCACGCCACGAAATAAATTTTAGAATAATTTAGGTAATTTGTTAACTAAAAGAATTAATACTTTGAATATTTTTGAAAAGTATATTTATTGGCGATGATTTTTAAACTTTTTTTTCAAAATTTTATCGCATCTCCTTCCGATTCATCAATTATAAAGAAAACAGGCGGTAAGAAATAAGACAACTACAAATAATTTTTTTTTAATTATATGTTGGATATTTAAAAAATATTGTTTGGATATTTAGAAAATATTTTTTGGATATTGTCTAAATATTTTTCCCTTATTTTCAAAATATTTTTTGGCGACAATTTCTAATCTTCATTTTCAAAATTGTATCTCTTCTCCTTCCAATTGATAATTTCTGAAGAAAACTGGAAATCCATTTTTCAGATTATCTTTTGAATATTTAGAAACATTTTTTTTTAATATTTAAAGAATATTTTTGGGATATTCAAAAAATATTTAAAGAATATTTTTGGGATATTCAAAAAATATTTTTTGTTTATTTTCAAAATATTTTTCAACGACAATTTCTAATCTTCATTTTCAAAATTGTATCTCTTCGCCTTCCAATTAATAATTTCCGAAGAAAACTGGAAATCCATTTTTCAGATTTTTTTTTGAATATCTAGAAACATTTTTTAAAAATATTTAAAGAATATTTTTGGGTTATTCAAAAAATATTTTTTGTTTATTTTCAAAATATTTTTCAACGACAATTCCCATTCTTCATTTTCAAAATTGTATCTCTTCTTCTTCCAATTGATAATTTCTGAAGAAAACTGGAAATCCATTTTTCAGATTATTTTTTTAATATTTAGAAACATTTTTTAAAAATATTTAAAGAATATTTCTGGGATGTTCAAAAAATATTTTTTGTTTATTTTCAAAATATTTTTCAACGACAATTTTTAATCTTTATTTTCAAAATTGTATCTCTTCTCTTTCCAATTGATAATTTCTGAAGAAAACTGGACATCCATTTTTCAGATTATTTCTTTTTAATATTTAAAGAACATTTTTGGGATATTCAAAAATATTTTTTGTTTATTTTCAAAATATTTTCCAACGACAATTTCCAATCTTCATTTTCAAAATTGTATCTCTTCTCCTTCCAACTGATAATTTCCGAAGAAAACTGGAAATCCATTTTTCAGATTTTTTTTTTGAATATTTAGAAACATTTTTTAAAAATATTTAAAGAATATTTTTGGGATATTCAAAAAATATTTTTTGTTTATTTTCAAAATATTTTTCAACGACGATTTCCAATCTTTATTTTGTAAATTGTATCTCCTCCCTCCAAATTCATCATTTCTGAAGAAGACGGAAGCTGCTAAATGTGACAACTGGAAATCTATTCAGTTATTTCATTTAGAACTAACTGTGTGTGTGATCACGCATCTCTTAAGGTTCTGTTGAAGTAGGTGGCCTCGTAAACATTTGGCTCTGTTGGTTTGAGAGAGTTAGGGTTGAGAGGAAACGAGTGAGAAAAAGAGGCTACCGTAGGTCCAACTTTTCTGCTACTAAACGTTTTACCTGCAAACAAGGGGGGTGTTTTAAACCCCGCCTTCACAGACACCGCTACGATGTTCGCCTCGCCTATTTTCTACTCGTTCCTCCCAAAGAACGTGCCAGAAATTGTTATTTCTGTATATTAATATTTAAAAAAATAGAAACTTCAAATACGAAACTATAGACTATGAAGGAACAGGTCTTTTGAGAAATATTGATGGATCGGTTTGAAACTCATAAATCTGACTTCCGGTCGAAAAATATAAAAAAATCAAAACAATATTTTTTTTTTCTCTTCTCTTTTCTTGAAAGACCAAAAATAAAAAAATCGATATCTTGATATCGATTTTTGGTCTTCACTATCAATCTTAAGTCGTATATTTCACCATAGAAAATATCCGTTTCAAATCTTTTTATAGTGATTTTTTTCTGTAATTTAATATTACGACGATTTTGATTTTAGAAATAAATCCGACTTCTGGTTTAAAAAAAATTCCACCTCGATTTTCGTTTCTTCAAGATATCAAATTTTGGCAATTCTCTATTGTTCTAAAGTCGTATAGGTATTTCATATTAAAAAGTCTCGAATTTTATCACAATGATTTTTTTTATTTATTTTTCGTCTTTTCTAATTCCAAAATATATAAATACGACTTTTGGTCGAAAAACACCACGTCGATTTTTTTTTTGTAAAATATATATATATATATAGACTTGACTACGATTTTCAAATGACAGTGATTTAAAAAAAAAGTAATTTTTCGACACATTCATAAATCCTACAATATTAAAAAAAAAAAATTTGCCATATTGGCGATTAAAGAATGTAATTTAATGTCAGTAGTTATAATAATAATATATAATATTAATATAATTTAATACATATTATATGGGCGTATCTCACAAACCTTCGACTTTCACGGCCTCAAAGAATAAAAATCTAGTTATAGGAGCACAGGATCGCCAATTTTTTGTACTCATCTTAAGACCTTTAGAAAGCAATATTCGTTCATGGACAAAGCATCATATTCCGGGTGCTCGCATAAAAAATCATATTATAATTTTAACTAAAAATCATTTATTTGGTGCTAATTCATTGTAGGAAATATGTGTTATTGTGTTTTACAAGTGTTTAACTTAGTTTCAATTTAACTTTTTTTTTTAAATGACCCATTTGAAGGCATAGTTTTATCCCTTCCAATAGGTAATTTTTCTAATTCAATTTTACTCAATTCGTATGCAGAAAATGAAAAGTACAACTGGTAATGACTCTACTAACTCAAAATATAATTTAGATAATTTAGGAACGATAATAGTTTGAATTTATTATGCGAATTTATAAACTGACATTCTCGAACCTGACAATTGAATACATTTTGACCCAGAAAAAAATTGTTTCTCGTCGAGAGGTCGGGCACATCTACGAACATCTAATTCGTGATAAGAATAACGTACTCAGATGAAATTTAATTATCTTACTTGACTAGTTTGGCCGGATAACGATACGAAAAACCTGACATTTATTCTCCACGCAGCAATATGAGTCCATGTCGCAGAACGTTGCGAGCAAAATAATTGACTCTCCGACATAAATTTCACTTTATTAAATCCGTGATGATTCTACCTTCATGTGCATCCAATTCATTTGGCTCAATTAGCTTATGCTGATATTCCTGCACCATATAACGGTGGATGTCAGGTTCACCATCGAAACCGAGTGACAGACGTTCACAGGATAACCGCTTAATTTTCTGACATGTTTGGCGATTACAATTAGGTACATTATGTTCATTGCACCTTACCAGAATTTCATGATTTTTTTCTTATTTTTCTGAAGGTGCATATCAATGCTACACCCGTACGAAATGACGCGAAAATCAGAGTTACAAGCGAAAACGTTATTAATTTCCGCATTTGAACCAGGATAAAACAGTCTATTGGCGCATTATAAAACTAAATTATTTTTTTTCAGATAGATTATGCTTCGTACATCTTATTAAAAGTTTGATACTCGCGTAATTCATTCTGTGTAAATAACTATTGCATTCCGCAGTCGAGTTACACGAAAGTCAAAGGTTTGTCAGATATGCCCATATATTATGATGATAATTTAATAAAGTAGTTCTTTAATTTAATCTGAATTTTAAAAAAATATTCGTTGCACCTTTTAACCCAGATTTCTCTAGTCTCTGTGGATTACGCGGATGACATAACATCGCGTCGAAATTCCGAGGGTTACGCACACCATAACAGCTACTACCTACATTGTATTAACGTTCGGTGGCTACTACGTGTCTCTGCATAACAGGCCAAGTTTATGGGCGCGCTTTTCGTGGCTCAGGAAATTCCCTATAACGCGGCTTCATAGATACATCAACTCTCCTGTCCTGTGATTTCTGGCTGGTAGAAAAAGGCAGAACGCAGTATCTCGGCTCCTTCCAAACGTTCACCCTCTTTCGTCCGTCTAGAACTTTGCTCACTACCCTCGGAATCCAATTTGTTGTTTGTCTCCCGACAAAGATGATCTATGTACAAAAATCTCCATCTTATTTTATGGTCAACAAGAAAGGTTCTCTATACGAATGCTGACAATTTTTCGTCTCATCTTCATGTTACTTTTAGCTAAACATTAAATTATTTTCAACATTTCATATTTCTGGATATAAACAAAAATTGGAAATATTCCGGAAAAATGAAAAAAATTTATGTTGCTTCTAGTTAAGTATAAGATTTTTCTTTTTTAATTTCATATTTCTGGATATTCAATGAAAAAAAAAGCGTAATCAATTAGTCATAACTAGAATTTAAAACACAATCAAAATTTCATAAAATAACTGCATTTTTTTTTCGTTTGCTGCTATAATTATTTATTCGTGCTACCTATTTTTATTTTTTCGAAGTACGGTATTTTGAATACCTTAAATTCCGTTTTTATTATCCAACGATTTAGTAGAAAATCATAAATGGTTAACAAAATAAAATATAAAAAAATCATCATTATAAGACTGCTAAAAAAAAATTAAGAACTATAAATTTCTTTTTTATTACATGCATAATTTTTTTTCAATACCCAAAGATTTTATAGAAAATTGTAAACGGTAAAAAAAAAATAACAAATCTTGTAGTTATATTTATTCATTATGACTGTCAAAAAAATTAAATTTTAAATACCTTAAATTTCTTTTTTATTACATGCATAATTTTTTTTCAATACCCAAAGATTTTATAGAAAATTGTAAACGGTCAAAAAAATAAAAAATAACAAATCTTGTAGTAATATTTATTCATTATGACTGCCAAAAAAATTACATTTTCAATACCTTAAATTTCTTTTTTATTACATGTATAATTTTTTTTCAATACCCAAAGATTTTATAGAAAATTGTAAATGGTAAAAAAAATAAAAGATAATAAATCTTGTAGTAATATTTATCATTGTGACTGCCAAAAAAATAAATTTTAAATACTTTAAATTTCTTTTTTATTGCATAAATAATTTTTTTTAATTACCCAACGATTTAGTAAAAAAATCATAAATGATAAACAAAATTTTTGTAGGGTTTAACGGTCGAGAAAGAACGAGAAATATGTGAAAGCATCAGAGAGCTTGCACAAACGGTAGAAATGCTGAGCACGCGCGTCCATAAGGGTAGACTACACGCGTCGAGGGATCACGATACGAAAATAACAGAGGCTCATGGGTACCGAGCACGACCTGTAAATCCCGACAAATATTATCTCTACGATTCGACACATGTCTCTCATTTCTACTCGAATATGCTCGAATTAAAAAAATAACAAAAAGAAAAAAAGAACTTTAAGCGTGCGCGCATTAATCTCTCGTGCGTGGCGCTATCCAGCATTTGCAAAGGTTCTGCAACACTCCATACTACACAATCGATTACACGTGTCTAAATGTGCTGTAATAATCCTTGCAAAAATAGTAAAAATAATTATTAAATACATTTTTTTAAATCACGGTAGAAATGCTTGTAACCGGTACTTTCTGAGGTACAATATGCGACTTAAGAACGATAGTGAAGGTCAAAATTTCATATCTTGAAGAAAAAAAAGGATGTTAATCTATTTTGGCTTCCTCATAGAGGAAGCTTTGTAAAAATCCAATAATAATGGGAAGCAATTTGCAAAGTTGTACTTTGCAGGCTTGTTTAAAATTTTTTTAATGGTATTAGTTTTGAACCCCTTGACAGATTCTCGCCAGATTTGAACTGATGCTTAGTTTACCCACACTCTACTTGTGGACCAAATTTGAGCCCGATATCTTGAAAATTGTGGAAGTTAGAGCACAAACAAAAAATTCAAAATGCCATAAATTTTAAACCCCTTAACGGATTGACGTCAAATTCACCCCCAAACTTTATTTAATAACAGTCCACTTGTGGACCAAATTTGAGCCCGATATCTTAAAAATTGCGAAAGTTAGAGCACGAACAAAAAATGTCAAAAAATTTAAAAATGCCATAAATTGTGAACCCCTTAACGGATTGACACCAAATTTAATCCCAAACACTATTTGATAACAGTCCACTTTTGGTCCAAGTTTGAGCCGGATATCATAAAAAATGCGGGAGTTAGAGCCCGAGCTGACATTCTCCAAAAAATTCAAAATGCCATAAATTTTGAACACCTTGATGGATTAACTCCAAATTCAATCACATACCTTGTTTAACGACAGTTTACTCGTGATTCAAATTTGAGCCCGATATCCTAAAAATTGCGACGGCTATCGTGCTAACAAAAAATTGTGCACATACGCGCACACACACTCACATACATTCAGACAGACATTTTTTCTAAACCACTTTTCTCGACGTGTTAGACCATTCTGAGTGTCCTGACATGAAAATCGCGAAAGAAAAAATTTTCACGAAAACAAAGCTTCCTCTATGAGGATTTTCCGACCAAAAGTCGGATCTGCCCATATAGCATTTTCACATACATTGCATATACATCGTATAAACATTTGCGGATAGAGAATGTCCTATGTTCAATTGCTGTTGCAATTATTTTGTAGTCCAAAACTAACATAAAACAATAACGGACTGTTGCAGTGATATCCAGTATCTCTACACTCATGTAATGCAAAAAATGTGAACATATACATGAGAATTTTCACTGAAAAAAATGATTAAAACAAGAAAATTTTAAAATTCCGTCGCAACCTCTACATATTTTTTTATCTCATCAATGATTTACAAGGATTTATTTTTCATAATAGAGAACAGTTTTGAGGGGTGCCCCGCAAAAAAGAAAAATATTGTGTCAAAATGGACCACCCTAATGTACATCGAATGTGTTCTTGATATTCATGCGTGTATGTACCTGCATGTATATAGAATAAATATCCAGAGAATATACAAGATATACTTTTCACATTAAGGACCTAAAATGCATATACAACAAATATCTGATGCTATATGGGTGTGAATTCTGAATTCAGAACCGACCAAAAGTGACTTTTTCAAAAATCATCGTAAAAAGGCATGTAACCGGTATTTTCTGTGATAGAATATGCGACTTGATTTTTTTTAAATCCGATTTTGTTTTCCTGTCTCAACATTTTTCATATTACCCAAAAAAATCTGGATAAATTAGAAAACCATTAGAATTGCCATTGAAAAACAAATTTAGACATAACAAAATGAAATAGACTGAAAAAAAAGAAATTTAAAAAAATGTCATTAATTATTTTAATTTTCAAAATAGTCAAAAAGAAAATATATGTTTTGCAAATTTAATGTCCCATATTACCTATTTGTTATCACAGCTGCTCGATTTCAGGTGGACTGCTCCACAAGCATTTTAAAAAACTGCCAGAAGATAATTATATTATTAGACTCATTCACTTCACTATATTTTTATACCCGACAATATAATATCCCATGTTTTTTGTTCTCAGGTTCCTCGAGACGAGATAGTAATGGGACTCTAGATACGCATACATATATCATATAGAGCAGATGTGCGCTGAAGCTAAATTCTCATTTTGATACAGAGAAAATGTAGAGGCTTCTGTATACTATACGACATATACTAACATCGAGAGGCGAGAAGTGCTTACACACTCGAATCTCAGGTACAGACTCCTAAAGTGCTCGTCTAGGCATGTTTCTTCTCGGATTGTGCTGACCTGAGAATTGCATACATAGTCGTTGCTCTTTTACGTCGCTGTTTTTACTTAAGGGGAGGGAGTCAGGTAAAAAAGGCTGCAAAGTAGAACTTTGCAAATTGCTTCCTCATTATTGTTGGATTTTTACAAATCTACCTCTATGAGGAAGCATGTTAATCTATTTTGACTTCCTCATAGAGGAAGCTTTGTAAAAATCCAACAATAATGAGGAAGCAATTTGCAAAGTTCTACTTTGCAGCCTTGTTTATATTGGCGAAAAGTGTTTGCAATTCCCTCCCATTTTTCGAAAACTTATTTGACCTCAGCTTAATGCGCAAGGACTACCTTAATCGAAAAAACAAAAACGGAGTTTATTCTCCTCTTTTGTGTAAATTTTCATCTCGATTCGTCACGCCGTTCGAGAGTTATGAGCAATTCTATTTTGGGACAAGCGGTCATTATAAATTTAAAAAAATAAAAATTATATATGAAGCAATGTGTAAAGTTCTACTTTGCATTCTTATTTCCATTGAGTACAAACTTTTGTCTCGCATTATCAACTTTTGCTGATGCTAGAGCGAAAATCGTTTTTTTTTGTAAATTTCAAAATGTCGTAAAATCTGAACCACTTTACCGATCATCGTCAAATTTGGTACGTGACATAGCTGCATATTCCTTTTCGTCTCTAAAACATTTCGATTAAATGGGTGAAATTCGACGTGATTTATAAAAAAAATGATTTTTTTCGAAAAATTCAAACATCTATAAAATCTGAACCGCTTTACCAATTTCACCCAAATGCAATGCCAAACAACATTGAACGTATATTTATTTATAAACAACTATTTAGCAAAATCGTCTAATTTTTACGAAAGTTAAAGCGACCACGTCCTTTTTTCAAAAAATTAAAAGTACCATAAAATCAAAATGACTGATTTTTTATTTTCAAAAATCTCAACATTCAAAGCGGGGCCACTACTCCACTTGCGTGCCAAATTTGAGCCATATCGCTCGAACGGTTACTGAATAATAGTTCATCGAATTTTCGGAGCCCAGGACACACACACACACATACGGACATTTTTTCTAAACCACTTTTCTCGACGTTTTGGACAATTCTAAGCATACTGGCATGAAAATCTCGAAAAACAAATTTTTCATGAAAACAAAGCTTCCTCTATGAGGAAGCAAAAAAATTGATTTTGGAAATTCAATATCATCCAAATCCTATTGCATATAAAAATGCCCAACGCACTATATTGTTGTCACTCGATGAAAGGATTTTTTACTGTCGTCTGACTTGCATATGCTTTTCAATATTATCTTAAGCAAAGTTCTTAGGTTTTCCATTCTGCGCATGATTCAGATCAAACTACTAGGCAGATTGAAATGGTTGACACCTCATTTTCTTCTTCATGAAAAGATACACCGGCTAAATGGAGCAAACTATTTTTTTTCACTCCGAAAGCAAAGTTAATCACTGATTTAGAAAATAGCATAAAATTTATTTATTAATAATTATGTCACTTAAAAAATATTACCTTTTATTAATATTTGCGCCATTTAGCCGGTGTATCTTTTCATGAAGAAGAAAATGAGACGTCAATCATTCCAATCTGCCTCGTAGTTTGATTTGAATCATGCGTAGAATGGAAAACCTAAGACCTTTGCTTAAGATAATATTGAAAAGCATATGCAAGTCAGACGGCAGTAAAAAATCCTTGCATTGAGTACCAACAATATAGTGCGTTGGGCATTTTTATATGCAATAGGATTTGGATGATATTGAATTTCCAAAATCAATTTTTTGACCTGACTCCCTCCCCTTAAGGTAGTTCTTTGGAATAGTATCGAGTTCGCATAAGTTTTCGAAAAATGAGAGGGAATTGCAAACACTTCTCGATAATACAAAAATCTGAAAAAAATCATGCATATTAAAAGTTTGGAAAAGTTTAATTTTACATAATAATAATTCCAAAATGTTATTAACAAATTGATGATAAATAAAATTGTTTAACAAATCTTTCGACAACCTATTTTTTTTTCGGTAAAAATAATTCCTTTATTTTTCTGAATACGCATGAATTTAAAAAAAAAATTTAATTCACTTCGAATTTTGGGATTTTCCTCATGGAAAAAAAACGAAAAATTCAAAGTGAATTAAAAAATTTGAAAAAATTCATGCGTATTCAGAAAAATGAAGGAATTATTTTTGCCGAAAAAAAAAATAGGTTGTCGAAAGATTTGTTGAACAATTTTATTTTTCATCAATTTGTTAATAACATTCTGGATTTAAAAAATTCATTCACATTAAAAGTACTGAAAAGATTAATTTTGCATAATAATAATTCTAAAATGTTATTAACAAATTGATGAAAAAAAAATTGTTCAACAAATCTCCGGAAACCCACATTTAAAAAAAATGAAAATGATTCGTTCATGTTTCTGAATATGAATTGTTTCAAATTTTTTAATTGACTTTGATTTTTTTCTTTTTTATATGGAAAAAATACGTTAAAAAAACACAAAATTCAAAGTGAATCTAAAAATCTGAAAAAATTCATTTCACAGTTTGCCTAAAATTTAATATTGTTTATTATTTTTATTTTATTTTTCACTTCGCTGTATATTCAAAATTAATGATTGTATCAAAAATGTGTTCAGACATGAAATTTAACTTTTTAAATATATCATAGACTTACATTTTTTTCAAAATCATTCAGAATCATTTTCTGGCATTTATCGATGAATTAAAATAATAATACTTTTTTTTTTGGGAAAAGGAACATTTTCATTTTTCTGAAAATTTCATAGTTATTGCTAGAAAATGTAAAGGTGACTAAAGTAAAATGAAACATACATGAAAAATAGTGCATTTTTCTGTTCACATTTTTTTAAAATTCGAAAATCGCAACATTGAGGTGGTACTAACAGGTTTGAAATGGCCCATATATATAATATATATTTATTTGATATAACTGACTCCGTCAGTTCACTCAGTTTTTTTATATATATATTTTTTTCACCCATTCAGTCATTTTTTATTTTGCTCTGGATTATATATATATACATATTACAGTGTTATGTACGAAATGTACAGAAAAATTTGCAATCGGCAAAAATATTTTGGGGCTAAAAAAATTTTTCCAAATTCATCGCGGTTAAACTGGCAAAGAATGGGTCAAAACTAACTGTATTTGCATTATAATATATTATATTATATTATTATATAATATATTATAAATACCATCTACTGCAAAATTTTTTAACTAGCAAATTTGATTTAATATATTTTTTTAATCTTAATTGCTATATTATTTAAACGAAATAAAAAATTTAGAACCAATAAGTATTCAGCCGCGACAAAACATAATTAGAAACCCCAAAACCCCACAAACACAACATATCAGCACCTCGAATTTATGATAAATGAATAAATAAAAATAATAATAATCAAATCACAACATAATAAAGTATGTTAAATAAATAATAAAAAAAAAGAAAATCCATATAAAGTACAATTTAGCCAATACGAATTATGATTATTATATCCAATATTCGAACCAAAATAATTATGTACACTTTGTCAATAAATCCCGATTATTACTTCTATTTTAAACGGCTGTATCAGATTTAATGTTTAAAAAATGTACAAACTTGTGTATAATAAACTTTGATACTTTTTAATGTCGAAAGCAGTTTGAGCGCCTTATCTCGTGTGTCAAACCAATACAACGCCCTCTAGACGGTACATATTCTCACTTTCTCAGTCTCTGCGAATGGAAGCAAAGAAAAGAGCGAGAAAAAGTAGCGATGTAGTAGAACTGAAGCGTTCTGACTGTTACAATGTTATAACTCAAAGAAACAAACATATAGTGAACCCCATCGTCTCCTGTAGCACAACCTCTGAAGTAATCTAACACTCGTTTCGTGCTGCAAAAGCTAATTCGTTGTACTCTCGATTATTACAACTGCGTTGAAGACATTTTGTGCTGCGAGTTGAAAGTTCATATTAAAACTTGGCAGTGAAATTCGTCACTTTTTATCTGTGGTGACTAATTTCATACGTTAGATTAAATAGAATGTGAGTAATCGGTTGATAATAATATAACTGACTGTCAGTGTGACTAATTTGCCTTACAGAAAAGAAAAAATATTTTGGTAAAAATAAATTGTAGACTCATAAAGATTGATAGAATTTTTTTTAAGGGGTTAGGCCACTCCAGAGGGCCACAAAAAAGGCTTTTTTTGGGAATTTTTTTCAGAAAAACTATTAGAGACATCGATTTTTTGCGAAAGGGTATTTATTGTACATATCATTAACTGTATATAGTAATTTTTTCATAGTAATTAATTCAAAAATAGCGGCTGTACAGCGTTGTTGCGATGACATTTCTTTTTTTTTTTTGGAATCCACGGCCGGACACGCAGTTTCAGTAATTTTTTAATTATGATGAGTTTTTTTAACGGTTTTCACTTATACATAACAGTAGCTAGAGAAGTACGTAGGATTTTTTCGATACAGGCATTTTTGACAAAATGGCGAGCATCTAAAGTGAAAATTCAAAAATTTGGCTTAAAAATCGTTCGAAAATTATCAATAACAAAAAAACTATGCAACTTAAAAAAAAAATCCTACGTACTTTTGTAGATAATGTATTTTTGAAGATATATCCAAAATTTCATATAAATCGGTGGTAAACTTTTTGAGTTATGTTTCCGGCCAACTTGAAAAGAGCAGTTTTGAGATAAACGCGTTTATCTGCCGTGAACCTGCTTTGACCCTTCTCAGTACCTTTACCGAAGCGCACACAAGAGAGGTTCCCTGCTAACCGGGCGACCTCCCGTTAACCCTTTGATGCACACATTTTTATTTTTAAAAAGTTACCTTTATTTAAAATCGAGAAAGAAAACGTTGAAATATTTAAAAAATGATAATAATCTAGGTGGGATGTTAAACATCCCGCTGTGCATCAAACGGTTAAAATTCAAAAATGGGGCATTTACAAATTTTTGCCTGCAATAATCTTTTGGGACAGCATTCTAGAAACCCTAATGAGCCATTTTCAAGGAGAAAAAAAAATCGATTTTTCGAAAATTCTAGAGTGGCCTAACCCCTTAAGGTAGTTCTGTCGGTACGCCGGAGTCATAAATCTCAGAGTCTATATGACATTAAAAAATAATCATACGCATCACTTTGACTGCCTTAATAATAATATAAAAAATAATCGAGAATCCTCTGAAATTGTCGTAATCAAACTAAAATGATTATTTGTAAATAGTTGATATGTTTAGTGCGGATTTGACTTCATTTTTACGATAATTAGGTTAGGAAACGTCATTTGGCCCGGTATCGTGCACTTTGACCTGGGTTCAATTAAACATGATTCCGGAGACTTCACTTTTTTCATGATGCATCAATACCTGAATGATTTGCGAATCCATAGTACTTTTTATTTTTTCTCTATCTTTGATCTAAGTATGTTAATTTTCGATTTAAAGATCAATTTTTCCAGCCCTCCCGTGAGCGCCGTGGAAAAAGATCGATCTTCAAGTTTTAATTGTTCATTCAAATACTCGGTAAAAGCCTTCAAGATTTTGTGCAAGTAAAATTGAATAGCTAAATTACAACATGTCAAAAATTCATGCATATGAGTTTGGATTGGCTTCACGAAAGAACTACCTTAAGGAGGTTGGAGCGCTCCACACTAGTCAAATCAGTACTAAATTTTTAAAAGCGTTTCTACAATTTCAGATGGTTTAAGGGGATGCTGGAGTAGATTTTTTTGCCGACTTTGGTCGGTAAGTTTTTCGATCGCGACACAGGTGGCGCCGACGTAGTCTGTTTACTTTTGGCAAAAAATACTGAATCTCTCGAAAAACAATATGGCCGCACACGATATGTCAGCTGACCTTTACCGTAAGATTTAATTGTTTCTGGAAATTGGATGTGTAAAATCAGACCGAACGTCAATTCTGTGATGATTTCTGAATATTCGAAAACCATCAGAATGTCAAACACACAAGCCAAATCCATGTACAGTGTATACTACGGTCGCGTTGCAAAGGCTCGGAGCTTTCGCCAAAAGAAAACAGACTACATCGGCGCCACTTGTGTTCTAATCGGGAAACTTCATTCGCGCTCTTCTTGACCCACTCTGATCACGAACAGACTACGTGAACGTAGTCTGGGTTTTGCGTGGATTCCTTTTTTGTAATTGACTTTTCGACGCTCACAGAATATTCAGAGAACGCTAAAGAATGGACGTACATTTCGATTTAACGTATGTGAGTTCCAGAATCTTTTATATCTTACCAAACAGGCGATGCTGTCAAACCCTGGCGGCCATTTTGATTTCCGGAGGTTTAGTAATATACGATTTTTTTCATTTATTGTACGTTTTCACCAAATATTCGAATGTACGTCCACTCGTTTATGTTGATATTACAATCGTGTACAATTTGAAGCATGTTTGTAGCGTATTAACGAAGAATAATCAAAACTACGAAAAAGCCTGTTTTTACCGACCAAAGTCGGTAATAAAATCTACTCCAGCATACCCTTAATAATCTGTTCCAAGGTGTTAATCACATAGCAGCATTAGTTCTTGATTTTCAAATACATACACAGCTGTCATATGAACAGTAAATCGATCAACATCTCCAAATTTCCGATGCCATGTTTTTTCATCGAGTTTTGTAAAAGGGTAAACCGTAATATCAATCCGATTATGACGAAACATAGCTCATTTTGATCAGTGGAAGATCCTTAATCGATTGACCGTCCGGATTTTCTATAGTATCAGGCGTTCAAAAGTTACAGCCATTTGTATACTTGATGTTAGGTTATGATAGGATAAACAAACGGTTGTATCTTTTGAACTACTAATACGATTTTGAAAAATAGACGGCCAATCGATAGAATATCTTTTAGTAAACAAAATGAGCTATTGGTCGTCATAATCGGACTGATATTACGGTTTACTCTTTTAAAAAACTGGATGAAAAAACATAACATCGGAAATTTGCAGATTTTGATCGATTTACTGTTGATATCACAGCTGTGAATGTATTTGAATATCAAGAACTAATGCTGCTATGTGATTAACACCTTGGAACAGATTATTAAACCATCTGAAATTGTAAAAACGCTTTTAAAAATTTAGCACTGATTTGACTAGTGTGGAGCGTTCCAACCTCCTTAAATAGAATTTATAGGATTTAAAAAAAATTGTTGTCTATAATTTATTTTTACCAGGTTATTGGGATCGAAATATACTATTGAGACTAAATGGTTACTAATAGTTTTTTTTAAATTTTCACTATTAAAAATTGGTAATTTGAAAAATATACTTGAGGTTTTTTTAAGGCAAAAAAAGTGTCTTTCTTTCTGAACGAAAAAAAGAGGTTAAAGTTTAAAAACGCCCACAAAATTATGATTTAGAAATAAAAACATTTCGGAAATGTCAAACAAAATGGATGACGAATATCCTGCCAAGATTCGTATTAAATGCTATTATGATCGCAAAATAAAAGAATTCTGGCCACCGGCCAAAATTCTTCGAGTTACAACACATCGATTATCCTTTCTATTATCGAACATTTCATAAAAATGCTATTACAACTTCCCCGAATAACCCAGATAAGATTAAGTATACAAATTCTTTTCTCCGTGAAAACAAATGGCTTATTATATCGGTTGCAAATATATGTATATAATCTTGAGTAGATTCGTCACGTGGAGTTAACAAAAAAAATTGAGTCAAACTTTATCGGCTTATCAGAGCCCAAGACGTGTCCAAGACATTTTTTTCTCCCTCTCCCCCCTCTCCCCCTATAAGTTGGCTCTCTTTTTTTTATTGCTTTGTTCTCACTATCCTGAAAGAACGAAAATGCGCGCGTGCTGCGATTACGAAATACAAGAGAGAAATATTTCTTGCACAAAAGGATGAGCATTAAGGTGGTCCTTGCGCCTGGTATTCATTTTGCATAAGTTCGAGAAAAATGAGAAAAATGGTACTGCAAACACTTCTCGATGGTACAAAAATCTGAAAAAATTCATGCACATTAAAGGTACCGAAACGATTAATTTTGCATAATAATAATTCTAAAATGGTATTAATAAATTGGTGAAAAAAAAATTGTTTAACAAATCTCCCGGAAATTCACTTCTTTTTTTTAAATGAAAAAGATTCGTTCATTTTTCTGAATATGTATGAATTTTTTCAAATTTTTGAATTCACTCTGAATTTTGTGTTTTTTTAAACATATTTTTGTCATATAAAAAAGAAAATATTTAAAGTAACAATACTGAAAAATATTTGAGAATTTTGTAAATTTCCTGTTACAAAATACTAGGAATTTTAATTTTACATTTTTTTTTCTAATGCGTTTGTAAATCTCATAGGCATAAAATCAAAAGCAAAAAAAAGGAATGCAATGTGCTTTAATTTCTGAAATTACGGTTGTGATTGACCGAAAATGTATTATCCGCATTCAAATTTTTTGTTCCCGAGACGCAAGAAAATTAACGTCTTGAAAAATTCCATGATGATGAATTTTTATACAGATATAAAAGTCCTGTATATGAATTTACAAGTCGGTTAACTAATATTAAGAAATTAACTAAAATTTAACAATTTTGGTTTTTCTAATAACAAGATTACTACAGAAATTTTGTAATTTCCATTGAAATAAAAATATAAAAAATATTTAATCATTCACGTACATTTATTTACTTTACTAATGTTAATTTTGCAGTGAATGTTATACTAATCATTATTTCAGATACCAATTTTGTAAATTTCATATTAATTGTCACAGTTAATTTACAATTATCTTTAAGGGGATGCTGGAATAAATTTTGATACCGACTTTGGTCGGTAAGTTTCCCGGTTAGGACACAGGTGTCGCTGACGTAGTCTGCTTACTTTTGGCAAAAGATACCGAAAGCAAAATGGCCGCACACCATATGTCAACAGATCTTTGCTGTAAGATATAATTGTTTCTGGAAATTAGATATGTAAAATCAGACCGGACGTCAATTCTGTGATGATTTCTAAATATTCCAAAACCATCAGAATGTTAACTACACAAGCCAAATCCATATATAGTGTATACTACGGTCGCATTGCAGAGGTTCAGAGCTTTTGCCAAAAGTAAACAGACTACGTCAGCGCCACCTGTCTCCTAATGACGGAACTATATTCATGCTCTTTACCAGCTCTGAGTCTGTGCGAAAAGCAAACAGTCTTTGCAATCGTAGTATACACTATTCGTGGATTTGGTTTGTGTAATCGACATTCCGACGGTTTTGAAAGGTTCAGGAATAATCAAAGCATGGGTGTCCGGTCTGATTTAACACATCTGAGTTCCAGAAACGTTTACATCTTACCTCAAAGGACCTGTTGACATTTCGAGCGGCCATATTGGTTTTTGAGAGGTTCAGTAATATACAATTTCTTACATTTCTTGTATGTTTTGAACAGTAATTCGATCGGACATCCAAGCATGAATGTTTTTATTACATCCCTGCAAAATTTGACGTATATTTGTAGCATATTTTCGATGAATAGTGTATACTACGAAATCGCCTATTTTTATCGACCAAAGTCGGTAAAAAAATCTACTCCCCTTAAGGGGATGCTGGAGTAAATTTTGATACTGACTTTGGTTGGTAAGTTTCGCAATTAGGACACAGGTGGCGCTGACGTAGTCTGCTTACTTTTGGCAAAAGATACCGAAAGCAAAATGGCCGCACACCATATGTCAACAGACCTTTGCTGTAAGATATAATTGTTTCTGGAAACTAGATATGTAAAATCAGACCAGACGTCAATTCTGTGATGATTTCTAAATATTCCAAAACCATCAGAATGTTAACTACACAAGCCAAATCCATATATAGTGTATATTTCGGTCGCATTGCAGAGGCTCGGAGCTTTTGCCAAAAGTAAACAGACTACGTCAGCGCCACCTGTCTCCTAATGACAGAACTATATTCATGCTCTTTACCAACTCTGAGCCTGTACGAAAAGCAAACAGTCTTTGCAATCGTAGTATACACTATTCGTGGATTTGGTTTGTATAATCGACATTCCGACGATTTTGAAAGGTTCAGGAATAATCAAAGAATGGGTGTCCGGTCTGATTTAACACATCTGAGTTCCAGAAACGTTTATATCTTACCTCAAAGGATCTGTTGACATTTCGAGCGGCCATATTGGTTTTTGAGAGGTTCAGTAATATACAATTTCTTACATTTCTTGTATGTTTTGAACAGTAATTCGACCGGACATCCAAGCATTAATGTTTTTATTACATCCCTGCAAAATTTGATGTATATTTGTAGAATATTTTCGATGAATACTGTATACTACGAAATCGCCTATTTTTATCGACCAAAGTCGGTAAAAAAATCTACTCCAGCATCCATTTGATAGTGTAATTTTTAATCATTTAGTCGTGAAATTATTTAAAATACATTTTCACTGAATGAATGCCCATTGCCTGGTTGTATATACGAAGAGGGTACGACGATGGTTTTGTGTGGAATGCGGCATTGTTGAGGGGCTGCGGGCGAGCCACAGGCACTGCTGGGGAGCCGTAACAATTAGTGTAACAGCGATTCACTCCCCTAAAGCAAAGCTTCAGAGCCTCATGGACGTATTGCTGGTACTGCAGTGCACACAAGTACTCGTACACGTTGCACAGAGCTATATAACTATGACGTGTATAACAACCCTCGCGAGGGAGCTCGAGGGAAAAAAGTGTCGCGACCCTGGAAAAACGCCCGTGGTTCTTCTCTAACTCCTCTAGTTTTCTCCACCAATTCAACGTTCCGCCTCTTTGAACGCGTCTCTTTCACATTTCGTACAGTACACACTACGCCTCAGCTCTCTTCGCCTATCTTCACTAATTTTTATTATTTTTATTATTTTTATTATTTTTATTATTTTTATTATTATTTTTTTTAAATGTATTAATTCTGTTATTTTTGTTATTTAACAAATGAGTTTATCAGCATATAAACAAATGTTTATTTTACAATCATTTTTTTTCAATTTTTTTTTTTTCAAACATAATTTTTTTTTAAATGAGTGAATCCTATGGAACGCTCTAATAGAGACTCTATGCTCTAACTAATCTTTAGTACCCATTTTTCCTTCCCTTCCATTATCCTACTTATTATTATTACCATGTGACATTACATTTAAATTTGGTATGAAGCTGGACTGAATGTTATTTTTCCTGAGTAGAAAATTTCAGTCGATTTGTCAAAATTTTACCTGAATTAGAGAAAAAACGAGCATTTTTCGAAAAGTTTAAAATCTCATAAAAACCGTACCGCTTAACCGATTTGGCCCAAATTCAATACCAAAGGCCGCATCACTTTGTTTAATTCCAATACGAAGTTTCGGCCAGATAGCTAAAAATTCGTTCGAACTACAGTGTTTAGGTACTTTTTTCAAAATTTCAAAATTCTTATAAAAATTAAATCCGTCAAGCGATTTTATAAAATTTATACCAATTGAAGATTAGCCAGTACTGTATATGTTGTTCAAATTTGTAGTTTACAAGTTGTAAACTATTCGACCGAATCATACATATAGTTATATGAATTTTTGTTCTTTCATCACACACACATATATACTTCCGGGCAATTTTTCTAAACAACTTTTCTCGACGTTTCTGACCATTCAAAGTGTTCTGACATGAAAATGTTGACAATTTTTTTTTGTAATGAAAACGAATCTTCCATGAGGAAGCAAAATGAAGAAAAAAATGTTTGTGACTTTCGAGGTACTATTTTTCCCTGAGGCAAGAGCAACTCGATGGTGAAACGATTAAGGTATTCCGAGCGTGAGGTGATAGTCTTCAGAATTCTATTATTTTCGGCTATACTATAGTTTTATTACATAGAATTGTGTAAAAAAATCCCAGGCGTGGTAGCCACCCATTTAATGATTATTTATCCCTTCAAAAAGTCCAATATTAGCACAGAAAGATATGGGAAAAGCTCCTCTCCGCGTTTCAATTGCAGATTTCATTAGTCAAACATCTCGACATCGGAAAAGTAAAATATGCAATGGACACAGCAGATTTCGGAGACAAATTATCGCGCTTAAAAAACTATCCCGACCAAAGTCTTTCGCGAGAAAATATTATCTAAAGGTGTGAAAAAAAATCTAATATCACATGACAGTCATGGCGGGACCTGTGACGTATTAGCTGGCAACGCTGTACATCATCAGTTGTGCTTATGACTTTCGCCGGCGATGCGCGCGAAATTGAAAAGTATTTGACGTTAATGCCGGTCTCATTTTCAGGTTACAAATTCACATTAATAATGAGTTCTATTATTTAGTAGGCTTCATAATCCTTAATTATACATCGCATTTGTATATTAAATTTCGTACACCGGTTTGTACATAAAAACTTCCAGTACTTGTGCATTGAATTTCAAGTTTCTTTTACAGTGTGGGCATGAAAGTATTTCAAACACATTTTCATTGAATAATTGCCCATACCTGGTGTATAGAGATAAAAATAATATAATGAATAGAATAGAGGATCGAATTCATAGTGATAGGGGTGAAGAACATAGCAATAGTTGTTAGGTCGTTAGGTTAGCGGCCAGTGCGTTTTGGAGTTTTTGTCATATTTCGATTGAATTTTGACATACGCATCTATTGTTTTCATGCCCCTTCTGCAAACATGGCGCTCAATCACGTGATACGCTACAACCGCGTTGCCAGATCGTTCGTGAAGGCTCAGGAGCGTAAGATTTGAAAAAGTGAAAAATTATTTTCAAAAACAAAAATTCTGCATATTTTGTGCATCACGGAGTTTAATCGGACATTTAAAAAGATTCTCAAATAATTTCACGGTGGGACAGCGTTACATGTTCGAGAATATTAGGGGCCCCACACAGGCACCCACAAAACCCGCACCTAGGCGCTCGGAATACATTAATGACGATCTCATTTTCAGGTTACAAATTCACATTAATAATGAATTCTATTATTTGGTAGGCTTCACAATCCTTAATTATACATCGCATTTGTATATTAAATTTCGTACACCGGTTTGTACATAAAAACTTCCAGTACTTGTGCATTGAATTTCAAGTTTCTTTTACAGTGTGGGCATGAAAGTATTTCAAACACATTTTCATTGAATGATTGCCCATACCTGGTGTATAGAGATAAAAATAATATAATGAATAGAATAGAGGATCGAATTCATAGTGATAGGGGTGAAGAACATAGCAATAGTTGTTAGGTTGTTAGGTTAGCGGCCAGCGCGTTTTGGAGTTTCTGTCATATTTCGATTGAATTTTGACATACGCATCTATTGTTTTCATGCCCCTTCTGCAAACATGGCGCTCAATCACGTGATACGCTACAACAGCGTTGCCAGATCGTTCGTGGAGGCTCAGGAGCGTAAGATTTGAAAAAGTGAAAAATTATTTTCAAAAACAAAAATTCTGCATATTTTGTGCATCAGGGAGTTTAATCGGACATTTAAAAAGATTCTCAAATAATTTTACGGTGGTACAGCGTTACATGTTCGAGGATATTAGGGGCCCCGCACAGGCACCCACAAAACCCGCACCTAAGCGCTCGGAATACCTTAAATGCAATAGTTGTTAGGTTGTTAGGTTAGCGGCCAGCGCGTTTTGGAGCTTCTGTCATATTTCGATTGAATTTTGACATACGCAGTTATTGTTTTCATGCCCCTTCTGCAAACATGGCGCTCAATCACGTGATACGCTAAAACAGCGTTGCCAGATCGTTCGTGGAGGCTCAGGACCGTAAGATTTGAAAAAGTGAAAAATTATTTTCAAAAACAAAAATTCTGCATATTTTGTGCATCAGGGAGTTTAATCGGACATTTAAAAAGATTCTCAAATAATTTCACGGTGGTACAGCGTTACATGTTCGAGGATATTAGGAGCCCCGCACAGGCACCCACAAAACCCGCACCTAGGCGCTCGGAATACCTTAATGACGATCTCATTTTCAGGTTACAAATTCACATTAATAATGAATTCTATTATTTGGTAGGCTTCACAATCCTTAATTATACATCGCATTTGTATATTAAATTTCGTACACCGGTTTTTACATAAAAACTTCCAGTACTTGTACATTAAATTTCAAGTTTCTTTTACAGTGTGGGCATGAAAGTATTTCAAACACATTTTCATTGAATGATTGCCCATATCTGGTGTATAGAGATAAAAATAATATAATGAATAGAATAGAGGATCGAATTCATAGTGATAGGGGTGAAGAACATAGCAATAGTTGTTAGGTCGTTAGGTTAGCGGCCAGCGCGTTTTGGAGTTTCTGTCATATCTCGATTGAATTTTGACATACGCAGTTATTGTTTTCATGCCCCTTCTGCAAACATGGCGCTCAATCACGTGATACGCTACAACAGCGTTGCCAGATCGTTCGTGAAGGCTCAGGAGCGTAAGATTTGAAAAAGTGAAAGATTATTTTCAAAAACAAAAATTCTGCATATTTTGTGCATCAGGGAGTTTATAATCGGTCATTTAAAAAGATTCTCAAATAATTTCACGGTGGTACAGCGTTACATGTTCGAGGATATTAGGGGCCCCACACAGGCACCCACAAAACCCGCACCTAGGCGCTCGGAATACCTTAATGCCGGTCTCATTTTCAGGTTACAAATTCACATTAATAATCAATTCTATTATTTGGTAGGCTTCACAATCCTTAATTATACATCGCATTTGTATATGAAATTTCGTACACCGGTTTGTACATAAAAACTTCCAGTACTTGTGCATTGAATTTCAAGTTTCTTTTACAGTGTGGGCATGAAAGTATTTCAAACACATTTTCATTGAATGATTGCCCATACCTGGTGTATAGAGATAAAAATAATATAATGAATAGAATAGAGGATCGAATTCATAGTGATAGGGGTGAAGAACATAGCAATAGTTGTTAGGTTGTTAGGTTAGCGGCCAGCGCGTTTTGGAGTTTCTGTCATATTTCGATTTAATTTTGACATACGCAGCTATTGTTTTCATGCCCCTTCTGCAAACATGGCGCTCAATCACGTGATACGCTACAACAGCGTTGCCAGATCGTCCGTGAAGGCTCAGGACCGTAAGATTTGAAAAAGTGAAAAATTATTTTCAAAAACAAAAATTCTGCATATTTTGTGCATCAGGGAGTTTATAATCGGACATTTAAAAAGATTCTCAAATAATTTAACGGTGGAACAGCGTTACATGTTCGAGGATATTAGGAGCCCCGCACAGGCACCCACAAAACCCGCACCTATGCGCTCGGAATACCTTAAATGCAATAGTTGTTAGATTGTTAGGTTAGCGGCCAGCGCGTTTTGGAGTTTCTGTCATATTTCGATTGAATTTTGACATACGCAGCTATTGTTTTCATGCCCCTTCTGCAAACATGGCGCTCAATCACGTGATACGCTACAACAGCGTTGCCAGATCGTTCGTGAAGGCTCAAGACCGTAAGATTTGAAAAAGTGAACAATTATTTTCAAAAACAAAAATTCTGCATATTTTGTGAATCAGGGAGTTTAATCGGACATTTAAAAAGATTCTCAAATAATTTCACGGTGGTACAGCGTTACATGTTCGAGGATATTAGGGGCCCCGCACAGGCACCCACAAAACCCGCACCTAGGCGCTCGGAATACCTTAAATGCAAGAGCTGAGACTTTTGTTTTGTCGTCTAGGGAGAATGACTTTGTGTATGTGCTATATATACGTCCTCGACGAGTTTCGTCGCTCATCTCGCCCTACACGAATTCCTCGACTGTACAGCCCGTCCCTAAACAACCCTAAACTGGAAGTCACTCTGAATTAGGGAACGACGAGACGTCGAGTGTGACCGATCGTCCGAGTGTCTCAAGTATTTCATGCAGAGGAGGAATGAAAAAAAATCCTGAAGCAAAGTTGCACAAGAGAAATTAAGATACACGTGTGCTATATTTAATTGAAAAATTCAGTTTATCGAGCATTTAAATAAAATATGATTTTTCAATTAAATCAGATCAGAGACAAAATTAATATTGAGTTTTCAAAAATGCCAATAATTTAAAGAACTTTATTTTTCCATTGTACTAATTTACTCCTTTGATATTCTGCCAAAATGATACAAAGATATAAATAATTTCACGTCGAGAATTTTTTATCAAATGAATAAATATTTTTAAGCAATAAATTTTTTTTCAATATTAGAAATATACAAAATTATCTTTTAAATATTTGAAAATCATTTTTTCTCAATATTAAAAATGTACAATATTTTTTTTTAACAATTGAAAAAAAAAATGTCTATATTAAAAACGGATTAAATTATTTTTAAATAAATGATGGTGCTTGCATTCGTCGTTTAATGTTATTTGTACATTGTATTCATACGGGGGAATCGAGAACGCAATATAACAACGTAAACATTGTGCAAGTAGAGCTCGGATTGAATTTGGCACGCGTGAGAGCAACGAGCGATGTTCGGGGGCTGTGCGAGGTGAGGTGCAGAGTGGAAAGCATAAGGAATACAAGTGGAAAGAGACGAGAGACGTCAGCCGCCTGACATCATACTACCATCGCTCCCGTACGTGTCTAAGTTGAAAACACGAGCGCCACAGGGCAATTATCCATTTTTGCACGGAATTATCGCAGCTTGGGCAGATAATAGGATCGACGATAGGCGCCTCGTCCAATCTCGTAGCTAATTTTCCTTCTCGAATATCATTTTTCTTCGGTTGGCTTTTTAAATAATTTTTTATTTATTTATTCGACTTCGCAATCTAAAGATTTTCCCCAAAGATATTAACCAGTGAAACAAAAAATTATCTCCGCCGTAATTTCATTCAGATATAATTTTATGAAATTTCTACATATACATATAATGTCCAATGTCTCGAAAATAAAAAAATCTGTGAACTCAAAATAAAAAATGTCTACACTAAAAAATTAAGAAACGTCTAAACTCAAAATTAAAAATAAAAAACTATAATGTCAATTTTTCGAAAATTTCAAAATTTCATAAAATTTCCCGATTTTAGACAAATTTAATACCAAACAACATTAAGTGTATCTGCACTTATGAATAACTATTTAGCAAAATATCATAAATTTTATGAACGCTGAATCATTCTCTTCCTTTTTTGAAAAAATTCACTAAGCTATAAAATCTTAATTTCTACATATATTTTCTCAAAAATTGAAACAACTTAATCATTCTGAGGATACTGGGGTAAAAAAGAAAAAATGTCATGAAAACAAAGATTCATCTACGATGAAACAAAAGGGCTTAAAGAGACTTAACGTCTATTGCATTAAAATTACATTTTAAAAAAATTTCAGGAAAAAAAGTCGGTAGAAATAATACCAAAATTTCGCGGTGATTAGTCTCGAAGTCTTGTAAATATTGACGTAAACAAACTCGACTCTAAGTGACATCGCTGTCAATTAAAATGTAGTACCACCTGTGAAAAAATAAAAAATAAAAAAATAATATGAGTGTTGCAAGTAATTCACCAACGCATTCTCAATGCGTCTCGCGTTGTCTTTACGACTTATTGTCACCTCCACGGTTGTCACCTTTGAACTCAACGGACGTTAAAAGCGTGAGGCTCATGAATGTGAGTCTCAAACTGGAGGGATCGTCGAGCTTAGAGCGCCTGAGCGTTTTCAATTTTTCTGACATTTTCTGAGACTTTTAAAATTTTCTGACATTTTCTAAAATTTTCTGATATTTTCTGACATTTTCTGAAATTTTCCGACATTTTCTAAAATTTTCTGAAATTTTCTGACATTTTCTGACATTCTCTAAAATTTTCTAAAATTTTCTGACATTCTCTAAAATCTTCTGAAATTTTCTGACATTGCCTAAAATTTTTTGAAATTTTCTGAAATTTTCTGACATTGCCTAAAATTTTTTGAAATTTTCTGAAATTTTCTGACATTGTCTAAAATTTTCTAAAATTTTCTAACATTTTCTGACGTCTAAAATTTTCTAAAATTTTCTGGCGTCTAAAATTTTCTAAAATTTTCTGACGTCTAAAATTTTCTAAAATTTTCTGACATTTTCTGACATTCACTGAAATTTTCTGCACTTTTCTGAAATTCTAAAATTGCTTTAATTAATCTCAATTAACTCTTTCGCGTTGTAAAGAATAATTTTTCTTGAAAGTTAGACACGTTTCACACTAAAAAGAAACTGGCACTTTTGAAAAATCCTTGTTTTCTTCACACGTTGTATTTTTTTCTTTTAGAATTTTTAGAATCTTTTCAAATTTATGAAAACAAAAAAAAATTATTCAAATTGTATTAATATAAATTACCGAATATTTTTTATCATAACTGTTGACATTATAAAAATTTAAAAAATCCCGACTGAAAAAATGCGTATAAGTAATAAAAAAAATTGAGTAAACAAAAAATGGTTAAATAAGAATCATTCGCATATTTTAGTCGCGAGATTAATTCATGAAGGGTGTGGAAATCTCCAGACTATATATATGCGAATGATTCTTATTTAACCATTTTTCATTTACCCAATTTATTTAGTAATTCCACTAATATTTTCAGTCGGTAGTTTTCTAATTTTTATAAAATTATTTTTATTAATAGTCTGTGTATTTATTAACAATACATGACATAAGTATTTTTGTTTTTCCTATAAATGTTACTTTTTGCTTTATAAGGTATTACTAATTTAGGCCATCAGCCCTCGATTTTTTCTCAATTCGTGTTTTACATTGTTTAATTTCAATAAAATGAATAAATAATTCATAATTACTGTACTATCATAATTTTGTATGATGACTCATGTTCAATCGTTAGTATGATATTCTTCTACCATGGTTACACTCTCTAATTGCAGATGAATTGTGCAATTATTTTTAATTATTTGTTTTTAGAGTAATTCACGATCCATGATCGCTGTGAAGTGAGTTACAGAATACGCGATAATAGCGGCCATCTTGTAACATTTCGATATATTCAAACACCCAAACAGGTTCTTTGTTTAAACGCTTATATCTTACGGAAACCGTACCTAATACATGTAATCTATGAAAAAAGACACATGAATCGATACACAAAACTTGTGTTCCAAATTCTGTTAAGACATCTTTAACCGTTTTAGAGAACTACACGGAAAGAAATGTTTGGTTGTGGCAAATACGTTTTCGATTTGCTGTACACGATGTCTAAAAAATTAGTTGCCTCAACCATATCGAATAGTAACCTCAACTATTCATGATTAGTTCTCGCGAGATTAAGTTAGGTTAACTAATCCAATCGTTGGGACTACCATTCGAATCGTCGGTATTACCATTCGAATCGTTGGTATTATCATTTAAGTTGTAAGATAAATACAATAATCGATTGGTTGTGTCAACTCATTTCTTGGTTATGGCAACTAATCTTTTTTTTCCGTTTATAAAAATATAGTACTCATTCCCAGATTCGTATAGTAATCGGGATCCAAAGTGGAAAAATGGCATTTTTTTCCAGACACATACAAAGATTTACTAGGCTTCGCCCGCTGTACTATTTACGCTGCTGTACAACGCTATAGAACACATCTCATACTTCTCTATATTTTGCGCCCACAAATGTTCGGAATAATCTTCATACCCATACAGGTTAAAGCAATTCACGTTACAAAAAATAACGCAAAATCTATTGACAGCCTGAAAAATGTCTGTAGTTTAGTACGACATGAGATTTACGAAAGATATACAGCTGCCGTGTAGCGTCGATCGTTCAACATTTGTCGTCATAACCTCAAAGTTGCCCGAAAATGCCCAGACGTTTCGCGTGCATCGCGTTTCTATTCACGATACACGGAAAAAAAATGTTTGGTTGTGGCAGCTACGTTTTCGATTTGCTGTACACAATATCTAAAAAAATAGTTACCTTAACCATATCGGATAGTAACCTCAACTATTCACGATTAGTTCTCGATTGGATTAGTTAGGTTAACTAATCCAATCGTTGGGACTACCACTCGAATAGTTGGGACTACCATTCGAATCGTCGGTATTACCATTCGAATCGTTGGTATTACCATTTGAGTTGTAAGGGAAATAGAATAATCGTTTGGTTGTGTCAACTCATTTCTTGGTTATGGCAACTAATCTTTTTTTTCCGTGTATAAGTAAACATTTCCAAACTTCCAAGATTGATCCCATTTACTATGTTGTCTGGGTTTTTTTACCAAACTATTTTAGATGTCTTAAGTATATTTTTCCCTCGGTGTATACGAGTGAAACACATACTCTCGTCTTTTTGCACTGCGAAAAGTCGGGAGTAAAAAGCCTAAAAAATGATTCTTATTATCACCTCCACGGTTGTCACCTTTGAACTCACCGGACGTTAAAAGCGTGAGGCTCACAAACGTGAGTCTCATCTTTACCCAATTTGTTTATTAATGCCACTAATTTTTTCAGTCGGTAATTATTAAATTTTTATAAAATTATTTTTATTTCATCGTTTTTAAAGTAATTATAATACTTCACAATAAGCGCTGTGAAGTGAGTTACAGAATACGCAATAATGGCGGCCATCTTGTGACATTTCGATATATTCAACACCCAAACAACGCTTATATCTTTCGGAAATCGCACCTAATACATACAATCCATGAAAAAAGACACATGGGTCGATACACAAAACTTGTGTACCAAATTCCGTTAAGACATCTTTAACCGTTTTAGAGAACATTTGTAATAATAGAAATAGGCATATTCACACTATACCACTGCGGACAGTCGGGAGTAAAAGCCTCAAAAATGTTTCTTATTGTCACCTCCACGGTTGTGACCTTTGAACTTACCGGACGTTAAAAGCGTGAGGCTCACGAGCGTGAGTCTCAAATTGGAAGGATCATCGGACGTGTAGCGTCTGTCGGAACTTTGTCGAGAGCTACTTGTTCTTATTCTCGTTCCGAGGTTATCGAAGGGCTCGGCACAACTATTGTTATTGTTGTTGTCGACATTTCGCGGCTAAAGCGAAATAGAATTTATTGAGAAAGAAATGAGAGATTCTCTCGTCTGAGCGAGAGAAACAAACGGGACAGAGAAAGAGAGAGAGAGAGACGTTTTCTCGAGAGGAGAGAAACTTTAACGCGCACATAGTTTCGGCCGAGGTAAGTGAGTTGAGTCTTGGCGAAGAACTCGACGATTCGATTCGCCAATAAACTACGGACTCGTCTCACGTGCCGCGAAGTCTCCGCTTCTTCTCACGGGCGCTTCGAGCGTCCTACGGGATAACACGCATTTGCCTCTCCGACGACCGGGCAACACCAAATTTTGACGAACGCACCGGGGCCAAAGTTCACTCAGCGCCAAATATACGAATTTTACGAATTAAACGATTTTCTTTTTTTGCAATTGTACAATATTTATTTTTTACAAGTGACATAATATACAATTTTTATAGTTAAATGTTTAGTGATGAATTCATTTTTTATTTTGATACTTATTTCAGTTTCAATTTTATGCCATCCTCCATTTTTTATTTAATACTTCATTATATTGGCTACATTTCATTAAAAACTTCATTTGATTATCTATATTAAAATTGAAAATTCATTTGAGTATCTATATTAAAATTGAAAATTCATTTGATTATCTACATTTAATTTGAAATTTCATTTGTATATTATACATTTAATTCGAAACTTTATTTGTATATATACATGTAATTTGAAACTTCATTTGAATATCTACATTTAATTTGAAACTTCATTTGAATACCTACATTTAATGTTAAACTTCATTAGAATATTTATATTTAATTTGAAACTTCATTTGAATATCTACATTTAATGTTAAACTTCATTTGGATATCTACATTTAATGTTAAACTTCCTTTGGATATCTACATTTAATGTCAAACTTCATTTGAATATCTACATTTAATTTGAAACTTTATTTGTATATATACATTTAATTTGAAACTTCATTTGTATACATACATTTAATTTGAAACTTCATTTGAATATCTACATTTAATTTGAAACTTCATTTGAATATCTACATTTAGTTCGAAACTTCATTTGAATATCTACATTTAATTTGAAACTTCATTTGAATATCTACATTTAATTTGAAACTTCATTTGAATATCTACATTTAATTTGAAACTTCATTTGAATATCTACGTTTAATTTGAAACTTCATTTGAATATCTACATTTAATTTGAAACTTCATTTGAATATCCACATTTAGATTGAAACTTCATTTGAATATCTACAGTTAATTTGAAACTTCATTTGAATACCTACATTTAATGTTAAACTTCATTTGAATGTCTACGTTTAATTTGAAACTTCATTTGAATATCTACATTTAGATTGAAACTTCATTTGAATATCTACATTTAGATTGAAACTTCATTTGAATATCTACATTTAGATTGAAACTTCATTTGAATATCTACATTTAGTTTGAACCTTCATTTGAATATCTACAATTAATTTGAAACTTCATTTGATCATCTATATTTAATTTGAAACTTCATTTGATTATCTATATTTAATTTGAAACTTCATTTAATTATCTATATTTAATTTGAAACTTCATTTGATTATCTACATTTAATTTGAAACTTCATTTGTTTATCTACATTTAATTTGAAACTTCATTTGAGTATCTACATTTAATTTGAAACTTCATTTGATTATCTACGTTTAATTTGAAACTTCGTTTGATTATCTACATTTAATTTGAAACTTCATTTGTATATATAAATTTAATTTAAAACTTCATTTGAATATCTACATTTAATTTGAAACTTCATTTGATTATCTACGTTTAATTTGAAACTACATTTGATTATCTACATTTAATTTGAAACTTCATTTGATTATCTACATTTAATTTGAAACTTCATTTGACTATCTACATTTAATGTAAAACTCAATGCATAATTTTTCAATAATTTTTCACCTCCATTTTTATAATATAAATAATTTTATAGTCATTCGTCTATAATTATGAAGTGAATGAATAGAAATGGAGGACGGTTCCTAATGGAATTCAACGTTTTTAAATTTGATTGCAAAATTTTGTAATTATAATTTAAAAAAAACTGTTTTTACAAATCTGTGACTATTACATTTCTTTGGATAAATAGTAGATGTTGCGATATAAATTATCCGCCACTACAATTATTCAACGTATCAAATTGGAAAAAAACGATTACAAAACGATGTAAATATTGTATGTCATAACAATAATACCATTCTATTCGAATGAAATTTCGCAATTGCCACGTGCTTCGGCAAACGTTGACTTCCTGATTGTTTTGACCAGGAAGAGGAAGAATAATAAAACCAAGATTCTCAAAATAATAACAGCAAGAAGATGATGTCTGCGCATCCGGGATTTGGGCAGCGAATTAATTATAAAAATTATAAAACTCCCGGCTGACAAAAAAAGAGAGTTTTATAAACAAATTGCATGAACAATAAAACGTGAAATAATAATCAGTCGTATTTTATAGTCGGGTGATTTGAGCGTCATTGAGTGTGGACATCTCCTGAATGTAATACACAAATGATTATTATTTCACATTTTATTGTGCATGCAATTTTTTTATTGAACTCTTTTTTTCAGTCGAGATTTTTATAATTTTTATAAAACTATTTTTATTTAATTCTTATGACACAAATTAATACTTCTAACACAATTCTGATCGAGAGAAGTGACGAGAAGTTTATAAGCTTTTTAAAAAATGCTTTTATTTTTTCTGAATGAAAATCTCGATTTTTTTTAATGAAAATAAAGCTTCCTTCATGAGGAAGCAAAATATGTAATAATGAACTGATCGAGGATTCATTGCTCGACATGTTATTGTGCCGAATAGCTGTGTTAGCAGATTTATAGTTGCTATTACTCACACTTTCGCGGATAGTTTTAATACATATAAAGATGTGAAGAAGGCTAAGAAGTATATCTAAGTACGATCAGCTTTAACCTCGGCAGACAGAGCCGCGAGTTTGATAACAAGGACCGTGTATTGTGCTGACGATGCGTCCTCGAAGCTACGAAGATCTGCCGAGCTCGCAAGAAATTGAACGATGCCCGGATATACCCGGGAAAATATAACATGCACGTGGTATGACTCCGCCTCGTTCCAAATCTTTGTTTATTTCAACAGCGTTGGACAATTATAGGATTTCAGTAACTAAACGTTAGGCAACGATTTCTAAGTTGTTACTTGTTTTAATTTAGCTAATTTTATCTCACTTTCCACCCCTTAACACGAAATTTCATTTCATTATTTACTTTAATTTTAAACTTAATTTCATTAACTACAATTTATTTCAAACTTCATTTGATCGTTTACATTTAATGTGAAACTTTATTTGATTATCTACATTTATTTGGAAATTTTATTTGAACATCTACATTTATTTGGAAACTTCCTTTGAGCAGCTACATTTAATTTGAAACTTCATTTGATCATCTACATTTATTTGGAAACTTCATTTGATGATCTATATTTATTTGGAAACTTCATTTGAACCTCTACATTTAGTTGGACACTTCATTTGATCAGCTATATTTATTTGGAAACTTCATTTGATCATCTACATTTATTTGTAAACTTCATTTGATAATCTACATTTATTTTGAAACTTCATTTGATCATCCACATTTATTTGGAAACTTCATTTGATCATTTACATTTATTTAGAATCTTCATTTGATCATCTACATTTATTTGGAAACTTCATTTGATCATCTACATTTATTTGGAAACTTCATTTGATCATCTACATTTATTTGGAAACTTCATTTGATCATCTACATTTATTTGGAATTTTCATTTGATCATCTACATTTATTTGGAAATTTCATTTGATCATCTACATTTATTTGGAAACTTCATTTGATCACCTACATTTATTCGGAAACTTCATTTGATCACCTACATTTATTCGGAAACTTCATTTGATCATCTACATTTATTTGGAAACTTCATTTGATCATCTACATTTATTTGGAAATTTCATTTGATCATCTATATTTATTTTGAAACTTCATTTGATCATCTACATTTATTTGGAAACTTCATTTTATCATCTACATTTAATTTGGAACTTCATTTGATTATCTACATTTCACTTGAAACTTCATTTTATCATCTACATTTAATTTGAAACTTCATTTTACCATCTACATTTATTTGGAAACTTCATTTGATCTTCTACATTAAATTTGGAACTTCATTTGATTATCTACATTTCATTTGAAACTTCACTTAATACTCTACATTTGATTTGAATCTTCATCTGGCTTAAAACTTGATGTTATTATAAACATTAAATTAAACACTTCATTTGATTATCTGTTTATACAATTCAATTGCTTTAAATTGCGTGGAACAACTTGAACTTATAATACGATTGTCAAGCAAATAATTCTAGACTTCAAATGTCAATATTTTTTAAATCATCAAAAATACCCCTTTATATTAATTTTTCAAATATATCTCACTAATCGTGAGACAGAAATTGGAAAATTGGTGAGAATAATTCTCGAGTGGCTGCAAAGCTCTAATGATTTTTTTCCTTTCGCGCGACAAGTTCACGTCGTCCAGTTTCTGTACTTCCAAGCGATTTTACTGCCGGGACGAATGACCGGTGCCTGATGCCGGGATGACAAAAGCCCACAAAGGCCCTGACGAAATTTTCAAATCTCGCGTGGCGAAGGGTTCCGCGCTTCTCGCCTCACCTCGTCTTTCGGTCACGACTCGCTCGTCGCACCAACAAACACATACGCGCGCATATAAACATCAGTAACTCAGCGCGCATTTTTAAAATTTTTTAAAATATTTTTCTGTCTTGCGGCGCGTTTGCAATAATTCGACGGTTCTCTTTATTTTGCATCGAGTCAGATAGCAAAATATTTTTAACAAAACGCAAACATCTCACCAATAAAAAAAATTCAAAATTAATAATTGTAAATATATTACATATGTATAGTATGAAAAAAAAAATATCACTCACAGACTTTCGCCATCATCATCATGTTTTTGAAAAATCCGAATTATTTTTTTTTTAACTTTTTTAAGTAAAAAAAAACGTACACCGTTAGTAACACATAATTACGGTTCACTGGGCACTAAACTCGCGAGTTTTCGGAGGGTTTACAAATTTGAAGTAATTGTTGTAACGAATTGTTAAGACATTTTTAATCGTGTATTTCGAGTTGTTTCAAGCGCTGGGGTTGAGTCCCATGGAGAATAAAGGTCGCGCGAGACTCGAACGAGACTAAAGTCTTCGGTTGTACGAACAACACTCTGAGCTTGGGTCCCCGATCGTACGGGGTGTCACATTCACACTTATACACTCTCATCGACACACTCGCCCCGCGAGCCACTCTCACACCGTTCGATGTAAAACGCCGCACACGCGACTCCCCCACTCGTCAACTATGCAGCTTCACTTGTGTTTTCTTTTCACTGTGAAGATTTTTTTTTTCTTTTTTTTTTCATGTTGGAAGGAGGGTTTTGGAGCTTGAAGCGTGTCGCAGGGAAAACAAACGCTGAGGCCCTTTCACTCATTAATCATTAGCCCATTCAACCCTTAGGCCTTTTTAAAGTTTCATTCAAGCACCATTTTAATTGATCGAAATTAATTCTTTGACATTGTAAAAAAGGACACCCAGAAAAAAGATCTTATTAAGGTAGTCCTTGCGACCCATACTAGTCAATTGACGCACTGTTCCGAAAATTCTGTAAATGCTAACATTTTTATATATCTACACATTCAATTAATCAGTGAAAATATAAACGTATTTGTAGATGCTTCGTAAACTTTAAAATCATAAATTGTATTAACTAAAATATCTCATCAGAGTCTCGCTTGAACGCGTAGTGGTATTGTATCATCACGCGGTCAGAGCTAAATTTGGTCGTTTTAAAGGTAAATTTGTGACACAAAACAAACAAAAAAGTAGATAGAAAATCTAATTTTTACGCCACGGCTACAACTGCCACGAAAAATCGGGTCGCTGAAACCAAGGTTGAAACGGTGCCGGTTGACACTGGAGGTTATGTTGATTTCTATCATCGTCCGCTACATCCGGTCATCCGTAACTTCTGAGTGCACGGAGAAAAAAAAGTAGTTGGACAAACCAATAAATGGGTTCCAACAACCACTCGAAAGAGTTGAAATAGCGTCACTACTCAGTGGGTTATGACAACTACTCAGTGGGTTATGACAACTACTCAGTGGGTTATGACAACTACTCAGTGGGTTATGACAACTACTCAGTGGGTTATGACAACTACTCAGTGGGTTATGACAACTACTCAGTGGGTTATGACAACTACTCAGTGGGTTATGACAACTACTCAGTGGGTTATGACAACTACTCAGTGGGTTATGACAACTATTCAGTGGGTTATGATAACTACTCAGTGGGTTATGACAACTACTCAGTGGATTATGACAACTACTCGTTGGTTATACGAACCGCTGTGGTTGCGCCACCTATTGCATTGGTGAAAACAGCACTGCGATTGGTTACAGGAGCGAGTTAGTTGCTGCAACTATTCAGCGGTACAGCATATGCTGGAGATGGTTCTCCCAACTACTTTTTTCTTTCAGTGTGGCGATCTTGTGTTTGACGTTGGAATTACACCCAAATACTTCGATAACATCCCTTTTTTATATTTTATACGGAATCGTGACACTCTAAGGAATCCATAGCACATTTGATATTGTATAAAAGTTCAGTTTATACATGTTAATTTTCGTTCCGAAGTACGAAATCGGTTAGTTTCCCATAAGAGCCCGTGCATAAGAATCTTTTTTAAATATTTATTTTCTCGGTAATTTAGTCGATAACCCAGCTTGAAACTTTGCAATCGCATGTCAAAGGGATTCAACTATTATATAAAAAAATATTAAGTCTTAAAGTTCAGAAAGGTTAATGCGCAAGGACTACCTTAACGGGACTAGAATCTACGCATCGGAAATAAAATTTCTTATTTGGATGTCGATCTACTAGACTTCCATTCACCTCAAATAAATTTTTTTATTTGGAATCAATATACTTGTTGAATAGAAAATATATTCAAATCTAAGAAATATTTATTTGGATCGGCAGTTATATAAATGTTGATTTAAAAAACAAAAATAAAATTTGTTGGGATATCCTCTCTATCCCTTAGAAGCTCAGAAACTGCCTCCCGCTCAGCAGTTGGCGCGCAAACCAGTGCGAGGTTAAGCGGTCACCCATCCAAGTTACCAACTCTGGGGACCGTCGAAGCCAGACACTTTTTTTTTTTGTAAAAAGATGTTTATTAATAGTGTACAACAAGCTCATATAAGAATATAATGGTTCAATAAACCTTAACAAAAAAAAAAACCAACCATGATATATAATAATATAAATTACATTATGGCCACGGGTAAGTCGCACTTAAATGTAGAAAAGCTCATGGTTCAATAGAACCAATGTCTAAAGCCGTATGACATAGCCAACGGTAAATGTAAGCTAAACAAGATTACAAATATAATCAAACTGTAGAAATAGAAACGCTTGCCACGGCGTGGTAAATTTACTAATAGGGAAAAAAAGTTAAAAAATAGTGTAAAAAAACCCCTTACAATCTTAAAAACGCCGAGAATTAAGGAATATATGGGGCATTCCACTCCGTTTCGACCTGGATTCGACCTCGACCTTTCCGATTTGGCTCATTATTTTTTACAGGCTTAGTTGGACCCTCAACTGCACAAATATTTTTTTTTTAAGTCCATTTTTTAAAAATATATTTTTAAAGTAACATAGAAAACCCCATAATTTAAAAATCTGAAAAAATTCTGAAAAATACTTTGTTCAATAACAAAATTATTTAGCTTGTAGTCAGAGTGGGGAAGATTTTCCTTCTTACAGTTTTTAAGCTTTCTTTATTTAAAAAAATTGCTAAAAAATAGAAAAAATAATTAATCTACTACAGGCAATTGGTCAAATGTTTATTTATGTAAAACCGAATTTTTCAGAATTTTTTTCAGATTTTTAGGGAATTGTTCAGATTTTTCCGAACTATGCAAATTTTTTTTTAATTTTTTTTTAAAGTGACATATAAAACCCCATAATTTAAAAATCTGAAAAAATTCTGAAAAATACTTTATTCAATAACAAAATTATCTAGCTTATAGTCAAAGTTGGGAAAATTTTTCTTCTCATAGTTTAAAAACTATAAGAAGAAAAATCAGGTAGGCACTTTTGCAAAAAAAAAAAAGTTTTTTTTCACATCGTTCGATGTAAAAGGCCGCTCACGCGACTCCACTCGTCAACTATGCAGCTTCACTTGTGTTTTCTTCTCACTCTGAAGATTTCTTTTTTTTTCCAGATGTTAGAAGGAGATTTTTGGAGCTTGAAGCGTGTCGTAGGGAAAACAAACGCTGAGATTTTGTTTCACTCATTTATCATTAGTCCATTCAATCCTTAGGCGTTTTTTAAATTCAAACACCGTTTTAATTCATCAAAATTACCTCTTTGACATTGTAGAAAAATAATCATTCTTAAATGTTGGATACGTTTCACAATAAAAATAAAATGGCACTTTTAAAAAATCCGTGTTTTCTTCTCATGGTGTATTTTCTTTCTTTGCGAATTTTCTTAAACTTTTCAAAATTTATCAAAATTAAAAGAAATTATTCACATTGTATCAATATTAATTACCGGATATTTTTAATCATAACTATTAACAAAAGCCTCAAAAAATTATTCAAATTGTATTAATATAAACTACCGAATATTTATTATCATAACTGTTAACAAAAGCCTCCAAAAATTATCCAAATTGTATTAATATAAACCACCGAATATTTTTAATTATAACTATTAACAAAAGCCTCAAAAAATTATTCAAATTGTATTAATATAAACTACCGAATATTTTTGCTTCCTCATAGAGGAAGCTTTGTTTTCATGAAATTTTTTTTTTTCGAGATTTTCATGTCAGTACACTCAGAATGGGCCAAAACGTCGAGAAAAGTGATTTAGAAAAAATGTCTGTATGTGTGTGTATATGTGTGTATGTTACACGATCGAAAAATGTAAACCTTTATAACTCGGGAATGCCTTGAGATATCAAGCTGAAATTTGGACCATAGATAGAGGGATCAAGCCTCATCGTTCATACAGATTTTTGTTAAAATCCACTTCATCGTTAAATTATTACGCGTTTTTAAATTTTTTGAAAAATGTCTGTTTACGCGATAATTCTTTCAATTTTCGAGATATTGATCTTAAAATTGGTATGAATTTGAGATTTCATACGCCGGTGATCGCTATTGAATTTGGTTAAGATCGGTTGAACCGTTAAAATTTTATGATGTTTTGAATTTTTCAAAAAATTGACATTATCGCTCTATTGTAACTTTTGCAAAACTTAAGATGGCGAGCTCAAATTTTGTATGTAAATGAAACAATATTTAGCCATTATATATGTATAATTTAGTGACGAACGGTATGAAATTTTTGATTTTATGGAATGTTGAATTTTTTTTTTAAATATACATTATCACATTCACTTTCGGAAACGCTCTAATAATCACGAAATAACGTAATAACGAAATAGAAAAAGCGAATCCACAACATGTATATTTATCTAATTAAAACAAGGATGCAAAGTAGAACCTTGCACATTGCTTCCTCATTATTTTTCGCGTTTTACAAAGCTTTCCTCTATGAGGAAGCCAAAAATTGAATAACATACTTCCTCATAGAGGTAGCTTTGTAAGAAGCGAAAAATAATGAGGAAGCAATGTGTAAGGTTCTACTTTGCATCCTTGTTTATCATAACTGTTAACAAAAATCTAGAAAAATAATTCAAATTGTATTAATATAAACTACCGAATATTTTTTATCATAACTGTTAACAAAAGTCTCGAAAAAATTATTCAAATTGTATCAATATAAATAACCGAATATTTTTTTATCACAACTGTTAACAAAAGACTAAAAAATTATTACATTTTTCAGTTAATCATCAAGAAACTGAGGACCAAAACTCAAGCGAGAAAAAAAGAGACGAGAAGAGTGAGACGTTGGTGAATGGGTAGCCTAAACAAAAACGAGTGCAGACGTCTCTCGCCCAAATCTAGTATACGGATCTCGAATTGGTCCTCGAAAGCCTTCGTTGTTTCAGTCGAACGCCGAGTCAAATCGAGCTTGTCAGCGTCGATAAATTGCTGCTGCCTCGATAATAAATACAGGGAAACATAAATTATTCTACTGGCAGCAACTCCACAATAAAACTCAACAAAAAAATCCGAGTAAATTCCAAGAGAATCTAGTATAAAAATGGTTAAGCACAAAAGAAAGTGTCGTTAATTTGCATTCGAAAATATACACCAAATACGAGAACAATAGTCATCTTTATTTGTAACGAATTATTTTTTTTATAATAAAAATAAACGAAAAAATGTATACTAAATTTTCTTTTATTATTTTTTTTTAAATAAAAAAGGTCGATAATAAGTTCGTACTAAAATTTGTTCATTAAATAAAAATAGACTAGGAGAGATTTATACTAATATAAGTGTTTCTTTTTAATATAAAAATGGGCAAATGAAATTTATATTAAAATTCAATTTAAACTAAAAATGAGTGGAAATAAATTTTAGTAAAATTAGTGTTAAATAAAAAATGGACAACAATAAATACTAAATTTTTTATTTATTTATTTTTTTAAATAAAAATGGTAAAAAACAAATCCCTACTGAAACTTGTTCTTAAGTCAAAACGAGCGTAAAAAAGTTGATATAAAATTATAGTTTTTAAAATAAAAATGGACGAGAAGAACTTTATAGTAAAATTCGTTTAAATTTAAAAAAACACAAGAATGCAAAGTAGAACCTTGCACATTGCTTCCTCATTATATTTCGTTTTTTACAAAGCAACCTCTAAGAGGAAGTATGGTAATTGATTTTGGCTTCCTCGTAGAGGAAGCTTTGCAAAAAGCGAAATATAATGAGGAAGCAATGTGCAAGGTTCTGCTTTGCATCCTTGTTTTAAATAAATATAAATAAGCGCACACTCTCGCTTTGTGAAAATATAATAAGGACAAACGGTCCGGAAACTCCCTCGAATATTCTATCTTCTCTGTTTTTTTTTTGTAGAACACGATAGAAACCGGTGTTTTCCGAAATTTCATTGGGAAGCAAGGATATGGCTAGTTTATACGACATAAATCGCTACTTTTCGCAATATAGACTGTACAACATCGCTATGAAAATATGGTATCGTTCAACATTTTTGGGCTATATCTGACGTATTTTTCTGTTAATCATGAATCTGGCACTCCCAGCTCGATATTTGATACCAAAATTCGCATCGCAGAAAAAAAATCAAAAAATTCAAAAAATCAAAATCTCATAAAATTTTCACGTTTCAACCGATCTTAACCAAATTTAATAGGGATCGCCGGTGTATGAAAGCTCACATACATACCAATTTTGAGCTTAATATCTCGAAAATTAAAAGAGTTATCGCGTTAACAGACATTTTTGAGAAAATTCAACACCGCGTAAAAATTTAACGATCATGGGGATTTTAACAAAAATTGATATGAATGATGAGGATTGACCCCTCTATTTATAGTGTAAATTTCAGCTCTATATCTCGAGGCGTTCCCGAGTTATAAAGGTTTACATTTTTTAAGCGTGTAACATACATACTTACACACACATACAGACGTTTTTTCTAAATCATTTTTTTCGACGTTTTGGACCATTTTGAGTGTACTGACATGAAAATCTCGAAAAAAAATTTTTTTCACGAAAACAAAGCTTTCTCTACACGCAAAAAAAGGCTTGGTTGGAACTACCAAGTGCTATGGTTATATATGCGCCAGACAATTAATTGGTTAGACCAACCAAGTAATTTGTTAGGTGACCAATTTCTTGGTTGGTCTAACCAAGTCACTTGGTTAGCTTACCAAGTCACTTGGTTAGTCTAACCAAGAAATTGGTAGCCTAACCAAGAAATTGGTCGATCTAACCAATTCATTGTCTGGCGCATATATAACCATAGCACTTGGTTGTTTCAACCAAGCTTTTCTTTCCGTGTATGAGGAAGCAAAAGCCAATGAATAGAAATTTTCACTTGTAATATCACAAGAGCCTTAAAATTATCGGATATTTCCTGACAGGTTCGTTGCAAACAAATGAACGAGTCAAATTTTCCAGGTTAAAAAATCACGACCGCGAAGCGCGAGTGATTTTTCTGGAAAACTTCACGAGTTTATTTGTTTGCAGGGAACCTGGAAGGAAATATCAGATTAATTTCGAAGCTCGAGTGGTATTCGGGGGATTATTTTTTCTATTCAAATTGCGACAAATGGAATTGCACCATGAGACAAAAATTATCATTCTGAGAAGGAAATTTCATAATCAGAACAAAAACCTTTTAATTCATGTTTAAAGTATTGCAGTTAAATGCACAATTGTTATAGACATTTGTATATTGATTCCAGACTGAGGTTTTCGATTTAATCGTATTAACAAGGACATTTCCCTTTACTTTTTCATCAATAGTTTGCAAGGATTCAACTCCAAACCTACTCATATCAAATAAAAATCCTTTGACTGCCACAATAAAATTCAATCTGTCACTTTGACAGATGGCTGACGCGGCTAAATGATTTTTTGTTTTATATATATAACCAACACGCAAAATTATCAAAAAATTATCAGTATAATACCGTGTAAAATAATCACTTGTAATATCATAAGAGCTTTGAAATTATCGGATATTTCCTGACAGGTTCGTTGCAAACAAATGAACGAGTCAAGTTTTCCAGGTTAAAAAATCACGACCGCGTAGCGCGAGTGATTTTTCTGGAAAACTTGGAGGGAAATATCAGATTAATTTCGAAGCTCGACTGGTATTCGGGGGATTATTTTTTCTATTCAAATTGCGACAAATGGAATTGCACCATGAGACAAAAATTATCGTTCTCACAAGGAAATTTCATAATCAGAACAAAAACCTTTTAATTCATGTTTAAAGTATTGCAGTTAAATACACAATTATTATAGACATTTGTATATTGATTCCAGACTGAGGTTTTCGATTTAATCGTATTAACAAGGACATTTCCCTTTACTTTTTCATCAATAGTTTGCAAGGATTCAACTCCAAACCTACTCATATAAAATAAAAATCCTTTGACTGCCACAATAAAATTCAATCTGTCAGTTTGACAGATGGTTGACGCGGCTAAATGATTTTTTGTTTTATATATATAACCAACACGCAAAATTATCAAAAAATTATCAGTATAATAGCGTGTAGCTTGCCCCACGTGACGTCGAATGGTGCAATTCCATTGGTCGAAATTTGGATGGGAAAAATAATCATCAAAATTCATTTTTTTTTTTTTTTTTCGAAGCGTGCGTCACTAATTTACTAATTTGTCGAGGTCGAGAGCTCACGGTCACGCCCGTTTCTATCCCTTCGCACTTCCGCAGAGAGTTTTTCTTTTCTCTCACATTTTTTGGCTCTGGTTGTCGTGGAGGAAAGTAGAAAAGTTTGTGGGAGGCCGATGTTCCTATTAGAAGCGTTAAGGACCTCGAAAGTCCTGCATCGAGTATCGTCGGTTCGCTAAAGACCGATAGTTTTTTTTGACACGAGAGGAAACATGTAATTCGAGACTTCCTCGAGAATTTCCACCATACACTACATATATCTTTAACCGTGTGAACTTTGCGGTTTCTTTTTTAATAATTTATAAAATATATTATTCACATATGTATATAAAAAAAATAATAAAATGTACCGAGGGAAACAACAAGAGAAATATTTTTCTACAATCAAGTAAATGTAAATTTAATTCATTAAATTTGGTAATAATTTACCTTATATAATTCAATCAATAGTTATTATTTTTTAAAAATTATTTATTAAATAATATCAAACCTACAGATTTTTAAACGATAAATTTTTATTTTTAAATAATTGATTTAAAAAAGTAATTTCATAACATTTGAGTTTTTTTTTACGGTGACATTTACTTAATTATTTAGTTAGTTTGCAACTTTAGCTGGATATTTAATTGTAAGTTAATAATTTGACATAATAATTATGGCGATAATTTAATTTACAACTTTTTTTGTATATATATATATATATATATACACAAAAAAACTCGAGTATATTATTTTTGAAAAAATACAAATTATTGTTTAACATCGTAATAACTATAATATGTTCCAACAATAATTTGTATTTTTTTAAACAATATATATATATATATATATATATATATATATAATATATATTGTTATAATTAAAAAAATACAAATTATTGTTTGTAAAATAATTTGTATTTTTTTAAACAATATATATATATATATATATATATATATATTGTTATAATTTAAAAAATACAAATTATTGTTGGAACATATTATAGTTATTACGATGTTAAACAATAATTTGTATTTTTTCAAAAATAATATACTCGAGTTTTTAAATAATTCATAAAACATTTTCAAACGATTTGGCATTTTAAAAAAATGGTGACATATTTTCAATTATTGTTTGCAATTTTATATTCAATTGCAAATTAATAATTTCACTATACATTTTTTATTTTAGAAAGTAATGGAGGTAAAATTAATTACAACGCTTTTTTTTTAAAGTAAGTTTTGAAATGTAAGGATATTTTAAGAGGATATCCATAGTAACTTTGTTTTAACATCCAAGTGCCGCCAACTACTGAATATTTGCGATATTACCTAACTATAGAGAGAGAAAGAGAAAGAGGGAAAGAATGAGAGTCCGGAAGGCTGTTTACGCACGTGCCAGGATGTTGTAAGCTGCGCTGCACCGATTGTTTACTTCGGCATTGCGCGGGTACATTAATACTTGTCTATATTTTCTCGCCACCTAGGCAACGCGAATTTTCAATTATTACCATTTGCTTATTACAAACAATGGCTATTATTAGCATAATCGTCCTGTAATTTACCATAAATCGGTCTGCATGAATTATTATTTTCAACAATAGCGCTTCAATTTCATTATCATTTTCTAATATTCAATTATTATATTATTTATATCATAAAAAAATCGTATATATTCGAAGTCGCATGAAATTGAGACCAATATTCGAATATCCCAAATTTTAATCAGACACAATAAGTGGCTGCATTAAAAAAAAATTTTTTTTTCGATAAAATATTGAATAACAAATTTACCTCTGTTGAAATAGAAAATAGAAATAATATTAAACAATTTTTTTTCGAGTAAATATTAAACAACAAATTTACCTCAGCAATAATATTAAATAATTTATTCATTTTTTCGAGAAAATATAAAATTACAAATTTACCACAGTCGAAATAGAAAATAGTATTAAATTAGTTTTTTTTTCGCGAAAATATTAAACAACAAATTTACCTCGGTCGAAATAGAAAATAGGTTTTTTCTAAACATTTAATGAGGGAAGGGTTTATCTTTTTTTTTGTTACAATTAGTGAGAATAGGGATCATTCTTTTTGCTTCCTCATAGAGGAAGCTTTGTTTTCATGAAAAAAAAATGTTCGTGCCAATATGCTTAGAATTGTCTAAAACGTCGAGAAAAGTGGTTTAGAAAAAATGGCCGTATGTATGTGTGTGTACTGGGCTCCGAAAATGCGATGAACTACTACTGTAACCGTTCGAGCGATATGGCTCAAATTTGGCACGCAAGTGGAGTAGTTGCCCCGTTTTGAATGTTGAGATTTTTGAAAAAAAAAAAAAAATCAGCCATTTTGATTTTATGGTACTTTTAATTTTTTGAAAAAAGGACGTGGTCGCTCTAAATTTCGTAAAAATTAGACGATTTTGCTAAATAGTTGTTTATAAATAAATATACGTTCAATGTTGTTTGGCATTGCATTTGGGCGAAATCGGTAAAGCGGTTCAGATTTTATAGATGTTTGAATTTTTCGAAAAAAATCATTTTTTTTATAAATCACGTCGAATTTCACTAATTTAACCGAAATGTTTTACATACGAAAAGGAACATGCAGCTATGCCACGTACCAAATTTGACGATGATCGGTAAAGTGGTTCAGATTTTACGACATTTTGAAATTTACAAAAAAAAAAACGATTTTCGCTCTAGCATCAGCAAAAGTTGATAATGCGAGACAAAAGTTTGTACTCAATGGAAATAAGAATGCAAAGTAGAACTTTACACATTGCTTCATATATAATTTTTATTTTTTAAAATTTATAATGACCGCTTGTCCCAAAATAGAATTGCTCATAACTCTCGAACGGCGTGACGAATCGAGATGAAAATTTACACAAAAGAGGAGGATAAACTCCGTTTTCGTTATTTCGATTAAGGTAGTCCTTGCGCATTAAGCTGAGGTCAAATACGTTTTCGAAAAATGGGAGGGAATTGCAAACACTTTTCGCCAATATAAACAAGCCTGCAAAGTGGAACTTTGCAAATTACTTCCTCATTATTGTTGGATTTTTACACAGCTTCCTCTATGAGGAAGCCAAAATAGATTAACATGCTTCCTCATAGAGGTGGATTACAAAAAAATAATTTATCAGATCAATGGAATAAAGTTTTGGTTAAGTTTACAAAATATTTGGAATTTATTAATCGATTAATTAATGTTATAAATAAATTTATAATTTTAATTGGGGTTTTAATTTTTTAATAAAAAAGAAAATCCTCGTCGAATTTTTTTTTTCTTTACAATCTAAATAATTGACATTTATTGCATGCGAATTTCCCTGTAATTACTCCGTGTACGTACAGAATATGAGCTAAATTTTAGTACATTTTTCGAATGTTTTAAATCTCCTAAAATCCGCTTTTCCGATTTCGGCAAAATTCAGTCCCAAGCAACATTAAATGTATCTGCATTTATGACAGTGTTGTAAATCCCCATTAATGCATGAGATATAGTTTACAGTACGATTTGTTTTGAATTATGATTTCATAATAATAATATGTAGTGATTATAAAATAGAGTGTAAACATTTGAATAGCTGAAAAAAATACTAATTTTCGCTTTAATATTGCAAGAAATAGTGGAAAAATAGAAGAAATAAGTAATGCATTATTTTTTTTTTTTCATTTCTTCAAAAGGATTACCGTGAATTTTTATTGAAAAAATAATAATTTTTGCAGCCATTCCAAAGTTTAATCATCGTATTATAATCGCTACATGTTATTATTATAAAATCATAATTATAGAGCTGATCGTATCATCATCATTATTTCTATAAGTATTAGGCATTTACAACTCTGACTTATGAAGAGTTATTTAGCAACAGATCGTAAATTTTACAAAAATTAGAGTATGCACAGTATTATTTTTTTAATTCAAAAAGTTATAAATCCTAAATTACTTATTTTTTCTAAGCCATTATTCCCGATGTTTCGGACCATTCTGAAAAACCTGACATAAAAAGCCGGGAAAAAAACGCAATTTTCATGAAAACAAAGTTTCCTCTATCAGCACAATAAATGTTTTAATTTTAAAAAACTTCCTTTATGATGAAAAAAAAAAATTGTGTCAGTGTGCGAGAAACGCGGTTTTACGCATGCTTCGCGTGCACAAATCGTCATTTTCGCACTGTGTGAAATAAAATTACACAAAATAAATTTTAATGTGTAATTAATAAATTTAATAAATAATAATGTGAAATAAAAATTCACAAGGTACTATCACTATTTACAAGGTACTATTTTTAAATTAAAAAGGCTGCAAAGTAGAACTTTGCAAATTGCTTCCTCATTATTGTTGGATTTTTACAAAGCTTCCTCTATGAGGAAGCATGTTAATCTATTTTGGCTTCCTCATAGAGGAAGCTTTGTAAAAATCCAACAATAATGAGGAAGCTACTTGCAAAGTTCTACTTTGCAGCCTTGTTTTGTTACAATTGATAGGAAAAGGCTTTATCGTTATTTATTTTGTTTTTTTCTCTTTTGAAAATTGTTTTTTTTACAATTAGGGAGAAAAGGGTTTATCTTTTTTTTTGTTACAATTTATAGGAAAAGGGTTTATCATTATTTTTGTTACCATGGATGGGAAAAGGGTTTATCATTATTTATTTTATTTTTTTTGTTCACAGATGAAGCGGTTACCCTTAATTGTACAGATTTAAGAGGGAGCGTTATTGGTTGTAACGCACGCGCGTACAACAGCTGCGTCGATACATAAACCCATCTCTTCCTTTCTCTTCGTTTCATCGTCTTAAAATCGTAACACTGGCACTTCTCAGCTCTCCCGTATAGTAGAGTTTGTTTCAGGGCAAATGGAGAGGGAAAAACGAGAGGCGGAGAGACGTTGGCGGTCGTCCACAGGACACGGAACGATCACGTTCCGAAGGGTCTCACTTTCTTCGCTCTTTCTTCTCCTATAAATGGCTTTAGGAAATGGCACGCCCATTCGCGGCTGCTTCTAAACGTTTTGACTATTTACTTTGTCGACCAGACTGCTTGGCGCTTAACTTCTATATGCGACTTGTGTAACAGCTTATTAGTCATTTCTATAAATATGAAATGTCATTTTTTTCTTTATAGATTTTAAAAAATTGCTTTTTATTTTATATATTTTTTTTATTGTTTTTTTTTTATTTAATAAATTTTTAAAAATTGTTTTTCATTTACTAGTTTTTAAAAAATCGATTCTCTTTTAATCGATTTTTTTTTAAATTCGTTTAAGGGGAGTAAATTGGACCCAAATTGGTTAGCTGATGTTATTTCAAAAAATTCTTTATGATTTCTTTTTTCATTTCTATAAATACGAAATGTCATTTTTTCTCAATTTTTTCTTTATAGATTTTTAAAAATTGCTTTTTATTTTATATATTTTGTTTATTGTTTTTTTATTCTATAGATTCTTAAAAATTGTTTTTTATTTAACAGAATTTTTAATATTGATTTTCTTTTAATCGATTTTTTTTATTCATTTAAGGGGAGTAAATTGGACACAAATTGGTTAGCTGATGTCATTTAAAAAAATTCTTTATGATTTTTTTTTCATTTCTATAAATATGAAATGTTATTTTTTCTTAAGTTTTTTCTTTAGATTTTTAAAAATTGCTTTTTATTTTGTATATTTTTTTATTGCTTTTTTATTTTATATATTCTTAAAAATTGTTTTTCATTTACTAGATTTAAAAAAAATTGATTTTCTTTTAATCGATTTTTTTTTAAATTCGTTTAAGGGGAAAAAATCGGACGCAAATTGGTTAGCTGATGGCATTTTAAAAACTTCTTTATGATTTTGTAATGAAAATATTTTTTTAAATTCCCACTCGAGTTTATGGTATTTTTTATATTTTACCATTATCTCAAATCGCTTTACCGTTATCAAAAATTCTGATAAATTTTGACAGGAGTGGAACTTCATTAGAAATATTTTTTATATTTCAATTTCTCGAAACAAAAATTAATTACCGTTTCAAAATCAAAAAAAAAAAAAAAGAATTTTTCAACGGTGCCATTTTTTTGTTTTTATTTTTCATTTAGATAAGTGTCCAAAAATAGAAAAAAAAAGTTTTTGTTTTAAACTGGAAAAGATCTAGTCATTAAACGGTTAAATTACATTGTTAAATTTTTTTTTCAAATATTTTTAATAATTAAATTTTCTTGTTGCAAAATTTTGTTAAAATTTTGTTTCGCAGGATGAAAAAAAAATGTTACATCAACGTAATATTTAGAGCTATAGAATAGAATATTTTTTATATTTCAATTTCTCGAAACAAAAATCAATTACAGTTTCAAAACTAAAAAAAAAAAATTTTTCAAGAGTGCCATTTTTCGTTTTTATTTTTTATTTAGATAAATGTCCAAAAGTTGAAGAAAAAAAAGTTTTTGTTTTAAACTGAAAAAGATCTAGTCATTAAAGGGTTAAATGCTATTTTATATTATTTAAATTTTTTTTCAAACATCTTTAATAATTCAATTTTCTTGTTGCAAAATTTTGTTAAAATTTTGTTTCGCAGGATGAAAAAAAAATGTTAAATCAAAGTAATATTCAGAGCTGTAGAATAGAAAACTCTGTCTGTGAGTTTGTCTGTCGAAAAATTGGAGAGACGCGTGAGAAATGCAGTGACACGAGGAAATGTCTAGCGCTCGTTTATTCTTGAAATAGAAGGAGTTAAGCGACTGGGGCTGAGGAAAGTAAAGAAGAGAGTCACGTTTGTAAGACAATAAACTTTCTCCGGTCATTCCGGTTCGCCCTACAACCCAATAGCGAATAAATTTACCCTTGAGGACGTTTTCCTTTCGAGAAGAAAAAAATAATATATAAATTCTCTTCTCCCCCTTCGACGAACAAATAAACTAGAGTTTATTTTTTCTCCGGCTGTACATTCGCAGTGTTGTTATTCCGAGACAAGAAAAAATAGAATATCATTTACTTCCTCTCAGGAAAAAAATATTACATTTTTTTTCATAAAAATTTATGGAATAGTTGAATTAATATCAATTATTTTATAACAATTGTCTGCAGCTTTTATAAAAATTTCAAGATTACAAAAAAATGTTATGGTTTCGTACACTTTGCATAATGGAACCTAAATAGGAAAAAACTTTCCATACAAGTCTCGCGGAAATAATTTTTTTCTGAAAAAATGAAACATCTTTTTTACAACGATCGTAATTATTGTGAAATTGATGATATAATAATGGGCTTTAAAGACCAATTCTATTATTAACTCGAATTACATTACTAGAATTATTTTTATGTCACTAAAAACATGCATATTATTATTAATAATTTAATAGCCAACGTAGAAATTTAAAAAAAAATTGTTCTTAAAATTCTAGAAACGTTTTCCGTACAGTAGAATTTAATTTGAATGGCATCGTAAATTTTTGTAAAATCATTTTTTTTTTCGATATGCATTCTGTACTTTATTAAACAAAAACGTATACACAAAAAAATTAAAAAATGAATTATTTAAAAATTTTGTAATATTTTCAAGTGAACATAATTTTTGAATGAACGGAATCTTTTTCTCACAAAGAGGCTCAAATATCCGGATTTTCGAAAAAATTATATCCACAGACCTGTGAAAGTTTAGCAACAAACATAAATCGAACATAAATTTGCCGCAATAACAGCACGAAATGCTCTAGTCTTTTTAAAAAAATCGATTCTGGAAATCTCGCGTAACTTATCAGAAGTCGATGATAAGTGGTCAGTGTTAGCGATTTAGTGCGGGTTTTTTTTTCGTTATTGGAAAATGTATATTAAATTTCAAATCAGTCACTAAAATTCCAAAAATTCATGTTGATTTTCATGTACTAATTTAGTAACGATTGGTAAAATCCATACAGGCATAGTAAATTTACTGTGCAACTATATTAATGTTTATTTTCTATACCGAGTTTTGTAAATTTCTCACACTTTTGTGTAACAAAAACGCAAACATTTGTCATAAAGTAATATACCCATGCAGACAAAATTGCAAATACTTTACTTGGTATTTTTCAATATCAGTAACTGAAATTTGAGTAGCTTTGATCTTACATTTAATGCAACAATGTATATTAAATTTAAAATCGGATACGAAAATTTCGAAAATGCATATTGATTTTCATATACTAATTTAGTAAATGATGATTTAATAATCATGTGTTGTAATTTCCAATCACCGGATTATCAAAATTCATATATCTGTATTAAATTTACTATGCAAACATATTAATTACGATTTCCTGTACCAAGATTTACAAAATTCATACACGTTTGTATAGGAAAGACGCGAACATTTTTTACAGTGCATATACATATGATGTGATACGACGTGCATAAATATATACACAGGACATTCTATATCCGCAAATGTTTATACGATGTATATGCAATGTATGTGAAAATGCTATATGGGTTATTACCCGACTAGAAATCTGGTAGGGCAGCCCTGCCGTCACATATGGGCCTGATCTGGCATGGATAAGTTTGACCTGATAAGGTGTACCTTATTAGGACCGGATCTGGCATAGGAAAGGTTGCCCTGATAAGGTATTCCATATTCAGGTCCAGATCTGGCATAGATAAGGTAGACCTGATACGATGTACCTTAATAGGACCGAATCTGGCAAAGGGAAGGTTGACCTGATAAGGTGTATCGTATTCAGGGCCAGATCGGGAAATATTAAGGTAGACCTGATATGGTGTATCTTATTCAGGGCCAGATCGGGAAAAATTAAGGTAGACCTGATAAGGTATTCCATATTCAGGTCCAAATCAGGCATAGATAAGGTGACCTGATCGAAATATTGGCGGAATTAAAAATATCATTTATAAAATCAAAATATCGCATTCAATATCTTTTTCATTTTAAACCCGTCATTTTGAATTTACAAATTTTAAGTTCAAATTCGTAATTAGCTACATTAAAAACTGTACTATTATTTTAAATAAATAGTAAATTGAACTATTATGGAAATATTGTACGAGATATCCACATAGTCGGTTTGGTCTAGTGGTTAGCGTGCTCGGTTAGGTAGTTAGGTAAATAGGTAGGTCCCGTAGGTCTTAGGTTCAAATCCCGCGTCCATCACTTCTCGAATGAAGTTACGAAAAACCGTATCTGAAGACGAATTGTTTTTTTTTTTGTAATATTAATAGAATATTATTGTTGATATTGCGGCATAATGCCCTAAAATTAATAATTAATTTTTTAATTTAATATAAAGATAAGTATGTGTATTTATATCTATGATTATATTTATCAGGCCCTTAGTTTGCAATCTTTATCAGGCCCTTAAATGGTTATTTTTATCAGGTCCTTATGTGGTAAACTTGACCTGGCCCGGATGTGCCAAAGCGTTACATTTCCAATCAGGGCCGTATAAGGTAGCCAGACAGGGGCCTTGGATTTAGAATCCGGTTACCAGGTCCGGCCCTGATATTCCCCATAGCTGAATTTCTAGTCGGGTAATGCATTAAACGTTAACGAAACAATTACAAAAAGGATGGGAAGCAGAACCTTGCACATTGCTTCCTCATTATATTTCGCTTTTTACAAAGCAACCTCTATGAGGAAGTATGGAAATTGATTTTGGCTTCCTCATAGAGGAAGCTTTGTAAAAAGCGAAATATAATGAGGAAGCAATGTGCAAGGTTCTGCTTTGCGTCCTTGTTTTAAATAAATATAAATAAGCGCACACTCTCGCTTTGTGAAAATATAATAAGGACAAACGATCCAGAAAGTCCCTCAAATACTCTATCTTCTCTGTTTTTTTTGTAGAACACGATAGAAATCGGTGGTTTCTGAAATTTCGTTGGGAAGCAAGGATATGGCTAGTTTATACGACATAAATCGCTACTTTTCGCAATATAGACTGTACAACATCGCTATGAAAATATATTATCGTTCAACATTTTTGGACTATATCTGACGTATTTTTCTGTTAATCATGAATTTGGGACTCATTTGACTCCCAGCTCGATATTTGATACCAAAATTCACATCGCAGAAAAAAAATAAAAAAATTCAAAAAATCAAAATCTCATAAAATTTTAACGTTTCAACCGATCTTAACCAAATTTAATAGGGATCTCCGGTGTATGAAAGCTCACGTACATAACAATTTTGAGCTTAATATGCCGAAAATTAAAAGAGTTATCGCGTTAAAAAACATTTTTGAACAAATTCAAAACCGCGTAAAAATTTGATGATCATGGGGATTTTTACAAAAATTGGTATGAATGATGAGGATTGACCCCTCTATCTATGGTGTAAATTTCAGCTCTATATCTCGAGGCGTTCCCGAGTTATAAAGGTTTACATTTTTTGAACGTGTAACATACACACACACACACACACATACAGACATTTTTTCTAAATCACTTTTCTCGACGTTTTGGACTATTCTGAGTGTACTGACATGAAAATCTCGAAAAAAAAAATTTTCACGAAAACAAAGTAGTCCAGACGCCAGTGGGGGTTCTGTGTGCCATTCGAGGTCCGCGAAATATTCTTGATGCAGATGATAGGTTTTGACCTCCTGAACACGAATATATAAGGTGTTTTGCGGAAAACCCGGTCGTTTAGTTATTAATCGCAATTGTTTATTAACAATAGAAATTGTTGTTTTTTTTAACTCGGATATTTTTTTTTGTATAGTCCTGTCAATTCTGAGTCGAAAAGGTCCCATACAATTTTGCTCTACAATCCATAGATTCGGAGCAATAAATTGTTGAAAGTTGCAATTAGACCAAAATTGCTCTTCTTAACAAATTAGTAACTTCGAAAATATAAGTCGTAAAAAAAAATGTAAAGGAACTAATTTTGCCCAATGAACCGAGGAATATGAAAAAATAAATGCGAACACGACCAGAACAAAAAATAATTATTTATGAAGAGTCGCGAAACGGTATTTTTTCTCATAACATACGCATCGAGCGTCGTTATGAGAGAAGAAATACCGTTTCGCGACTCTTCATAAATAATTATTTTTTGTTCTCCTCGTGTTCGCATTTCTTTTTTCATATTCCTCGGTTCATTGGGCAAAATTAGTTCCCTTACATTTTTTTTTACGACTTATATTTTCGAAGCTACTAATTTGTTAAGAAGAGCAATTTTGGTCTAATTGCAACTTTCAACAATTTATTGCTCCAAATCTATGGATTGTAGAGCAAAATTGTATGGGACCTTTTCGTCTCAGAATTGACAGGACTATACAAAAAAAAATATCCGAGTTCAAAAAAACAACAATTTCTATTGTTAATAAACAATTGCGATTAATAACTAAACGACCGGGTTTTCCGCAAAACACCTTATATATTCATGTTCAGGAGGTCAAAACCTATCATCTGCATCAAGAATATTTCGCGGACCTCGAATGGCACACAGAACCCCCTCTGGCGTCTGGACTAAAGCTTCCTCTATGAGGAAGCAATAGCACTGATGTGACTAGTGGGAAACAGTCGAACATCCTTAACGCTGCTAATAATAACGCTGCCGGAAAGGGTTGAGAAGATAATGGATGAAAGTGCGGAGATCCAGGCGATCATCTTCCTACGAGTCTCAACTCTCACGCGGGAGTTATTGAAAAAAGGATGCGGGCGCTAGGTAACGCGATATCTGGGACTAGTTCCGATGGGGAAGCCACAGATCGAACAATTGACCGGCATCGATAATGACTCTCCTCTTACGCACCTGGATTGCGAATAGTTACATGGTGAGAAAAAAAAAATCACAACACAACAAAGAAAAGAAATACGTAAATATATTTTCTTATGTAATAAAATAAGTAATTTATTATTTATTAATAAGTATTTTATTTTTTGCAGACTAACATAAATGATTAACCCTTTCCCGATTTAAAAAAATATATATCGGAAATTTTAAGAAAAAAGAAAATACACTAAAAAAATAATGCACTTTTTTAATTGCCGCGTGTAAATGAATTTTCGTTTTATAAAATTAAAACGTAGGTTGCATTCCTAATAAAATTCTTCTGTTTGTAAATTTTTTTTCAAATTTTTGTACTACAAATTTAGAAAGGCTCGTAGGAAACATTTTTTTTTCTCACGCTTATTTAAACCATTGATTTGCTTATCGATATTCTCGAATCGTATTGAACACTGTGGAGTATTATTTCTCTGTGGAACGAAAAACATGTCACTCATCTTTTCACATGCGGGTCCAACGTCTCTCTCACTGAAGAACGAAATTAATTGAAATCAAAATTCAATTCAAATTATGTAATACTATCATAATGTCGGAAAAATATTTTCGTATTAAAAATACAATTTAATGCAAAAGTATTTTGTAAAATTACTTATGAATTATTATTTTTTACCCATTTGGACTTTTCATTTTTATTCTATTTACAAAAAAATTGTTAAAATCAGAAAAAAAATTCAAAGTCTAAAAAAAATGTTAAAAAATGGCGAATGTTTCTTATATAACGTTATAATAACGCGTGGATTCATTTTACACCATATTGTATATTAAATTTAATAAACGTTACATCTGCAAAAAAAATCCAGTAAAATATATTAATTTTAATCTTTAAAAAATTGCAACAATATTTTTAAAAAATGTTAATCCACTAAAACGTATCAGAAATATTCTCACGTACCTACAGAATCTCTCAGCAAATGCCAGCACCAATTAATCCATCCACATATATTCTCCAATAATGAAAAGAAAAACAGCACCAAAAATGTTTTGAACGTTAAAAAAAATTCACCAACACTTTTATTTCCGTGAAAAAAAATTTCCAATTGTTCCGCAGGGCAACCGAGCGGAAAATTTCCGACGGCAACAGTATCGACGCTGGGGTAGAACTTTTCATCCCCTAGAAGGGACGTCCGCCATTTTCCGAGAGCGCAACTGCAACCCCCAAGTCCTCGCCACCCTCTGAATCATTTTTTCTCTCTCTTCGTCTACACGAAACTATTTTTTATTAGCATGCAAATTCACCACAGGAAAATTAAGCATATTTAAAAATCCTTATAATTTATTTTCCATCCAAAAGGGCTTGAAATACATTTTTTCAAAATTTCTTGGCAGATTTTTTTTTTGGTAATTAAAAAAAATTAGACTTTGTAGAGAGATTTTTATCCAGAGCAGTGTTAGGAGTGTCCTCGTAGTTTTAAGGCCGGCGTTAGACTGAAGGTGAGGTTTGTATTTCGGGGGTTGTGCGAATCGCTATCGGACGTGACCAAGCGGCGTGTTCGCCGATCAGACTGGTATATGGCCCCTACCCTACGCCTTTTCGAACGTGCAGGATCACGGCTGGTGATTATCACAGTTACGTTGACGTCAAATGATATCCTGACGCTCACGCGTCCTGCTTACCCAGTGCACACGAAAGTATAATGCACACTATGTGTTATTCACGATATAATATGTAACACACCGCAATTTTTCGTGTTGCCTTGGCCAAGGCCAGTAGCAGTGACCCTTCGTGAACTTCCGGTAAGATTCCATCACGAATTATCCGAATTATAAACCTGCATAATTTAATTTGGTGAAAATTGATCACAACACTATTCGTGCACAAGTGGTTTTGTACACGATCTTTTGTGCACAAATGTATTGGACAAATTTTTATTATGTTGTTGTTGATGTTAATATCTAGGTCGTAATTTTCTGTAATTTTATTTGGTGGAAATGTAACACGAGACAATCGTGCACAAGTGGTTTGTACACGATCTTCTGTGCACAAATGTATTGGACACATTTTTATTATGTTTTTGTTGTTGTTAATATCTAGGTCGTAATTTTTTGTAATTTTATTTGGCGGAAATGTAACACGAGACAATCGTGCACAAGTGGTTTGTACAAGATCTTCTGTGCACAATTGTATTGGACACATTTTTGTTGTGTTCATTTTTTTTTGTTTGTTAATGTTTAGATTGTAACTTTCTGTGATTTAATTTGGTGGAAATTTATCACGACACAATCGTGCACAAGTGGTTTTGTACACAATCTTTTTTGCACAACTGTATTGGACACATTTTTGTTGTGTTCATTTTTTTTTTTGGTTAATGTCTAGATTGTGAGTTTCTGTAATTTCATTTGGTAGGAATATATCACGACACATTTCGTGCACAAGTGGTTTTGTACACAATTTTTCTAATGCACATTTGTATTGTGCTCATTTTATTTGTTCGCCTCCAGATTGTAACCCACTATAACTTCATTTAGTGAAATTTTATCACGACACAATTGTGCACGATTTTTTGTGCACAACTATATTTGTCACAATTTACCGATGCACATTTTTATTGTGCTCATTTTGTTTGTTTACCTCCAGATTTTCACCCTCTGAAATTTCATTTGGTAAAAATTTATCACAACACTATTGTGCACACGGGATTTTGTACACATTTTTCTGTGCACAACTGTATTGGGTACAATTTTGTTGTACCCAACTACATTTTCCACAAGCTTTTTAGCTCGTTTGTATTGTCCATAATTATTTGTGTGCCCAACTATATTGTGCAGAAAAAAGTTCTACACAATATAATTGTGTACAAAAAAAAATGTAGCCTATAATTGCACACAAAAAATAGCGCACATTGTGTTGTCAATTGAACATGTTGTACATTGATATGTGCATTAAAAAATGGTGCGAAATATATTCGTGTAAAAATGATTGCTTCTAATTATGCACAAAAAAATGTGTACAATGTAGTAATGCACAAAAGACTCAAACAACACAGAACAACATAAAATTATGCGCAATTGTGTTGTGTATCATTGAGCTGTGTTCAAAATCGACTATTTGGCGGTGCACAATTGGATTGTGAGTAAAGATATCTCTACCTGATCTTCAAAAAAGATGTAACCACGAATTATAGCATATTTAGTGCCATAAGTGATTGTGTAAAAAATGATTTAACGGAAAATAATCTTTGAGGTATTTATTAATTTAATATTCAACGAATATTAGATAAAATAAAATATATGGTATGTGATAAATAAAGTATGGTAATCGATTGAATAGATTCATTAAAAAATTGATAAAAACTGTATCACCTCACAAAATGGAAGTTCGCTGGTCTCTCGAAGATCCGGAAAAATCCGCTTCTTTATTTAACGTTTTTATTGCGTACAGTTTAATTGTTCACTGCACTTGATATATTAACTTGAGAAAATTGATTTATCTGTTGGTGATAAATTCTTCAGCTCTCGTAGTATCAACAATAATTAACTAAATTCGGTAGCGCATAATAACGAGCGCAAATAAATAATACACGTAAGGAAAGTCACCGTGTGTCACGTTGCCATTAATCACCATAACTGTGTGCTTCAAAGAGACATTTTCATCACGATATCATTGAAAAGATTTTTTTTTTTCATTCTGCTATTCAATGGCTAACATAGAGTTACATATATACGTACAGTCGCTCACTTAATGCGAGAGCACGTATGCCGATGAAACACTGGCAATTCATATGAGCAGAAAGATCGAAAGAGCTTCACACACAACTTCCAGCGAGTCCCGACTTTGTTTTCTAATTTTTAAATCGACAATCGTATTCAAATTCGTCGTTCTGTTTATTTATTTAACATCTCACATGAATTAATTAATTCCTTCTTTTGATTCGTAAAAAAAAATTATTAATGAATGAATTTATAAATTATTTATTATTATAAACAGAAAATCAAAGGATTTAAATATGTTCCTCTGTTTATTTGTTTAATATTACAGGCAAATTAATCCATTTCGTCTTTTTATTTATCAAAGACAATTAAGTACCTATTATTAAAGGATAAATTTAGAAATCGGCATAAAAAATCAAAATTCGTCGTTCGGTTTATTTAATATTTAAGGTAAATTAATACGTCTCTTCCTTCTTTTTATTTATCAAAGTGATTAATAATGGATGATTTTTAAAAACTCATTTAACATTCTGCAATAATTAATGCACCTTTTCACGAAAAATTAATTTATCAGCTCTTTGATTATTTACCAATTTCATTCCTCACTTAAAAATCGCCGAATTAAGTTGGTCGTTCTATTTATTTATATAATATTTCACGTGAATTAATCCACGCCTCGGCATTATTTAATTCATAAATGAAAATTAAGTGTGAAATTATGAATTGGTTTTAAAAAAAATGCCAATCGTATTTAAATTCTTCTCCTTCAACACATTTTCACGAAATATCAATTCTTCGTCAATTAAACAATAAACAAAAATAATTGTTGAACGAAAAATCGATATTATTCTCAAAATCCGCTTGATCAATTTATTATATCACGTTTTTTTAAAAGCAGCTTCCTTCCTTTTGTCATTACGCTGTCGCGTAGTACCCGAAGCGCTTTAACTACCTTAAGAGTCTCGGGATAAATACGAGTGGGAGTGAGAGCGAAACCAAACGCTCGGTTATAACCAAAAGATTTATTCATTAGGCGAACTGCACGTGTATAGTTAGCGCATCCAGGGCCGTACGATTTTAGGTACAACTGGGAACGCGCTGGACTTCCCACTGTGCGTGAACCAGCGACCAGCGAGGGTAGTTTTCGCGGTATTATCCCCCACTCGCTCTACCTCAACGATATATTAGTTCTGGCTGAATATATGTGTGCTTAAACTCTTCCTTCTGTCTCACTTCGTCTTCCGTCCGTTTTCCTTCTCTCCGTTCAACGCACACAAGCATTCAACTGCTAAATGCATCGTGAAAGAAGCATAAAGACTGTGACGGCCACGCCTACCGCGCTCTCATTGGCCGAGCGCTTCAGGAGCAACGAATCTCGAGGCTCCTTCACCACGCCCACCAATCATTCAATTGGCTGCCCCTTCCATCGACCCCTCACGGGATTCCCCTACTCCAAATTTGCCCCTGCGATGCTGCGCGCCGTCGCACTTCCGCTGAGGACCAACGATCTTCCTTCTCTGTGAAATGGCTTGGGGCTTGATACACATTGTAGCGTATATGATGTATAGAAACGCACGCTCACTCTTGTAGTGTTTAACACGTTTTTTCAATGTGTGATCCTCTTTCCTTTATTCATTGTTCTTATCTGTGTTGTATACTTTTTTTTCTTTTTTTTCTAGGGTAATTTGGAAGAATTTAAGTTGTGCTGAGAGAGAAAAATCTAGTATTGGTTGCGAAAAATAATAGATTTCTAGAGACCAGTTTGGTAGTTATTTACCTGTGCAAATAACTACTGTTTGAATGGGCGATACGATTTCCTATGTTCGCTGTTTTTGACTGTAGATTATAGACACTTTTTGTAATAGGGTGAATTGGGGATGCTGTAAGAATTCTTACGGCATCCTCAAAATTGAACCTCTCCAGCTTTTATAGATTTTTCTTTTACTGATACTTCTTTTTTCATGAATTTTTTTAATTGAAAATTTTGGGCCGCAATTAAAAAATTTGAAATTGTTCTGAAAAATATTGTATTAGATATCAATTTTTTTATAGCTATGACCCAGAGTGAGCAAATGTTTGCGTCGTTCTTAAAGCCATTTTTTCGAAAAAAAAAAAACCGTTAAAACTATAAAGAAATGAAACAAGATGGCAGTTCATGATCGTCTGTTGCGTAAAAATTTTCTACATAACGCAAGATTATTTTGTGTTGTTGAAATAGAAAATGAAGTGAGACATATTTAACTCTCGATTTGTAAATTTCTCAAATCCAACCATCAACCAACTATTCTTGGCCATGATAAAACGTTGATTTACGGTTGAATGAGACAAAATAATCATAATTCCAACCCTGAGCTGAGTACAACGATGGTTGGGTTTTGTTTGATTTTTCAATACCAACCATTGGCGATTACGTGAGACTATTAGTTTATGGACGGTTCTAAAATATCAACCAAAAGACAACCATCATTGTACTCAACTCAGGGTTGGAATTATGATTATTTTGTCTTATTCAATCGTGAACTAACATTTCATTATTCAATCCATGATTATTTTTTATATCGATAAAAAGAAACTTCAGCAAAATTCTAAAATGAACTGCCATCTTGTTTCATGTTTTTACATTTTTCACGGTTTTTTTTTTTTTTTCAAAAAAAAAAAAAAAAAAAATGGCTGAAAAAATCGACACAAACGTTTGCCCACTCTAGATTATAGCTCAAAAATGTTGATATCTAATTCAAATTTTTTACATTGGGGCGCAAAATATTTATTTAAAAATTGCATGAAAAATAAATAAAAACGTTTTTTTTTTTTCGAGAATAGTATAAAACTGCCATGTTGTTTCATGTTTTTACATTTTTTACGGTTTTTTTTTTCCAAAAAAAAAAAAATGACTGAAAAAATCGACACAAACGTTTGCCCACTCTAGATCATAGCTCAAAAATGTTGATATCTAATTCAAATTTTTACATTGGGGCGCAAAATTTTTATTTAAAAAATGCATGAAAAATAAATAAAAACGTTTATTTTTTTTCGAAAATAGTATAAAAAATTATGGAGCGAATTGAAAGTTTTTGAAGGGTTTAAAACGTTTACTGAGTTGGCAAGGAATACCCCATATATACATATATAGACAGACATGGTGTCCGTTCATAGTACATATTTAGAAACCTATAATCGCGAATGCGGTCTAATAATTTCTCAGTCAAATCATACATTATATTAAGTCGTATATCTTGATGCATTTACAGCACTTAAGGTAGTCCTTGCGACCCATACTACCCCCCTAACACAGAATGTAACAGTTACATAACTTTCAAATTGTAAAAAAACCTAACGTTATTGTGTAACATTGACATAAGTGTGATGTTTTGTTTTAATAACAATCGTATCTATTTGCGACACAAAATTCTGTTTAAATAATATGTAAACGTTATATATTATTTCTGTAACAAAAATAAGTAACATTTGTTATCGAGATTCTATTAAAATGTGACGTAATAAACTTACTTGTTACATAAATGTTATGTCACGTAATATAAATGTTACGAAAATTCTTCCATATCCTGTGACCTTCTTGAATGAGAAATAATGTATCACTGGTGCGTCACTAGTGACGTTATTTTGACAGAACACGTTATTTCGTTAACGTAAATATTATATCAATGTTACGAATCTGTGTTAGGTGGGTAGTTAATTGACGCACCGTTCCGAAAATTCTGTAAATGCTAACATTTTTATATATCTACACATTCAATTAATCAGAGTGAGAATAAAAACGTATTTGTAGATGCTTCGTAAACTTAAAAAACATTAATTGTATTAACTAAAATATCTCATCAGAGTCTCGCTTGAACGCGTAGTGGTATTGTATCATCACGCGGTCAGAGCTAAATTTGGTCGTTTTAAAGGTAAATTTGTGACGCAAAACAAAAAAAAAGTAGATAGAAAATCTAATTTTTGCGCCACGACTACAACCGCCACGAAAAATCGGGTCGCTGAAACCAAGGTTGAAACGGCGCCGGTTGACACTGGAGGTTATGTTGATTTCTATCATCGTCCGCTACATCCGATTATCCGTAACTTCTGAGTGTCGATGATGTGTTTAACGTTGGAATTACACCCAAATACTTCGATAACGTCCCTTTTTTATATTTTATACGGAATCGTGACACTCTAAGGAATCCATAGCACATTTGATATTGTATAAAAGTTCAGTTTATACATGTTAATTTTCGTTCCGAAGTACGAAATCGGTTAGTTTCCCATAAGAGCCCGTGCATAAGAATTCTTTTTTAAATATTTATTTTCTCGGTAATTTAGTCGATAACCCAGCTTGAAACTTTGCAATCGCATTTCGAAGGGATTCAACTATTATATGAAAAAATATCAAGTCTTAAAGTTCAGAAAGGTTAATGCGCAATGACTACCTTAATCACGTTTTCGGATATTTCTTCTCCGGTGTTGTTGTAGAATGTCTTGGCACTTTGTTAGTATTTTCAGGTGGTGAATATTTGTGTTTTGTGTACAACGTTAATGGATATAAGGATATTAAACTTATGCGAAATGTAAAAATAATAAAATAAAACGTTATGTCGCATGTCAATCTCATTGTGATTCTTTGTGGCTCTGCGGACGCGTGAAGACTGTCAGAGGTAAACAAAACATAAACGAACTTCGACGAAGAGGGCGCGGAGGGGAACTACAAGTTTGTGCACGTCTGAACTCGCTACACAACAAAATGTGACGGTTTAATCGTTCGGATAATCGAATATTCGAATAATTGACGATACGTGAAATTAACGTTCGAATAATCGGCGTTTCGTTGCACATCTCTCAACTCACAAGAAGTACCATAATTTTTTAATGACTTGTTAATATTTCATGTAACAATTAATAATGTATATAGTGATACTTATACGAACCTACAGTTTTTTAATTTCACTTATTGTTCTGTAGTTGCCATGACAATGTAGATTGGTCAATTAATTATTGATAATTACTAAAGGTCGATTATTTTTTGCTTCCTCATAAAGAAATTTTTGTTTTCATGAAAAAAAAAATGTTTTTGAGATTTTTATCTCAGGACAATTAGAATTGTCTAAAACGGGGTGGGAGTCAAAATAGCGAATGGCTGATACAGCGAATTTCATAATGATGGCCATTCTATATTTTGACCCCCACCCACGTCGATAACTCAAGAACCGTTTTGTCTATCGAGCTTAAATTTGGCACACAGGTGGAGCAGCAGACCCTCTTAAATTGTTGCAATTTCAGACAAAATCCATGCAAAAATTTAGATTTCCTAGTTTTTTTTAATTTTTTGAAAAAAGATCGTGGTCGCTTTTAATTTTCGTAAAAAAGTTGGATTGTTGTTGGATTGTTACAAATCTACCTCTATGACGAAGCATGTTAATCTATTTTGGCTTCCTCATAGAGGAAGCTTTGTAAAAATCCAACAATAATGAGGAAGCAATTTGCAAAGTTCTACTTTGCAGCCTTGTTTAAAAAAATTTTAAATGGCATTAGTTTTGAACCCTTTACCAGATTCTCGCCAGATTCGAACTGATGCTTAGTTTACCCACACTCTACTTGTCGACCAAATTTGAGCCCGATATCTTCAAAATTGTGGAAGTTAGAGCACGAACAAAAAATTCAAAATGCCATAAATTTTAAACCCTTTAACGGATTGACGTCAAATTCACTCCCAAACTTTATTTAATAACAGTCCACTGGTGGACCAAATTTGAGCCCGATGTCTTAAAAATTGCGAACGTTTGAGCACGAACAAAAAATGTCAAAAAAATTTTAAATGCCATAAATTGTGAACCCCTTAACGGATTGACACCAAATTTAATCCCAAACACTATTTGATAACAGTCCACTTCTGGTCCAAGTTTGAGCCGGATATCATAAAAATTGCGGGAGTTAGAGCCCGAGCTGACATTCTCCAAAAAATTCAAAATGCCATTAATTTTGAACACCTTGATGGATTAACTCCAAATTCAATCCCATACCTTGTTTAACGACACCTTACTCGTGGTTCAAATTTGAGCCCGATATCTTAAAAATTGCGACGGCTATCATGCTAACAAAAAATTGTGTACATACGCACACACACACACACACACACATACAGACATTTTTTCTAAACCACTTTTCTCGACGTTTTGGACCATTCTGAATGTACTGACATCAAAATCTCGAAAAAAAAAATTTCACGAAATCAAAGCTTCCTCTATGAGGAAGCAAAATTAGTCTATAATGCTAAATAGTCCCTTATAAGATAAGAAACTATTTAGCATTAAGACTAAATAGTCCCTTATAAGATAAGGAACTATTTAGCATTAAGACTAAATAGTTCCTTATAAGATAAGGAACTATTTAGCATTAAGACTAAATAGTCCCTTATAAGATAAGGAACTATTTAGCATTATAGACTAATTTTGCAGCATGTGAACTTTATGTTGTTTGGTATTGAATTTGGCTAGAATCGGCAAAGCAGTTCAGATTTTATGAACTTTTGAATTAAAAAAAAAGGATTTATGGCATTAACTTTCCAAAATATTATCTGTGATATCAAGTCCAAATTTAGTATGTGAAAAAAATAATATTCAGCCATGATAAATATATAATTTAGTGGCAAGCGAAATAAAAATTTCGATATTATGGAATTCCGAAATATTTTAAAAAATAACGGTATCGCATTAACTTCGGCAAAACACAAGATATCAATCAGAAATTAAAAATATGAATAGAATAATATTTAACCATGAAAGATATATAACTTAGTGACGACCGGTAAAAAAATGTTTAATTATATGCAATTTCGAATTATTAAAAAAATTAATTTTATCGCATTAACTTCAGCAAAACTTGAGATATCAAGCCCAAATTTAGTATACAACCAAAATAATATTCAGTCATGATACACATATATTTTAGTGACAAACAGTCACTAAAGTCACAAAAGTTAAAACAGTCACAAAAGTTAAAAATTTTGATTTTATGGAATTTCAAATTATAAAAAATAAATTTGATTGAATTTTTGGACACTGAATTTTTAGTAAAAAAATGTCTTTTGAGCTATCTTTTTACTTTTTACACTTCTTCTGTGAAGAAACCAAAATAAATTAACATATTTCCTCATAGAGGTAGCTTCCCTGGTAAAAATAAATGATACAAAACGATTATAAAAAATTCTATCGTTCCGAATACGGACTTTGGTTCGTGAATTTACGATGTACTATCATAAATTTACGATCGAAATCCTATATGTTTCGTCCATATCCTATAATATTATTATAAATAATATAATTTTTGTATTTAATTTAATAATAAAAATATACGATTGTACGTATATACCCATGATGCACTATTCCAAGCAAAAAAAAAAAGAAATCGACTGGATAATTACGTTTTTTTTCTGGTCACCCATCTTTGTAGTGACCGCGGCCCAAGCTGCTTAACTTTCATGATCTCTGATAGACTGCCTAACTATTCCATCCAAACTCGTTCTTGTAAGATAATATACATCAATAATATATAAGCCGCTTCACGTACTTATGAATAACAACAGTAAATTGAGCAGTTTTTTAGCATCTCTCTTACTAAATTATTTATGTTAATTAACTCTTTAAGAATGCTTCACCCCTGGTAAAAATAAATGATAGAAATCGATTATAAAAAATTCTATCGTTCTGAATACGGACTTTTTTTTCGTGGATTTACGATGTACTATCATAAATTTATGATCGAAATCCTATATGTTTCGTCCATATCCTATAATATTATTATAAATAATATAATTTTTGTATTTAATTTAATAATAAAAATATACGATTGTACGTATATACCCATGATGCACTATTCCAAGCAAAAAAAAAAAAGAAATCGACCGGGTAATTACGTTTTTCTTCTGGTCACCCATCTTTGTAGTGACCGCGGCCCAAGTTGCTTAAGGAGGGTGGATACCGTCTTTCTGGGGGGGGAGGTGCGCGGTTGCCGGGGAGGTAGTGTGCGAGAGAGAGGTCCGTGACGCGCCTTCACTGGCGTACATTGTTGTACTATTCCAGCAGTTTTGTTTTTACGTTTTCTCGGCAACCAAGCAGACGAATCATTTCGGTCTTCGTAAAAGTTCTTTTCGAAAAAACAAGAAATGATTTGGTTCTGTTATCAACCATTGTTTATCATTTTTATTATACTTTCGAGCATAACCTTGAAGGTGCGTATAGTTGTCGCTATGTTGCCCATGCATAAGAGTGTAATTTCAATAATTAATTTCTCGATAACCATCTAGACGATTGACATCAAATTTGGCATGGAGATGTAATTTTTATCTACGAATATCCTCCAAAAATTTGAGAGCATGTTTATCATTTTGAGTTGGGTATCCACCCTCCTTAACTTTCATGATCTCTGATAGACTGCCTAACTATTCCATCCAAACTCGTTCTTGTAAGATAATATACATCAATAATATATAAGCCGCTTCACGTACTTATGAGTAACAACAGTAAATTGAGCAGTTTTTAGCATCTTTCTTACTAAATTATTTATGTTAATTAACTCTTTAAGAATGCTTCACGTATACATTCCTTACCGAAAGATTTATTTTATCCGTATTTGAGTACTTCGCGATACGAGAAAAATCTAATAAATAATCAAGCATATCAAGATACTAATAAGAGCATTGATTTCGGATAATAAGAGGTCTAAGAATTTATTTAAAAATCAGTTAAAAAAAAATTATAAAATATTATAAATCCGTTAGTGTACCATACATCCCGATAACGTATCTATCGTATTTAACCAATAAAAAGCGAAAACTAAAGGAAACTAATAACAACGATTCAATTTGTATAAATTGATCAAAGTCCGAATAGATAGAGATGATAACATACGATTAAATCCCATTCAAATTCTATTGATCTCTATCAATCTCTATATTTTTACCAGGGTTTGTAAAAAGCAAAAAATAATGAGGAAGCAATTTGCAAGGTTCTACTTTGCAGGGCTCTTAATGAGATAGTCATGCGAGTTTTAATAGCGATGTGATAGTGCATTATGAGAGTTATATAAGAAACTTTGCGATATGAGGGTCAAACGTCGTTCCCATGTATTTTCGCACGATCAGATTAAGGAAAACGTGAGGGAAACGTAATGACTACTGCGTTCGAGTCGTTCGAGCTGTTTCAACTGTGAGGGCGTCGCAGGTACCTAGGTGCAAGTTTTATAGCACCAAAATCACATCCAGATGTTGGTTACTTAGCAATGCGGTGTGCCCGCACCGACTGTCCTGTTCCCACGGCTAAATTACTATGCCACTACACGAATATTTCGGCACAGCAAGACATTACACTTGAGAGAACTTTTGCTGTTTCGAAGATTTTCCTCTAGGGTCTAGCATCTCTTCTGCTATAAGCGCCACAACACACAACCTGTGCGCCTATTGCACTTTAGTTTGCATTTTACTCGCAAACAAGTGGAACTAATCGGAACTTCCTTTCTCAACCTGTTCCCACGGAAATTCTAACGAATGGAAATCAATCAGTTTCATTTTGTTCATTTTTTCTTTTTATTACTTGTAAGCTATTCCTGGTAAAAATAAATGCCAAACGATTTTTAAAAATCCTATCTTTGATTCGTGAATTTAAGAAGTACTATCATAATTTTATGATTGAAATCCTATATGTTTCTGCTATATCCTACAATATTGTTATAAATAATATAATTTTTGTATTTAATTTAATAATAAAAATATACGTATTGTAGGAGTAAAATGAAAACTATAAAAAACTAATAAAAACTATTCAATTTTTATAAATTTATCAAAATCCGAATTGATGGAGATAATAACAGACGATTAAAGATCAATCAAATTCTATCGATCTGTATCAGTCTCTATAATTTATTTTTACCAGGGAGAATTAGGCTGGTCATTATTATAGGCTAACTAAGTTATAATTAATAACTCAAAGTTGGTAATTTGAAAGCAATTATATTAAATACAAGTGAATTTTTTAATTAATTTAAGGCAGTATGAGCGAAGTACCTAGTCAATAGAAAGTCCATACTTTTTATTATGGGGAAAAAGCGAAGTATCACACATTTCGCTATTTTAAAAATCACAATATAAAGAGAGAAAAATTATGAAGTGTGTGTGATGATAAGGTGTGTATATTTATAAAACGGTAGTAGTTTAAATAAGAGTGTCATTTGACTCAGATTGTCCAGCCGGCCGCCATTTGGCCAATCAAGGAACGCGTGGCTACGCTATTTTCAACTGTTTTCCGGCAGTTTGATGTCAGTTCGCGAAAACTCGTCAATTTAATCGATGATATCTATTCGAAATATTCGGTAACATATATTTTTTAAGGGACGTACGTGTTCGTAGCAGTTTTCTCGGTATTTCGAGCTTTTATTTACGGAGGTGTCTGAATTTGAAGAATGGTTATTTCGGTCTCAAAGTGTTATCAGGGCAATTTCCGTATATAACGTGTACTAAATTTCCCAATTTTGCACATTAACTATTATTGTAAATGGTCGGTAATATGGTTTGAAATTTTACAGACAGCATCCTCTGAACCTATTCTATAGCATATTAAAAAATCACTTTTCTCTCTGATCGTGAGGTTTGTGCTCATACTACCTTAACCCTTTGGATCGATCAGATAATCGTAGTATTAGTTTTTTTCCCTTTAAGTCCACAAACGCGGTTTAAATATTACATAACTTTTAAGAAGATTTTTAATGGCGTAGTCTGAAATTTGAAAAAAGATGACACAATACACATTTTGGGAAATTGAGATTTTTTTTTTCTTGTTCTATACGAATTGTCCCGCTCAGCTGCGTGCGCAGATTTGGATTCATTTTCATGAAGAGACATCAAACGGTGGTAAAGACTGAAATGGTAATTTGACCGTATTTTTACAGTACGTTGCCATTTCCACAATGACCAAATCGGTCATATGTTTCACCGGCTATTTTTCAATCTCAGATTAATTGACCGTCACGTGACCGTCAATTTACTGACGAAAAGAAACTACCATTTTACGACGAGAGCGCCATTAATTCAGAAAATCGCCGCAAGCTACACATTAAATTACCAAATTAGTGACCAAAGAAAAATTACTCTCCATTAACAACCATATAAATATTCTGAACATACTGTGACCGGAATTCGTCCAAAAAAATTAACAAATTGGAGTTCAAAAAAGATCCAATTTTCTTTGTTATCTAATATCTAATAAATCAGAGTTTTAAATGCCTAATACTTATGGAAATAATGATGATAATACGATCAGCTCTATGATTACGATTTTATAATAATAACATGTAGCGATTGTAATACGATGATTAAACTTTGGAATGGCTGCAAAAATTATTATTTTTCAATAAAAATTCACGGTGATCCTTTTGAAAAAATGGAAAAAAATAAGTAATGCATTACTTATTTCTTCCATTTTTTCCACTATTTCTTGCAATATTAAAGCGAAAATTAGTATTTTTTTCAGCTATTGAAATGTTTACACTCAATTTTATAATCACTACATATTATTATTATGAAATCATAATTACAAAACAAATTGTACTGTAAACTATATCTTATGAATTAATGGGCATTTACAATTACTCTGTAATAATTATTTTTGTGCAATAACTCTGGGCATTTAATCTGTAATAAATTATGCAAAAGGAGAAATCCATTAATAAATTACATAACTAAAAAAATTAAATCACAGTCGATTTCTAATTAAGCAGGTGATCTGACTACATTTGTGGCTAAAAATCATCGAAAATAACGTAGTTTATGACCAAACATAACTGACGGTCATTTTTGGTTAATTGACGCTCACATGAAAATACCGTCGCGGTAAATCTCAAGTTGTCTGCGTTAAAATGAAAACGCGCCCTTAGAAGTTGCGATCAGTATTTACTCGATTCAATAAAAATGTATTATTATCAACGACTAACGAACAAATGAATGAACATATCGTCAAATATTAAAATCTAACCTAATAACCATATTATTAAGTGAAACCAACGTCTTTTGAAGGAATTTCGTCAAACATAACCTCATTTAGAACACGCCAGTTCGTTAGTAAACTTGTAGAGTGACGCGTTTAGGTTACTTAAATCGTAAAACTAAGTTAAGATTCAATAAATATTAAGGAATAAATGAAACATGGCCGAGAAACAAAAAGTTTTGATATGCGGCGACGTCGAAGGACACTTCAAGTTCCTCTTCAACAAAGTCGACACGATAAACAAGAAAAATGGTCCTTTCGACTTTCTCCTCTGCGTCGGTAATTTTTTTGGCTCCGATAACATCGAATTGGAACCTTTCAAAAATGGAATGAAAAACATATCGATACCAACATACATTATCGGTCCAAATCGAGAGGAAGACGTTGAACATTATCCCGACATGGACGGTTGCGAGATTTGCCAGAATCTTACTTATCTCGGCAAGCGTGGTCTTTACACAGCAAGTTCGGGTCTAAAAATTGCTTATCTAAGCGGCAACGATCAAAATTCCACAAAGACAAAATTTTGCAGTTTCGACGAGAACGACGTTACCGCTATAAGAAATTCTTGTCTGAAGGGCCAGCCGAGCTTCAGAGGCGTAGATATTCTTATGAGCTCACCTTGGCCCAAAGGAATCACTAATCTCGATCCTAACAAACCGGATTTCAAGTACAAAGGCTCTGAAATGGTTGCGTGGCTTGCGGCACAGATTAAACCACGATATCACGTCTGCGCTATGGAAGGAATTCATTATGAGAGGCCTCCATATCGGTATAATATTTATTGTAATAATTAATGCATTTTAGATACAATCGCTTTAACTTTGGTAATTTCCATCAAAGCCAAATACATTATTCATTTTTTTTTTGCATAATTATAGATGATTTAAGTGTTAATTTAATAGGAATTGCAATACAATTTTATGCAATGCCAAGAAACATAGTTTATTCACTTTTCATTTATCATCTATTTAACTTGATTTCCAAATCGGCTTACATTTTGACTTTTATTTTTTATTCTTCAAGATTCATTTCACACTCAAGCCTAATGTAAAAATGTTCAGTGAATTCAAAAAGATTTTTTATTTTTTCAACAAATATTACATTATTATATTATATCTTTCATAAAGAAATATTTAAAAATATTGGTCAAACATTTGTATACAGATTAAAAAAAGAAGAATAATTCATTTATTGTTTGTCATGCTACATTTTTTATTATTTATTTATATACGGATTTCTCCCTAACAAATTTCTTACATTATATGTATATATGGGGTAAAACATTTCAAGTCGACCACACGAACTTTTAATTTCAATAAAAAGTTTTCAAATTTGTTGAGGATGTTGGTCTGGCCAAAAACAAAAAATACAAATTTTTTCAGATTTTTTAATCGCATATTTCAGCCGTTACAAAAAACTGAAAATAATAATCGTTCATTTTTTAACGCCAAAACTACAGCTCTCGCAAAAAAATCACGTGAACAAAAAATTTAAGTTATTTAACGTTCTTTTCAATAAATTTTTTGCAAAATCTTCCTACTCTGTTTTGTGCTATTTTTCAATGGAATAAAATTATAATATTTTTTTTCTCGAAAACTGCGTTTCCGATTCGGCTGAAATTTTTACATTTTGTTCCTTAATATGTCTAGAATCTGAGAAAAAATTGGCGAGATGGACAGCGATTTCATTTCACTGTTACAGCTCTTCGAACGATCGAATACCAGGACAATCTAATGTGTAATTGCTCTGTACGTTCAACAGACTGTCTACATAATAATTCTAAAGCCCGCGCTGCATTTTTTGCATCGGATATTTTTCCCTCTTCAATTTTTGGGTTTTTAAATACATTTATTTTATCGACTGATGGAATTGAAACTTTTTTCCTGATGACACGTAATTCATCATCATGCTCTTTTCTGACCAATCGAAAATTGGCAAAAAGTGGTGAATGAATGTCTCTTGAGTTCAATATTCACGTGCTCAATGTTACACGACCATCGTTCTGCGTTGTGAACACAAAGTGTGGACGACAGGTACGATGGAATTTGCCAATTACCTAATTAAAAAAAAAATTTTAATTAAAAATAACAAAAAAATAAACAAGTGATGCGGGCTTTAGATTTTTTCTATTGACAGTCTCAACCCTGTTGAACGCAGAGAGCAATTACACATTAGATTACCGTTATGTTCGATCATTCGAAGAGCTGTAACTGTGGAACGAAGTCGCCGCCCATCTCGCCAATTTTTTTTCAGATTCTTAACATATTAAGAAACAAAATGTAAAAATCTCATCTGAATCGAGAACGCAGTTCCGGAGAAAAAAAAAATGAAATATTATTTAATTGAAAAATAGCATAAAGCGGAGTAGGAAAATTTGCAAAAAAATTTGTTGAAAAGAACGTTAGATACCTTAAATTTTTTGTTAACATGATTTTTTTGCGGGAGCCGTAGTTTTGGCGTTAAAAAATTAACGATTATTATTTTCAGTTATTTGTAACGGCTGAAATATGCAATAAAAAAAATCTGAAAAAATTTGCAATTTTTGTTTTCAGCCAGACCAACATCCTCAACAAATTTGAAAACTTTTTATTGAAATGAAAAATTCGTGTGGCCGCCTTGACGTGTTTTACCCCATATATATATACTGGACCAGATTTGACACAATAGATTATTTTTACATATTATTAAACACTTAGTATTTTTTCTTTCGCTGCTTTTTTTAATAATATAATTTTTAAGTCTGTAAACTAATCTGATAAGTTTGTAAGCTTGAATATTAAATAAAACAAATAACTGTTCCAGAAATCAGAGCCAAAACGAAGACAGCATAGAAATAGCATCGCGTTTCATAGCTTTGGCAGCAGTCGGAAATAATAAAAAAAGAAAATGGCTCTACGCTTTGAATTTAACGCCTGTGGATCGTTCGCGTTTATCCGATCTGGTTCAAAGAACGACAGACGAAACCGGCAGTCCTTATCCAAAAACCATGCTGGGCGCGCAACCATCAGGTGAAAATCCCGAGATGAAAAACACCCAATTTTTCTACGACATGGAGACTAAATCCGAGAAGAGAGGAGGTCGAAATAACGACAGACCCAACAAAAAACCTAGGATGGAATTTGATCAAGCAAAATGCTGGTTCTGCTTGTCGAGTCCTGAGGTTTCTAAGCATCTGGTTATTTCCGTTGGAACTGATGTTTACGTTGCTTTAGCTCGTGGCGGTTTGGTCGAAGATCATTTTCTCATTTTGCCAGTAACTCATCATCAAAGTTTGTCAATTTTGCCCGATAACGTGGCTAAGGAAATGAAATTGTACAAAAAAGCCATAACAAAGTATTACGCGAGTATGGAAAAAGTTCCGGTATTTTTTGAGAGAAACTACAAAAGTTCTCATTGCCAATTGCAAGCTGTGCCAGTTCACAAAAATCAAGCACCGGCACTTAGAGAAATGTTCCAAGAAATGGCGAGTTGCAACAATTTTGAGCTCGACGAAATTCCCAAACATTCGCAACTCCAACAAATAGCCCAACCGGGAGTTATTTATTTTTATGTCGAATTACCGAACGGTGAAATGCTTTATCATCGAATTAAAAAAGACTTTCCACTACAATTTGGACGCGAAGTTCTCGCCAGCGATCGAATTCTCGATATTCCCGATCGCGCCGATTGGCGCGAGTGCCAATTGGACAAAGACGAGGAGGCGGAACTCGCTAAAAAGATTCGCAATCAGTTTCAACCTTTCGATATCGATTCTTAGATATTTACGAGAAAAATAATGTCGCGTTTTGTAGAATAATTTGTTTTACTAAAATTCTCCTGTTACATACATTATTAGAATTAAAAATATCTGTATATTTCTGAAAAACATCAGCGTGATGAATTTATGTACAAATTCTACGATTTAGAAAATTCTGTGTATTATTAAGTCTACATAAAATTGATTATTTTTGAAAATCTCGATTTAGTACTTTAATTCGTATTCCTATAAAATCGCGAATGAAATTCGGCATCAGTTTCAACATTTCAATTCAATCAAGTCAATTAACGTTAATCATTAATTAATAAAATTGATTATTTTTTTTAAATCTAGATTTGGCACTTTAATCCCATATTCTTATAAAATTGCGAATAAAATTCGACTTTTCGATATCGATTCTTAGATGTTTATGAGAAAATTATGTGTTTTATAGAAAAATTGGTTAAAAAAATATATTCTGTTCTACATTAGACAAAAAAATCTGTATATGTGCCAAATGATATCAGCGTGACAATTTTATGTACAAATTCTACAATATAGAAAATTTTATATAAAATTCTACTTAAAAAAAATGAATTATTTTTTTGGATTCTCCAATTGGTACTTCAATTCGTATTCCTCCGGGGTGGATAATGGATTTATGCCGCTCTGTTTCATTTGCACGGCAATATCAAAGAGATAGTCGTAACATTCGCTCCTGCAAAAAAAAAAAGAAAATTATTCAATTTTTTATTCATGTAATTTTCCAAACGTAAGTAATTTCGTAAATTTTGAACTAACATCGTTTTAGCTTGTTGCCAAGAATCTCCCCACACATAAACTCCATGTCTTCGCACTAATATAGCGCAAGTCGCGGGATATTTTTCGATTATCTCCGCCATACGATCTTTCAGATCTTCCTCAAAAGGTGTATTTTCTATTATAGGCACCACAAGTTCCTCGTCGTATCTGTAGGCTTTTCCAGTCTGTTGATTCCTTATGCCTAGAAAGAGTTCACATTTATTCAACACAATTTACAAAATTGTTCGGATTCGGATTCAAAAAAAGTTCGGACCAACTTTTACCACCCCTGGTAAAAATAAATGATAGAAACCGATTATAAAAAATTGTATCGTACCGAATACGGACTTTGGTTCGTGAATTTACGATGTACTATCATAAATTTACGATTGAAATCCTACATATTTCGTCCATACCCTATAATATTATTATAAATAATATAACTTTTGTATTTAATTAAATTTAATAATAAAAATATACGATTGTACGTATATACCCATGATGGACTATTCCAAGCAAAAAAAAAAAAGAAATCGACCGGATAATTACGTTTTTTTCTGGTCACCCATCTTTGTAGTGACCGCGTCTCAAGTTGCTTAACTTTCAGGATCTCTGATAGACTGTCTAACTATTCCATCCAAACTCGTTCTTGTAAGATAATAAACATCAATAATATATAAGCCGCTTCATGTACTTATGGGTAACAACAGTAAATTGAGCAGTTTTTTAGCATCTTTCTTACTAAATTATTTATTTTAATTAACTCTTTAAGAATGCTTCACCCCTGGTAAAAATAAATGATAGAAAACGATTATAAAAAATTCTATCGTTCCGAATACGGACTTTGCTTCGTAAATTTACGATGTACTATCATAAATTTACGATTGAAATCCTATATATTTCGTCCATACCCTATAATATTATTATAAATAATATAACTTTTGTATTTAATTAAATTTAATAATAAAAATATACGATTGTACGTATATACCCATGATGGACTATTCCAAGCAAAAAAAAAGAAATCGACCGGATAATTACGTTTTTTTCTGGTCACCCATCTTTGTAGTGACCGCGTCTCAAGTTGCTTAACCTTCAGGATCTCTGATAGACTGTCTAACTATTCCATCCAAACTCGTTCTTGTAAGATAATAAACATCAATAATATATAAGCCGCTTCATGTACTTATGGGTAACAACAGTAAATTGAGCAGTTTTTTAGCATCTTTCTTACTAAATTATTTATGTTAATTAACTCTTTAAGAATGCTTCACCCCTGGTAAAAATAAATGATAGAAAACGATTATAAAAAATTCTATCGTCCCGCATACGGACTTTGGTTCGTGAATTTACGATGTACTATCATAAATTTACGATTGAAATCCTATATATTTTGTCCATACCCTATAATATTATTATAAATAATATAACTTTTGTATTTAATTAAATTTAATAATAAAAATATACGATTGTACGTATATACCCATGATGGACTATTCCAAGCAAAAAAAAAAGAAATCGACCGGATAATTACGTTTTTTTCTGGTCACCCATCTTTGTAGTGACCGCGTCTCAAGTTGCTTAACTTTCAGGATCTCTGATAGACTGTCTAACTATTCCATCCAAAATCGTTCTTGTAAGATAATAAACATCAATAATATATAAGCTGTTTCATGTACTTATGAGAAACAACAGTAAATTGAGCAGTTTTTTAGCATCTTTCTTACTAAATTATTTATGTTAATTAACTCTGTAAGAATGCTTCACGTATGCATTCCTTACCGAAAGTTTTATTTTATCCGTATTTGAGTACTTCGCGATACGAGAAAAATCTAATAAATAATCAAGCATATCAAGATACTAATAAGACTATTGATTTCGCATAATAAGAGGTCTAAGAATTTATTAAAAAATCAGTTTAAAAAAAAATTATAAAATATTATAAATCCGTTAGTGTACCATACATCCCGATAACGTATCTATCGTATTTAACCAATAGAAAACGAAAACTAAAGGAAACTAATAACAACGATGCAATTTGTATAAATTGATTAAAGTGCGAATAGATAGAGATGATAACATACGATTAAATCCCATTCAAATTCTATCGATCTCTATTAATCTCTATAAATATATTTTTACCAGAACGACCGACGTTGATATAGTTGATTATTTTTATTGTCATTCACCCGAATGCATGGAGCATGCTCAATTTTTTTCAAATTTTTCATCGCCATAAAGTTAGATTTTTGATAATCCGAAATTTCATAGAACCAAAATTTTTTTCCGTTTATCACTAAATTACATGTCTATCTGCATATATGTTTGCATATTAATTTGTTCATATATTTAATTTGTGATTGTTATCTCATGTTTTGCCGCAGTTAATGCGATACCGTTAATTTTTTCAATTATTCAAAATTCCATAAAACAAACATTTTTATATCGTTTGTCGTTAAATTATGTATTTATCATAGCTGAATATTATTCTGTTCATGTACCAAATTTGAGCTCGATATATCAGATAAGATTTTGGAAAAGTTAATGATGTTATGTAAATTATTAATATTTTATATAAACTAAACTTAATTTCTCTAAAATTTAATAATATTCATAAAAATTATAGAACTCTTAAAAAATCTGAGAGAACCTTCTTTTTTTATTTGTAAATGAGTTTTCTATCTTATTGGGCTAAAAAATAGAAAATCATCTTTAAGTATCTATGTATTTAAGTACCATTATCATTTTCCATCCCTGGTAAAAATATATTATAGAGATTGATAGAGATCGATAGAATTTGAATGGGATTTAATCGTGTGTTATCATCTCTATCTATTCGGACTTTGAACAATTTATACAAATTGAATCGTTGTTATTAGTTTCCTTTAGTTTTCGTTTTCTATTGGTTAAATACGATAGATACGTTATCGGGATGTGTGGTACACTAACGGATTTATAATATTTTATAATTTTTTTTAAACTGATTTTTTAATAAATTCTTGGACCTCTTATTATCCGAAATCAATGCTCTTATTAGTATCTTGATATGCTTGATTATTTATTAGATTTTTCTCGTATCGCGAAGTCCTCAAATACGGATAAAATAAAACTTTCAGTAAGGAATGTATACGTGAATCATTCTTAAAGAGTTAATTAACATAAATAATTTAGTAATAAAGATGCTAAAAAACTGCTCAATATACTGTTGTTACTCATAAGTACGTGAAGCGGCTTATATATTATTGATGTATATTATCTTACAAGAACGAGTTTAGACGGAATAGTTAGGCAGTTTATCAGAGATCATGAAAGTTAAGCAGCTTGGGCCGCGGTCACTACAAAGATGGGTGACCAGAAAAAAAACGTAATTATCCGGTCGATTTCTTTTTTTTTGCTTGGAATAGTACATCATGGGTACATACGTATAATCGTATATCTTTATTATTAAATTAAATACAAAAATTATATTATTTATAATAATATTATAGGATATGAACGAAACATATAGGATTTCGATCGTAAATTTATGATAGTACATCGTAAATTCACGAACCAAAGTCCGTATTCGGAACGATAGAATTTTTTATAATCGTTTTCTATCATTTATTTTTACCAGGAATATATTTATTTATTCGAATCGTTTGTGGAATATAAAATATCCATACCTTTGATCATCTCCAAATGTGTAACTCGAAATTCAGTTCCTGGCCAGAGAAGAGTAACCATAACAGCAAATTTTGAATGTGTGTGAATAACAGCTCCAGCATTTCGTGCTGTATAAGCGCACATAAACAGCGGAGTGCATTGAGATTTTTTAAGCTTTTTCTCAGCAGGTGGCAATTCAATGTCCGTTCCTGCTATGTCTTGTACAAACATATCCTCAGGACATATGCGCTCCTTCTGCACTCCCGAAGGTGCTATGTATATCTCGTGACTGTTTGTAATTAAATTCACAGTAATATAATGTATATTTTATTACAATAACAATATAAAATATAATGTGTATTTATATTTCGCTGTTAAGTATTGTAGGTGTAACTGGAGTCCATTTTTTTCTTGTACAAAGTAATTATTAAATAAATTAATAAATTAATAATAATAATAATTATTATTATTATTATTTGTATTATATTGTATTGTATTTTATATTAAAATTTTATATTAATGAAAATAATAATTATATTATTTATTATAATATATTATGATATATATTATTTATATTATATTAATAATAATAATTAATATAATTATTGTCATTATTAATATTATTATTATTGTTGTTTATAAAATTAAAGTTTTCACTTATTGCTCTGCTATTATATAATATAGTGTCATATAAAGATTTATGTATGGATTTCTTTTTTTAAATTTGTATCCTTACAATTTTTGGTCTTTTATGGAAAGAAACTCTTTAGAAAAAAAACTAAAACTCTATTATTTTTAAATCTTCTCACTGATACACTATTTTTATTTTTATATTCTTTTTAATTCAATTAAATAATAAAGTAGCAAATGCTGTTTATTGACATTATCAATTTTTGGCAATTTTACGGTAGAAAACTTTTTAGAAAAAGGTTGAAAATAAATTAAAAATCTGACCAATACATATTCTTTTCTTTTTTTTAAGCAGAGTTGTAAATGCCTAATACTTATAGAAATAATGATGATGATACAATTAGCTCTATAATTATGATTTTATAATAATAACATGTAGCGATTGGGATACAACGATTAAACTTTAGAATGGCTACAAAAATTATTATTTTTCAATAAAAATTCATGGCAATCCTTTTGAAAAAATGGAAAAAAATAAGTAATGCATTAAGAAAGTAATGTATTACTTATTTCTTTCATTTTTTCCACTATTTCTTGCAATATTAAAGCGAAAATTAGTATTTTTTTCAGCTATTCAAATGTTTACACTCTATTTTACAATCACTACATATTATTATTATTATTTATTTATTTATTTATTTTACGGGAAAAACCCTTTTACAGATATATATAATATTTTCCGCAGTATAGTAATTTGTTGATATATTTAGAATCACTCCATTATGAAGAAGGAAAACATTAATGATATTTAATAATTTGTTATCACAGTTTCATTGAGATTAATTATTCTATCTGTATATCAGCACCATTATAGAAACTCGAGGATCCGTTGTGATACCACTGACTTGAATGTGAATTATGATTATTGAATTGTGAAATCATAATTACAAAACAAATTGTACTGTAAATTACATCTCAAGAATTAAAGGGGATTTACAACTCTGTTTTTAAGCAATTAAATAATAAATTTGCAAATGCTGTTTATATACATTGTCGATGTTTATTAGAATAAAAAATACATAGAATTACCCGTGCTTGATGGATATTCCTCCACCTGTGCCCGTAACCCATCCCAGATTATAAAATTGTCTGCATAACTCAGGAATTAGATTCCTCGGATGTTCCTAACAATTACGAAAATTCGTTGAAATTTATTAGCTGTATCCTTGAGTGTTGCAGTTAATATAGAATTGTGGCTGAAAAAAATACCTTTCCGAAATTTTTGTCGTAATAATCAGACATTTTTCCTCGTGAATTCGAGCAACTTGTTGGGTTACCAAGTAACTTTTTCGCAGTGATTAAATTTGTGGGATGAATATTTGGTTCTTATCTTATTAGACGAGATAACACTTTGACACTTTCGTGATGTACATCGTATGTGTCTGACTCCAGCAAAAACACAATAACGCATCTCAAAATTTTCCATTCATAGGTTAATAAATGAAATCGAAATTTGAAACAGGTTGTGATATAATTTTATAGAGGAGTAGGAAGGGGATTAATAATAAATAATAATACCGGCTTTATCTGAAATCAATGATTTATCGATCAATGAGAAATCCCCCCTCCTCGGAAATTTTTCATTGACCATAAACCCCCACTTTTGTCCCATTTCGATGTAGAAAGGGAAGAGGGAAATTTAAGAAATGATACCGAGAATATAAGCTAGTAAATATTGTAATGTTCTATTTTCCCGGTAATTTATAATTAATTCGTAATTCGCGTGTAAGATGGCGCGAAGGGACGTTTCGCCCGTGGAATCAATGAGAAATCCCCCCTCCTCGGAAATTTTTCGTTAACCATAAACCCCCACTTTTGTACCATTTCGATGTAGAAAGGGAAGAGGGAAATTTAAGAAATGATACCGAGAATATAAGCTAGTAAATATTGTAATGTTCTATTTTCCCGGTAATTTATAATTAATTCGTAATTCGCGTGTAAGATGGCGCGAAGGGACGTTTCGCCCGTGGAAGGGTAACATACAGAGGCCCTATTCTCGAGAGTGTGCGATATTTTTTTCGTATACGAGAATGTGTGCGATATTATTCGTATACGAGCATCGCACGTGACACTATGTATTATTGACGTGCATACACGAAAGCTTTTTAATAAAGCAAAACTATTAATTTTCTAGAAACATATATTGTTCATGCACAATACATGTACAAACAAAAGATATTGCATTTAAAAAATCTTCGCGGAAAAAGGGTCTGCCTGAAAATGCATGTCTCATGGTGACCAGATGCTTTATTGCTGCAAAAGTCCATGAGTTAATCTTTGGCGACCAAATGTTTTAGTGGTTGCCCACTAAGGGATTTTCTTGACAAATCAAAAGAATTTTATCAAAAGAAATTTATTATACAATTGTGGTATAAAATTCAGGTACTTTTCCAGTAAAATTAAAGCAAATTATTAAAATTCAAGTATTTCTACTGTAAAATTAAAGTAAATTATTGAATGTGCTGTACCATACATTAACTTTCTATTACACTTGTATATGAAATTTAATATACTAGTTTATGCATAAAAACTTCCAGTAAAAGTACATTAAATTTCAAATAGATTTTTTTTTACAGTGCAGGGATGCGCGGATTCAAGAACGGCGAGAGTAAAAATTCAAGTTTTTGATTCTTGATTATTTTCTCTCAGTCGTTAGTAAACAGTCGTTCCGTAAATTAATAATTTACTATTTTTTTAGTGATATATTTAGTACGTACGATTATGAAAAACAAAGTTTGTAAACAAAGTAAACGGCCGCAAGCAGAAATGTATACGAGATCTAGATATCGTATGCGACTACCCACTCGATACGAAGTATTCGATAATTATCGTATACGACCGACGTATCACCGCTCGAGAATACAATTTTGACGAGGCATGCGATAATCTAGTAACTTTCACAAAATATCGCATACGATAAAACTCGAGAATAGAGCCCCTGGGGCTCTATTCTCGAGTTTTATCGTATACGATATTTTGTGAAAGTTACTAGATTATCGCATGCCTCGTCAAAACTGTATTCTCGAGCGGTGATACGCCGGTCGTATACGATAATTATCGAATGCTTCGTATCGCGTGGGTTCTCGCATACGATATCTACATCTCGTATACGTTTTTCAATAATATCTTCTGCTTGCGGCCGTTTAGTTTGTTTACAAAGGTCGTTTTTCATAATCGTAAGTACTAAATATATCACTAAAAAAATAATAACCTATTAATTTACACAAGCATTGATCGACGGCTTATTTCGATCCAGTGATGCCTAAAATTTGCAAGAATGAAACCCGAAATTAACAGCTAATGGCAGTGGCTAACGTAGAGGTTATGTTGTGCTCCGCTTTGAGTAGCATCATATTGACACTAATTATTACATTTTTGTAGGTGTTTAATACTACTTCCGAGATGGCTCATATGTTGCGGAACATTATCAACATTGAAGCAGCTAATATTCTCAATGAGGTTGAAACCCAGGCTAATGTCAGACCTAGAATATTTCATGAACGTGTTGATCCATTTGAGCTGTCAGATCGAGTATTTACTGAGCATTTCCGACTCAACAAAGTTATGGTTGATAATATTATCGACATTGTAGAGCAGTACAATGGTATACCATCAAGAACTTCAGCATTAGATGCAAGTGTACAGGTAATTATTAATTCATGCATTACCTAACAGAACATCGATTAAAGTCTTATGTCCTTATAGGTATTGACTATGCTTAAGTTTGCTGCCTCCGGGAGTTATCAACAGATAGACAAATCGTAGTGTGAAGGCAACATTAATTTCTTTTTTAACTTGGCGTCGAGTCGCTACCGCGACTCTTGATTATGCATCGGAGAGAATTTTTATCTAGTCGTCAGCCAACCATCTGTAAGCCGATGCATACAAAATGTAACAGAGATATTGAACCGTGAAGAAGCATTCCAGGCATGGGTTCAATTTCCAACGGATCCACAAAAACTACGGAGCCTGCGAAGCCGGTAATTCATAATTTACTTTGATACATGAATAAAAGATTCTTTTACGTTGGCTTGCACATCACGTAGTAATTGATATGAATATATCAAATTGACATGCAACGTGAAATTTGAAGAAAGGATCTTATTATAATAAGTACGTTTTTATCGATCTATAATAACATTCATTTAGATTTCGAGAACAACATAACTTCCCTGGTGTCATAGGATGCATCGATTGCACACATGTTGCTACTTTCCCACCACATACCAACGATCCTGTATTTCCAGAGCATGCCTATGTTAATCGCAAGGGTTACCATTCAATAAACGTACAATTAGTAAGCTAATTATAAATCATATGAAAAAATGATTTCCTAATGGATATTATGTATTGTAATGGAAATTGTCACAACTAATTCGGTCACTGCTTTCAGATTTGCGACCCAACTTTAAAAATTTTGAGCATGAATGCCAGATTCCCAGGTAGTACGAATGATTCTTACATTTGGAATAACAGTAATGTCCAACCGTTCATGCGTCAACTTCATGCTCAACGCCAGTCGTTTTTTCTCCTAGGTAAGAGGCAGATAATGCAAAAGAAAATTGTGCATCGTCATTAATGTCTAAAAAGTTTTATAATTTCAAAGATGCCAAAGATTCTAAAGTATTTTTTGTATTATACCCTTAGGAGACTCAGGATATGCGCTACGTCCATGGATGATGACGCCTCTAGCTAACCCTCAACCCGGTACAGCAGAACATCAATATAATGAAAGGCATACTAGTACTCGTTCTTCGATTGAACGATGCAATGGTCTGCTGAAAATGCGATTCCGTTGCTTATTAAAGCATCGAGTTTTGCATTACAGCCCGGAAACTGCTTCAAAAATCATTAATGCATGTGTGGTCTTGCATAATATGTGCGTTGGCAATGGCATACCCGCTCCTGAACTCGAAGCCGGGGACGAAGATGCAGACTTTGGATTGTATGAATATGGTGGTAATATTGAAGCGAAGGAAATAGCAGGCGCAAGGGTTAACCCAGAACTAGCTGCTGGACGCTTAATACAACGAAAGATAATAAATCATTTCAGAGAACAATCCATATGGTTATTTATTGATTATACTTTAGCATGGAATTAACTTCATGCTACAAATTATTTGATTCATATTTAATACACTTATTAATTATTGTTCTCAATCACTTTTATATTCGGGTTGGAGTTCTAAAGGCAGTGACTTAAGTGCTGAAGGAATGGCTTCGAGAGCTGCAGCTATTCGCTCGAGAGCTACGATTTTTCTTTCGTAATATCTCTCGCGAATATTTACGTCTCGCTCCGAAATGTGCGCAAGCACATTCGTATTTGATATGGCATTATCCAAACGCTGAGCGGAAACCCTGCGAGGTCGCTTGGAATGTCCGGATGTTTGTGTCGATTCGATTGGACGTTTTCGTTCCATTCCAAGCGGGCTGAACGTATTAGAAACCTCGATCTTCGTACAAATTTTTTGACTCTCCGTTTTCGCTGACAGTACGGAGTCGATGCTCGGCTGCTTTGTCGGCTCCGGTGCCACGTTCTCGTCGTTTATGATGAAAACATCGTCCTCATACTCGTCTATATATACGATGTGGCTATAGTCATCAGGATTCTGAAATTCATGGGAATAGGCACAAAATCACTTTTTATCTGTGTGTAAATTAACTGGTTCAACCAGTGGTGTAAGGTGATGTTGTAATTAAACTTACGGATACCAGAGCAGATTCTTTGATGTTCACATGCCCTCCGATCAATGATGGTCCTATAATTCTGACAACATTAGTTTCGATTCCGTTCAAAACTTCGGTGGTTGCGGGGCCGCCTCCAGTCTTGTTTCTGTGGTTGTTGATCCGAGACTGCTTCTGCTTCGAATTCGTCCGGATGTCTTGCCAAGTCTGTAAATGAATTTTATTATAATTAGGCTCGTTCGAACAACCATAAAAAAAAGATGTAAAGTAGAACCTTGCACATTGCTTCCTCATTATTTTTCGCTTCTTACAAAGCTACCTCTATGAGGAAGTATGTTATTCAATTTTTGGCTTCCTCATAGAGGAAGCTTTGTAAAACGCGAAAAATAATGAGGAAGCAATGTGCAAGGTTCTACTTTGCATCCTTGTTTTAATTAGATAAATTTTTTGGTTTTGCGAACTCATTTTTAGACTACACAAAACGATTTGTGAACGGAACGACTGCTGACTAATGACTGAGAGAAAATAATGAAGAATTGAAAACTTGAATTTTTTACTCTTGCCGTTCTTGAATTTACGCATACCTAAGAAAACCGCTTAGTGGGGAACCTGCAATAAGACTTTTGGTCGCCAGAGATTGACTCATGGACTTTTGCAGCAATAAAGCATCTGGTCACCATGAGACATTTCCATTTTCAGACAGACCCTTTTTCCGCGAAGATTTTTTGAATGCAATATCTTTGGTTTCTACATGTATTGTGCATGAACAATATATGTTTCTAGAAAATGAATAGTTTTGCTTTATCAAAAAGCTTTTGTGTATGCGCGCCTATAATACATAGTGTCACGTACGATGCTCGGCTTGTAATTCAATTGGGTAAAATCGGTGTTTGCAATTTTGCGACATACTCGTAGACAGAGTTGTAAATGCCTAATACTTAGAGAAATAATGATGATGATACGATCAGCTCTATAATTATGATTTTATAATAATAACATGTAGCGATTGTAATACGATGATTAAACTTTGGAATGGCTGCAAAAATTATTATTTTTCAATAAAAACTCGCGGTAATCCTTTTAAAAAAAAATGGAAAAAAATAAGGATTGCATTAAGAAAGTAATGCATTACTTATTTCTTCCATTTTTTCCACTATTTCTTGCAATATTAAAGCGAAAATTAGTATTTTTTTCAGCTATTCAAATGTTTACACTCTATTTTAAAAGCACTACATATTATTATTATGAAATCATAATTACAAAACAAATTGTACTGTAAACTATATCTCATGAATTAATGGGGATTTACAACTCTGCTCGTAGACACATATCTTTGAAATAACCAAACCGAATCTCGCGGGTATTTGGGAGTCATAAAATCTATATATTTATTGGTCCGCACGATTTCTCTAACGGAAGAGCTCACTGATTCCATGTGGCAACGATGTAAGAATATCGTATACGAAAATTATCGAAGCCCTCCTATCGCATGGCAGTCGAGAATAGCATTTCGATCTCGTATACGATATACGGTCATCGAAATTTATCGTATACGAAAAATATCGCATACTCTCGAGAATAGGGCCCCTGGGGCTCTATTCTCGACTTTTATCTTTGGTTTATCCGAGGGCTCAATTCTCGAGTTCGCTTGAAATTCGGTCGAGCGCTCGAGATGTTCGAATGATCGACTCGAAGGAAACGAAAAAATGGTATTCTCGAGACCGATCGACATGGCTTTCGAGCGGCATCTCGTATAAAACTTGCACGCGGTATTGCCAAGTCGCTCTGTTCCCTTATAAGCCAATGAACAGCCTAGCCTAATAGAAAGATAGCAGTTTTTAAAAACGCGGAGTTTTGTAAATATGGGAATCGTTTGAGTTATATTAACTATTGATTTTGAGATAAGGCGCTTCCAGTATTATTCACGTTTCTGTCTTCAAAGTCGAATTCTTTTTTTATGTATGATGTTTAAAAAAAATTGTATACTATAATTGTATGTTATTTACGATTTTTCATTTAATCCATAAATTAATTGGACAGAGTCCATTTTTTTATTTACTATTTCATGCATAACGTATAAAGCCTTTATTATTCTATATAAGAGGCATTGCACGGTGCTTTTGCCACGCAAAAAAAAATTCACAGAAGTTTTCTAAAAATTGGGGTTAGTGGTATCTAGAGATGCAACAAATTTCAAAATAAAAAAAAATGTTAGCCGGAATATGCCATTTTTTTTTTATTTTCCATTTAATCTGTAATATCTCGAAAAAATTAAATCGTATCGAAGTTATTAAAAAACGAAAACGGACGTTTTCATGGCCAATAAGAAAAAAAATGTATTCAGAATTAATTGTGTAATTTCAGCCCATATTTTATGAAAAAAACAACAAACATTTCTTTTAAATATAGTAGGACTTCGGATTTTTTTATCGGACAAATTGCCTCGTGATTTTTAAGTGTTCGCCGAATTTTGAGTATTTTTGTTGTTTTTTCCATAAAATGTGGCTTGAAATTACACAATTAATTCTGAATACATTTTTTTGGCCATGAAAAAACGCACATTTGCATTTTTAAAATAATTTCGATACGATTAATCGTTTGCGACATATTACAGATTAAATGGGAATGAAAAAAATTTGCATATTCCGGCCAAAATTTATTTTATTTTTAAATTTGATGCATCTATAGATACCACTAAACACGATTTTGAGAAAAAATTGGAGAATTTTTTTCTTTTTCGTGGCGAATGTACCGTGGAATACAAAAATAAATATTCCACGAGGTGTAATACATCAAGAGACGCGGTAGCGTGTCGGCGCCAAGTCTATTAATCTCCTCTACATAACAACACAAACATAACCTCAAACTGTGAAATTTTCAATTTTCACTATGATCTCGCATACGAAATTCGAATCTCGAGTGCTAAAGACCACTTGTGCTTTACGTTCGAAAAATCTCGATCGTGAGATCCCGGTGAGATTTCGAGAATGGCGATCCGACTTTTTCGTTCGAGAATCTAGGGAATCACGAATGAAACCGAAGTCGACAATTGAGCCCCGCGAATCGCCAATTAGCCGAACAGCGATTCGGTTTATCCGAATTTTCGGTTTTCCGAACGTGATTTGCCAGCGCGAAAAAAAGTTTCTGCCGTGAAACAGAAAAAAATCCTCAATTTTTTCCCAAGAAAATAGCATATTATATAGAGTCCGGCGGTTTTATCAGAATATATAATATATACTACAATGATATATTAATAATATTAATTTTCGATAAATACATACATATATCTCTCTATATTATAAAAAGATCTCGCCGCCGCCGCCGCCGTGTCAAGATTCGAGGGACTTAGAATAATTCGGGCTAGAAGCGGTCACCCATCCAAGTACTGACCCCAAATCGTTTGGGGCCTGTAGGGCCTATTTTTGAAAAATTTGACCTGTTTTTGAGAAAAAATTGTGTATTTTCGAAAAAATTTGCCGATTTTTGAAAAATTTAGTCCGTTTTTTTTTAAGTTTGCCTATTTTTTCTATTTGCCTGTTTTTTTAAAAAAATTGCCTATTTTTGAAAAAATTAGGTCTATTTTTGAAAAATTTTGGTGAATTTTTTTTTTAATTTGCCTAGTTTTGAAAAGTTTCGTCATATTTTTGAAAAATTAGACCGATTTTTGAAAAAAATTTGTGCATTTAAAAAAAAGAATTGTCTATTTTTGACAATTTTAGGTCTATTTATGACATATTTAGGCCTTTTTTTAAAATTATACCTATTTTAAAAATAATTTTGGCCTATTTTTGAAAAATTGTACCTATTTTAGAAAAATTTAAGCTTATTTTTGACAAGATTACTCTTATTTTTGACAAATTTTGGTGTATGTTTGTTTAAATTTTCCTATTTTTGAAAAACTTTAATGTATTTAAAAAATAAATTCTATTTTTGACAAATTTAGGCCCATTTTTTTACAAGTTTGGTACTATTATTGAAAAATTTTGCCTTTCTTTTACAAATTTAGGCCTATGTTTGATAAGTTTAGGCCTATTTTTTAAAAAGTTTGCTTATTTTTTAAAAAAATGGAGCCCCTCTCAATAGCCCCCAATTTTTGTTAAGTCCCTCAAAGGCCCCAAGCCCGAATTTCGCGGGGGAGATTGCGAGCGCGCGAGCCACAATAACATCCTAGTATCTCTCTATATTATAAAAAAATCTCGCCGCCGTGTCAAGAATCTAGTATATATATATATTATATTATACGTATATATTCTTATATTTTAAGCGTTTCAGTTCCTCCGTCCCCCTTCACAAAATATTGATGTACGGTCATCCGAATTTTCGATTATCCGAACGATAGTCGGCCCCAATTAGTTCGGATAATCGATGCTCTACTGTACGACCCACCTGTTTTTGCTCAGATTTAGATATTTTCTGTAAACTATATCTCATGAATTAATGGGGATTTACAACTCTCAATTCCAATTCAGAAATAAAAAACGTTGATTGATATCGCCATTAAAAAAATAATAGAGGTAAACACATGGTTGAATCAATATTCGTATTTTATTGATACAAAGTAATAATGAAGCATGGTAAATCAAGCGACGAGAGCACTGGCGGTGGAGCTCTCGTATTTCCAGTTGGGCGGAAGGGATCCCTTTGATTTGTAGTAACGTGCGAGCCTGTGGATTCTCGACTCTACCAAAATCAAACGGAATTTGCTGTCCGTGTCTTTGCGGTTTCTCTCCAAGTGCTTACGAATCTTAACAGCTTTCTTGATCAGGTAGTAAAGATCCTCTGGTAGATCAGGAGCAAGACCCATGCTCTTCACGATTCTGAGGATCTTGTTTCCCGTGCGGAATCGCACCTGGGCAACTCCATGAGAATCACGGAGTACGACACCTAAAAAAAAAAAAAAACGTATTTTATTATTAAAGGAAAAAAAATTCGCGGTGTCTACGGTAACGTAAACGTTACTTTAATGGTAAAATTAAAGTAACGAAAAGTCGGAAATGGAAAACGGAAAAATTTTGAGTTCCACGGGACTTTTCGTTACTTTAATTCTGCCATTAAAGCAACGTGGAGCTTTTCGTTATATTAATTCTACCATTGAAGTAACGTTAAGTCACTCTAACATGAGGTTTAAGATTTCTGCATATTCATAATAAAATTTTGGCAAGCTATATCTTTCGAATTACGATATCAAGAAAAAAACTAAAAAGTAGAAAATGGTCGTTTTCGTATTCTCTGGTGGACGATTTTTTTTATTTTTTGTTAAGTCCAAAATTAAGGGAGTTGTTCTTGATTTAGTAGTTTGGCAAGCTATATCTTTCGAACTATGATATCAAGAAAAAACCTAAAAAGTAGAAAATGTTCGTTTTCGTATTCTCTGATGGACGATTTTTTCATTTCTTTTTAAATATAAAATTAAGGGTGTTGTTCTTGATTTAGTACTTTGGCAAGCCATATCTTTCGAGCTATGATATCGAGAAAAAAACTGAAACGTAGTAAATTTTTGTCTTCGTATTCTCTGATGGACGATTTTTTTATTTTTTTTTAAGTACAAAATTAAGGGAGTTGTTCTTGATTTAGTATTTTGGCAAGCTATATCTTTCGAACTATGATATCGAGAAAAAGACTAAAAAGTACGAAATGTTCGTTTTCGTATTGTCTGGTGGACAATTTTTTCATTTTTTTTAAGCCCAAAAGTAAGGGAGTTGTTCTTGATTTAGTACTTTGGCAAGCCATATCTTTCGAGCTATGATATCGAGAAAAAAACTAAAAAGTAGAAAATGTTCGTTTTCGTATTCTCTAGTGGACGATATTTTCATTCGAAGTAGTTTACTTCGCGGATAAAAAACTCCCTTAATTTTGGACATAATTTTTTTTAAATCGTCCATCAGAGAATCCGACAACAAACATATTCTTTTCAGTTTCTTCCGCGGGGCTTTAACTTAAAAGTTATAGCTTGCTAAAATATAAAAACCACAACACCCTTAATTTTGGACAAAAAAAAATTTAATCGTCTGTTAGAGAATACGACAACGAACATTTACTACTATTCAGTTTTTTCCGCGGAGCTTTTAAGAGTTGTAGCTTGCCAAAATACTAAATCAAAAACAACTTCCTTAATTCTGGACTTAAAAAGAAATAAAAAAATTGTCCATCAGAGAATACGAAAACGAACATTTTCTACTTTTTAGTTTTTTCTCGATATTATAGTTCGAAAGATATAGCTTGCCAAAGTACTGAATCAAGAATAACTCCCTTAATTTTGGACTTAAAAAAAAATAAAAAAATCGTCCACCAGAGAATACGAAAACGAACATTTTCTACTTTTTAGTTTTTTTCTCGATATTATAGTTCGAAAGATATAGCTTGCCAAAGTACTGAATCAAGAACAACTACCTTAATTTTGGACTTAAAAAAAAAATAAAAAAATCGTCCACCAGAGAATACGAAAACGAACATTTTCTACTTTTTAGTTTTTTTCTTGATATCGTAATTTGAAAGATATAGCTTGCCAAAGTTTTATTTTGAATATGCAGAAATCTTAAACCTCATCACTCCAACGGAAAAACCGTGAGTTACACAGGACTTTTCGTTACTTTAATTCTACCATTAAAGTAACGCGGAGCTTTTCGTTACTTTAATTCTACCATTAAAGTAACGTTTACGTTACTGCAGACACCGCGAAAAAAATTGTGTTTCAATCCTTAAACTTCAAGAAATAATAATAATAATTTTAAGTCCAATTTCACTAGATTGTAACATCCCCAGAATAATCAAACATCAAATTTACTAACAATTGAATTTTTTAAATTATTATTTATTAAATGGAAAAGAAATATTTTCTTTATAAAATTCAACATGTAATTTTAGTATGCTGCTGCACATAAATGTGGAAGAAAAAAATTATTCTTCATTTCACCATGAATAAAATCTCTTATAAAACTACGTCTTTTTCATCGAAATTATCATATATTGTTGGCTGTTTTTGGGTGGTGAAATAAGAATAATTGTAATTAAAAACATTACGAATCCAACTGAAAAGTTGAATTTAAGGAGGATGTAGCGCTTCACACTAGTCAAATCAGTGCCAAATTAAAAAAAAAATTGTTTTTACCATTTCTGGTGGTTTAACTAAAAGTTCAAGGTGTTAGTCACGTGGCAGAAGCAGTTCTTAATATATAAGTGCATTCGCAACTGCAATTTACTTAGAAAATTTATTGTAATAGGCAAATATAATGTTTTTTCACGAATTTTTATTGCCAGAATAAACCACAATAATAGCTCAATTATGACCAGCAATAGTTCATTTTTATTATTGGAAAATCCTTTATCAATTGACCATCCACATTTTTTATAGTATTAGTTGTTCAAAAGCTACTGCCATTTGTATGGTATGATAATGAAACAGTTGTATTTTTTAAACTACTAATACTATAAAAAACCAAGACGCCCAATTAATGAAGCATCTTTCAATAAACAAAATGTGCTGTTGCTCCTCTTAATCAGACTTGTATTTAACAAAATTAATTAATTTAATATTTCGTAAAGTTTTTGGTAATGTAAATTTGCAAACATTTTTAACAGTGTAATTTTACTAGTAGAAAACCCTCTACCTCCTTAATAATTGGTTTTGGTTTAAGCTCACTCGATAACAGAAATTGTAAAGCATTATTCTTAGCCATAATTGACCATTTGGAAAAAAAGACAAGAAGTACACTGTAAAAAAAAATCTACTTGAAATTTCATGTACTTTTACTGTAAATTTTTATGCTTAAACCAGTATATTAAATTTAATATGCGAGTGTGATGTGAAATTAATGTATGGTATACAACACATTCAATAATTTTTGCTTCCTCATAGAGGAAGCTTTGTTTTTATGAAAAAATTTTTTTTTCGAGATTTTTATGTCAGGACACTTAGAATTGTCCAAAATGTCCAGAAAAGTGATCTAGAAAAAATGTCCGTATGTATGTATGTGTGTGTGTGTATGTATACAACTCCGAAAATTCGAACGCCGATAACTCAAGAACGTTTTTGTATATCGCGCTCAAATTTGGCACACTAGTGTAGCAGCAGATCCTCTTCAACTGTAGTAATTTTCGACAAAATCTGTGCGAAAATTTCAATTTTATGCCGTTATGAATTTTTTGAAAAAAGGACATGGTCGCTCTAACTTTCGTAAAATTTAGTCTATTTTGCTAAATAGTTTGTTATAAGAGTAGGTGCACTCAATGCTGTTTGGTATTGAATTTGGCTCGAATCGGTAAAGTGGTTCAGATTTTATGGAATTTTGAATTTTTTAAAAAATTGACATTATCGCTCTATTGTAACTTTTGCAAAACTTGAAATAGCGAGCTCAAATTTTGTATATAGGTGAAACAATATTCAGCCATTATAAATGTATAATTTAGTGACAAACGGTATGAAATTTGTGATTTTATGGAATGTTGAATTATTTTTAATAATATACGTTATCACATTTACTTTCAAAAACACTCTAATCATAACGAAATAACGGAATAACAAATGGAAAAAGCAAATTCACATGTTTATTTATCTAATTTAAAAGAAGATGCAAAGTAGAACCTTGCACATTGCTTGCTCATTATTTTTTGCTTTTTACAAAGCTTCCTCTATGAGGAAGCCAAAATTGAATAACATACTTTTTTGTTACTTTAATTTTACAGTAGGACTTGAATTTCAATAATTTGCTTTAATTTTACTGGTAAAGTACATGAATTTTACACCAAAATTGTATATTAAATTGCGATAACAGTATAATGGCTGCGCCTCAGAAATGACATTGAGAACTTCTCGTCTTTTATTCAAAAAAATTAACTGCAGCTAGTATTAAGGAGGTTCGGTGCCGACCACACGAGTCAAATCGATTAACGTTAATTTTCAGTGGGATACATTTTTTAAAATATTTTTCCAAGAATAATCTGTAATTATTTATCAATTTTAATAAGTGTCGGCTTATTTTGTTTACTGAAAGAAGCTCTACAAATCTACTGCCCAGATATTTGATAGTGCTAATCATTTAATAATTATAGCATATTTTGTTTAACAAAATAATTATTTTTGTTAAACTAAAGGTTCTAATTGATAAACAATCAATATTATTAAATATATAGGCGATAGATTCGTAGAGCATTTTTAAATAAACAAAATAAGCCGTCACTCATTAAGATTGATAAATAATTACAGATTATTCTTGGAAAAAGCTGAAGCAATATGTATCCCATTGAAAACTAACGTTAATTTGATTTGACTCGCGTGGTCTTCACCGACCCTCCTTAACAATTTGGGAGGATTTCTCACTCGCACTTGTGACGATCTGAGAGAAACAGACGACACACATTGTCTTAAGTAGCGGAAGGTAAAAAAAGCATCAGTATTTTGAATAACCTGCGAATATCCACAAAAATAATGACGATTACAATACAGCTCGTTACGTCGAATAGAAAATGAATCGTACCAATTTGTGATGGAGTATGACCCTTCTTGGCCAATTTGAAGATCAAGTCTTTGCAATCATCGGGCGTAAGTTTAAGCCAGGTCGGCACACTCCTCCTGTATGGAAGTGCAGACTGGGAAATACCCTTTCTGAAAAAAATCGTCGCAAATTCAATAAAACGAGACAAATAATTGTCAATAATAGTACAAAATCATCAAAACAAATGTTCTTCTCGATATATAATCGGAGCGTCAAAAAAAAGTGAGGTTAGAAATGCCATTTTGACGAAGAAATGTCAAAAAACGGGTTTAAATTAACCGATTCACCGAGAAAACACTAATTTGCTTGAAACTTCTACATTCCGCACAATTAAAAAGTAACGAATTAATGAACAATAATAAATTAAATGTCGCCAATCGACGACTACGCGAAAAGCGCATGGCGAGCATGAGCCACGTTGAGGACTTTTTTTAATATTAATTATATTCGTCGCACTCGCCGATAAAAACTTGGCAATATTAGACGCAGAAAAAAATGACAAATATTTTTAAAGAACGATAAATAGGTAAATATAACGTTGTAATATGGGAAATTGATATTTAGTTACCCGGGAGCGTGCATACGACCCATGGCGGCGGATTTTTCTCGACCAAAAGACACTAGCGCAGTTACGGTGTTGCCAGCAATCGAGAATTATGGGTTTAATGGCGGTCGTGACGTTTGGGAGGGGAAATTACGACGCGGGAAAATTTAAAAATCATATATCTCTTCTGCAGCTCGAAAAAATAATGCTTTATTTTCTGACGGTTAATTTTTATCTCTCAATTATGTTCTTTTGAATATTTGAGAGAATTGGGATAAGTGATTATTTATATGGAGTAGTGAAATTTCACGTAAAATGAGATTTGGCTATTGCGAATTTTCGAAAAGAATTATCTACGATGTAATGAAGTTAGCGACTACGTGATCCAACTTCCGCTTCCTGCGGTGTTTTTACCTATTTTGTAATTTTATTTACGCTGTGTCTAGCGTGAGACACAATCGTGACTTTTGTATCGATATTAAAGTCACACACTCCACGTGACTTTTATTTTTTCCTTAAAATCACACAAAGTTCTCGTGACTTATAGTTACTCGCAAAAGTCACGTTGATCAACGTTAATAAAAGTTCGCCTAGTTCATGACCCGACAAAAGTAATGCTGTAAGGTTATGCACGTAGTTCTGTAGAAAAAAATGTTACGCTTATTACTGCAGAACGACGGTATATCTACTGTATATAAAGATTGAAATGATCGATTTCGGTGAAAAATAATCAAACGTGTTTTTATTCTAATGATATCAGATGCGATCAAGTAAATGTCTCAAACTATTCCATGTTTATAATTACCTTATACTTCAAATTGACAATAAGAATAAATATTTACAAGGATGTGAATAGCCGAGTGGTCTAAGACTCCGATTCATAACCGCAGGGTTACGGGTTCGAGACCCGCCGACGACATAAAAATTTTCATTTATTTTCGGCGAACAAATAGCACCAAACCGGCAAATATGTCGAAATTTGAAGATAAAAAACTAAAATAAAGCCGTTTAGTTAAAATGCACAGTAAATAATTATTCTCTAAAAAAAAAAGTTCGGTCCTTCTTTGGTTTCTACAACGAAAAAAGGACCATAACCATTAACAGAAACTAACTTTTTTAAAGATTGATCAGCGTGACTCTTACGAATAACTATGAGTCACGTAAATTTTATGTGACTTTTGCAAATAACTATAAGTCACGAAAACTTTGTGTGATTTTAGCAAAAAAACTAAAAGTCACGTGGTGTGTGTGACTTTAATATTGATACAAAAGTCACGATTGTGTGTGACGCTAGACACGGCGTTTAATTTAAGGATGTTCGACTATTTTCCACTAGCCAAATCAGTGCTAATTTTTGTAATTGTTTCATTAAAGTTTAATGCATTAAGTAACTGTAGTGGAGCGTTTATTTGTATTGAAGCATGTCCACTTAACCGAGAGAAAAATAAATAGTGACGGATTTAAATAAATATTAACTGATTACGGTACTTTGCGATGGGATATATTTTCGTTCAGTTTTTTCCAAGAGTAATCTATAATTTGTTGCCAATTTTGATGATTGATGGCTCATTCTCTTTCCTAAAAGATGCTCTGCAAACTGACCGGCTGGATATTTGATATTATTGATCGTTTAATAATTAAAGCTATTTGTTTACGAAAGTATTTTGATTTTTTGTTAAACAAAAGGCTATAATTATTAAACGGTAAATAATATCAAATATCCAGCCGGTCAATTTGTAGAGCATCTTTTAAGAAAGAAAATAAGCCATCGCTCATCAAAATTGGCGAAAAATGATAGATTATTCTTGGAAAAAACTCAACGAAAATGTATCCCATTGGAAAGTAACGTTAATTAGTTAATCTGTATGCAAATCCGGCACTATTAATCTTCCTTTGGGTTAAGTACACATGCTTCAATTCAAACTACTCTCTACTATTGTTAGTTAATGCATTAAACTTTAATGAAACAATTACAAAAATTTAGCACTGTTTTGTCTCGTGTGAAACAGTCGAACATCCTTAAGGAGGTTGGGCGGTCCACACTAGTCAAATCAGTGCTAAATTTTGAAAAGCGTTTCTACAATTTCAGATGGTTTAAGGTAATGTGACACATGTTCGAAAACTGCAATCGATATCGAAAACTGTAATCAAATCTACTCAAAGCCGGTTAATATTTCAGACAAAAGCAAATTAGCTTTGACTTCGTCTATCTACGACGGAGTAAAACCTATTTTTTTTTCATCTAAAATATTAAGCGCCACTGAGTAGTTTTGATTACAGTTTTTTATACCGATTGCAGTTTCCCAGCAGTTTTCGAACATGTGTCACATCACCTTAATAATCTGTTTCAAGGTGTTAAGGTAGTTCTGTCGGTACGCCGGAGTCATAAATCTCAGAGTCTATATGACATGAAAAAATAATCATACGCATCGCTTTGATTGCTTTAATAATAATATCAAAAATAATCGAGAATCCTTCGAAATTGTCGTAATCAAATCAAAACGATTATTTGTAAATAGTTGATATGTTTAGTGCGGATTTGACTTCATTTTTACGATAATTAGGTTAGGAATAGTACTTTGCGATACTAGTGCGTAAAAGCGGACTTTCGGCGAAGGTTGGAAAGTGGCTGCACGAGTCGAACCGAGCGCTACAACGGCACGAGGCGAAGCCGAGTGCTGTTTGTAGCGCGAGGGAAGACGAGTGCGGACACTTTACAACCGTCGTCGGGAGTCCGCTTTTACGTACAAGTATCGCATACTACTTTTTGTAACAAATGCACGAAGTGCCAGGTTATGTATGGCCGGCCGTGACACGAAGGAAAAGAACCGATGTGCGCATGCGCGCACAGTATTTTCGATACGGTTATCGTATTTTCGACACGGTTATCGTATTTTCGATACGGTTATCGTATTTTCGATACGGTTAGCGTATTTTCGATACGCCTTCTCGAAAAGCGCCATCTTCTGTCACAGCCGGCCCATACACAACCTGGTACTTTTCGTGCATGCGTTACAAAAACGTAATTTGGCCCGGTATCGTGGCAAATTGACCTTTGTTCAATTAAACATTATTCCGGAGACTTCACCTTTTTTCATGATGCATCAATTCTTGAATGATTTACGAATCCGTAGTACTTTTTATTTTTTCTCTATCTTTGATCTAAGTATGTTAATTTTCGATTTAAAGATCAATTTTTCCAGCCCTCCCGTGAGCGCCGTGTAAAAAGTTCGATTTTCAAGTTTTAATTGTTCATTCAAATACTCGGTAAAAGCCTTCAAGATTTTGTGCAAGTAAAATTCAATAGCTAAATTACAACATGTCTAAAATTCATGCATATGAGTTTGGATTGCATTCACGACAGAACTACCTTAATCACATAGCCGCATTAGTTCTTGATATTCAAATACATTCACAGCTGTGATATCAACAGTAAATCGATTAATATCTGCAAATTTCCGATGTTATGTTTTTTCATCCAGTTTTTTAAAAGGGTAAACCGTAATATCAGTCCGATTATGACGACCAATAGCTCATTTTGTTTACTAAAAGATATTCTATCGATTGACCGTCTATTTTTAAAAATCGTATTAGTAGTTCAAAAGATACAACTGTTTGTTTATCCTATCATAACCTAACATCAAGTATACAAATGGCTGTAACTGTTGAACGCCTGATACTATAGAAAATCCGGACGGTCAATCGATTAAGGTTCTTCCACTGATCAAAATGAGCTATGTTTCGTCATAATCGGACTGATATTACGGTTTACCCTTTTACAAAACTGGATGAAAAAACATGACATCGGAAATTTGGAAATATTGATCGTTTTACTGTTCATATGACAGCTGTGAATGTATTTGAATATCAAGAACTAATGCTGCTATGTAATTAACACCTTGGAACCGATTATTAAACCATCTGAAATTGCAGAAACGCTTTTAAAAATGTAACACTGATTTGACTAGAGTGGAGCGCTCCAACCTCCTTAATTTTAATTTTATCTAAATTTCCCGCGACGCGGGAAACAGCACAAATTAGAAATCTCTTCTGCAGATCGAAAAACAAATGCTTTATTTTCTGATGGTTAATTTTTATCTTCCAATTATGTTCTCTGGAGTATTTGAGGTCATTGGGATAAGTTAGTATTTATATGTACATAGTAGAATTTTACGAAAAATGAGATTTGGCTATTGCGAATTTTCGAAAAGTTTCTCCACGATGTAATGAAATTGGCAACTACGTGAACCAGTTTTCGTTCCCTGCGACGTATCTATTTTTTTTCTAAAAACAGGCTATTTGCACTACATATTTGCAAAAATGCATTTGACGCAGCGAATCAACAACTTATCACTTTAATTTAAGGAAAAAGATATTGGGCGCAAGTCATAGAATCGATACACAAAATTTGGTTAAGTGATTTTTTACCGTTTTCGAGAACATTGGCTACAAAGAAATCGCTCAAATCCGCTGATCGCCGTGAAACGCATAACGCTCGTCTTTTTTTGCCGCAGCGGGGCAGTCGGGAGTTAAAAATTTGGGAATTCTTGCTGTTAATTCGATAACAGCGATACGATTTTATCCGCGATATAAGGTTTTATAAAATATATATAATTAATATATATAAATCGTTGGTATATATTTTTAATTATCATTTTTCATTTAGTCTTTCGCTTGAATGCAAATTATTATTTTTTTATGTTCCGGTAATAAATCTAACAATGGACGGAAAACTCTGGATTTTTTGAAAACCCATGTTTCTTTTGCACCGCATCGATTATTTAAAATCGATGATATTTTAAAACTCCGTTTCATTGAAAAAAAATGATTCTTCACCATTGATAATCCTTTTTTTTTCTATTATATCTTGTTGATTTGTGCAGGTTCTGAAAGATTCAACTAAACCATAAATTTCGGATTCTCAAATTCTACAATATTAACCGCATACAATCGAAAATACTATCAACAACTTTTTTTTATTTCATTTACGTACATGTCGTTAAAAAAATGTCATACTTACTTAATTACAAAATGATCAGGAAGAATTGATTGGAGTGACCATCGCGACATTCGAGTAAATTCAATTGTACATAACATTTAAGCTTTGTATGTAAAAGTATAACATCCAAATCGTTGTTAAGCTCGTGAATAAACGGGTTAATATTAATCTTATAAATATATTTAATCGTTATCTTCGTAATGCTGAGCCTTTTGCCACTTGGCAACCATGCTTGAAACTTCCTTCTGTTTCTTGCTTATACCGAGCTTCGCCTGAAAAAAAAACCAAACTTATTTATTGCCATTGATACTAAATCAGAACTGAGCAGTACTCAAAATATTTGGCTATTTGTCTGTTAATTAAATCACATACTTGAAATACTGAAGTACTTTTATTATGTATGAAGCTTTCTATGCACGAGAATAACATCGTAACGTAATTTAATAAAGATCAGATATGATTTAATAAAGACACAGAGCAATGAGCTTCTCAAAGTAACGACTAAAGTAACAAGGATGCAAAGTAGAACATTGCACATTGCTTCCTCATTATTTTTCGCTTTTTACAAAGCTACCTCTATGAGGAAGTATGTTAATCAATTTTGGCTTCCTCATAGAGGAAGCTTTGTAAAAAGCGAAAAATAATGAGGAAGCAATGTGCAAGGTTCTACTTTATATCCTTGTTTTATTTTATTCTTATTTTCTGATGTTTTACAAAATGCAGGGCGAAACCAGTCAATTTTTTCAAAATTCAAATTAACGAAAAATCCGAACCACTTTACCGATCATGACCAAATTTGGTACGCAGCAGGGCTGAATGTTATTTTTCCTGTGTACAAAATTTCAGTCGATTATTTGAAATTTTACCTGAATTAGAGAAAAACGAAAATTTTTCGAAAAATTCAAAATCTCATAAAAACCGAACCACTTTACCGATGTGGCCCAAATTCAATACCAAAGGTCGCATCACTTTGTTGAATTTTAATACGAAGTTTCAGCCCGATAGTTAAAAATTCGTTCGAGCTAGAGCATTTACGTACTTTTTTCAAAATTTAAAAATTCTTATAAAAATGAAATGTGTCAATCGATTTTCCCGAAATTTATACCAATTGAAAATTAGGTAGTACTGCACATGTTGTTTTAATTTGAGCTGATTCGGTCGAATAGTTTAAAAGTTACAGTCAAATGCATTTTTGGCCTTTCATCACACACACACACATACATATGGGGCATTCCATACCGATTCGACCTGGGTCGGACCCTCGACCTCTCGAATTGGGTCGAAATTTTTTTATATGATTGGATCAACTCCAAAAAGTACTGGAAATTTTTTTCCGATTTTTTTCATTTATTTATTTATTTTTGACGATTTTTTAAAGGTAACATATCGTTAGCCCAAATTTAAAAATCTGAAAAAATTCTCAAAAATTCTGCATGAAATAACAAAATTTTTGAGCCTAAAGCCAAAGTGGGCCGAGTTTTGCTTCTATTTTTTTTCTATAAAAAACTATTAAAAAATTTAGAAACGAACGAGGAAAAGTTATGAAATTTTTCTAAAATATTGCTTTCTTCTGCAAGTGCTTTCTTTTCGGAAAAAAAAATAATGCGATTCATAGAAAATATGTTCACTGTTAAATCAGGCCGGAATCGCAAAACAGAGTTTCTCTCTGAGGAAGCCAAATAATAACGATATAATTTCTTGCGGAAGAATGTTTATGGAAAAACAGAGGAAGTGCTGTGAAAATTTCAATTTTCACGTTTTTTTATTATTTGTAATACAGCAATTTCCAGAATTATATAACATTCTCATCGAATAGTTTTTCCTATTTCCAAAAAAATACTCATGAATCAGAATTGACAAGCTGCGCTAATCAAAGGATTCCATTGATAATATCGGATGTTAATGATGATAATTTAAAAAGCGATCGCACCTTCGAATACAAAATAATTCAAGATCACCGAATGCAGCTGAGATGAACAAACAATAAAATCAAATTAGATTCTACCGCACAACAAATTTAATTTTGTTATCTGACTCAACCCTGTACTCCACGAGGAATGTTTTTTTTCGTAATTTTGTGCAACTCGCAGTTTAGAAAAATTTGATAACTTTTCCTCTTTCGGTTCTAAATTTTTTAATAGTTTTTTATAGAAAAAAAATAGAAGCAAAACCCGGCCCACTTTTGCTTCAGGCTCAAAAATGTTGTTATTTCATGCAGAATTTTTGAGAATTTTTTCAGATTTTTAAATTTGGGCTAACGATATGTTACCTTTAAAAAATCATAAAAGAAAAAAAAAATCTGAAAAAATTTTCCAGTATTTTTTGGAGTTGGTCCGATCGTATAAAAATTTTTCGACCAAATCCGAGAGGTCGAGGGTCCGACCCAGGTAGAATCGGTATGGAATGCCCCATACATATATCCGGACAATTTTTCTAAACCACTTTTCTCGATGTTTTAGACCATTCTGAGTAATCTGACATAAAAATCTCGAAAAATTTTTTTCATGAAAACAAAGCTTCCTCTATGAGGAAGCAAAAAGGATGCAAAGTAGAACTTTGCGCATTACTTCCTCATTAATTTTAATCATTCACAACGCCGCCTCTATGAGCAAGTTTCTTATTTTCGGCTTCCTCATAGAGGAAGTTTTGCGGAAGGTGAAAATTATTGTCGAAGCAATGTGCAAAGTTCCACTTTGCATCCTTATTTTAAATATAAATTAAAGAACGAAATAAAAAATTTTCAAAAATTCAAAATTCTATAAAATCTAAACCGCTTTATATATTTCGCTTACATTCAATACCGATCGTTATTTTTCATTGCTTTATTTGCCAAAACTGTTTAAGCTCATTATCTAAAAAATTGTGGCAGCTAGAGAACATACGGTGATTTTTTGAAAAATTCAATGTTTTATGAAATCTGAATCACTTTACCAATCTTCACCAAATTCGATATCTACTACAACTGGATGGTAATTTTACTTTGCAAAAGATTTCAACAGGTTTGGTCGAATTTAACTCGAATAAGAAGGAAATCAAAATTTTTTCGAAAATTCGAAATTTTATAAAACCTAAACCGCTTTATGGATTTCGCTCAAATTCTGTACCGACCTTCATTTTTCATTTCTCTATTTGTCCAAAACTATTTAGCTCATTAGCTGAAATATTGCGGAAGCTAGAGACCATACAGACATTTTTTGAAAAGTTGAAAGGCTTATAAAATCTAAATTTTTTTTTCAATTTTTTTGATAATGTATACATAGGAAGGGGCGTTGCTCCTCTACCAGCGTGACAAATTTCAGCTTGATTGTTAAAGCCGTTTTCGAGATACAGCAATTTGAATTTTACAAGGGTGCCACAAACATACAAACATCTGGACATTTTTTCTAAACCACTTTTCTCGACGTTTTGGACCATCTGAGTGTCCTGACATAAGAATCTCGAAATTTTTTTTTTTAATGAAATTAAAGCTTCCTCAATGAGGAAGTAAAAAGTAAGTAAAAAAGATGCAAAGTAGAACCTTGCACATTGCTTCCTCATTATTTTTCGCTTTTTACAAAGCTCCCTCTGTGAGGAAGCAGTATGTTATTCAATTTTGGCTTCCTCATAGAGGAAGCTTTGTAAAAAGCGAAAAATAATGAGGAAGCAATGTGCAAGGTTCTACTTTGCATCTTTTTTTTTTATACCTTGTGTCTCTTTTGCAGAGGTGTTTTATACAGCTATAAATCACCTCTGCAAACACCGTTACATCTAATTTTGATTAGATACAAATTTTTGTCGTACTTTCTCAACTTTTCCGGAAGTTATAGCGAAAATCTACATTTTTTTTTAAATGAAAAATGGTGTAAAATCCGAACGACTTTACCGATCATCAACAAATTTGGTACATGGCATTTCTGAATGTTATTTTTCGTCTGTACAAAATTTCTGTTCATTTGTTGAAATTCGACGTAATTTAGATCAAAATCTATTTTTTTCGAAAAATTCAAAATTCTATAAAATCCGAACCGCTTTACCGATTTCGTCGAAATTCAATACCATACAACATTGAACGTATCTTCAGTTATGAAGAACTATTTAGCCAAATCGGCGAACTTTTACGAAAGTTAGAGCGACCACGCCCTTTTTTCAACAAATTAAAATCAACATAAAATCTTAATGACTTCACATATTTTGGCAAAAATCACAACATTCAAAGAGGGGCAGCTACTCTACTTGCGTGCCAAATTTGAGCCGGATCGCTCGAACGGTTACCGAGTGAGAGGAGATTGAATTTTCGAAGCCCAGCACACACACACACACACACACACATACATACATACGGACATTTTTTCTAAACCACTTTTCTCGACGTTTTAGGTGATTCTAAGCATACTGACATGAAAATCTCGAAAAAAAAAAATTTCATGAAAACAAAGCTTCCTCTATGAGGAAGCAATAATAAAAATAACAGTCAATACCTTTCTCTTTTTTCTCTCTTTCAACACCGAATCGATGACGATTGGGGTTTGATCCGCTTCGTGCAGAACTTGCGATGTCGTGACAATCACAGGTTCAATTGGCAACGCTTGTTCTGTTTCTTGTTCGCTGTTTATATTCTCCATTGACGCGATATCATTATAAAAAGAGTCAAGGGCCGAACCCAATGATTCTTTGTGAGTCTTGACCGGCGGCTTCGCAATTACTTGAGTGTTGGCGTACATCTGACTATAATCCACCATAAATTGCACCGCTTCTTGACCGCTTAATCTGTTTGCCGCGGCAATTAGTGCTTGCTGCAATAAATAAAAACATTTTTATCCAAATGGCAATTCTTCAAATTCATATTAAAAAAAAATGTCTCATACAGCCGTATAAATAAATTATGCAACTGAAATTTTGAAGTTTGAAATGTACCTCTTAGACTCGTAATAAAAATGGCATGTAACTAAATCATTTTATTACCAAATGGAATAGCATCAACATTTAGGAAAATTTCATACTTCACGTTCTTAAAATGACAAATCGTTTACGTATCAAAACAAAATATACATAATGTTTGTTCTAGAATTAATACTTTATTTTGTGGGAACTGGAAAAATCCATTATCTTCTACAACTTTAAAAAAATTCAATAGATTGAAGGCATTTTGCAAAATCGAACACTCATAGAAGAATATACGATAACTTGGTCGTTAATTAAAATTAACACTAGGAAGAGGTCGATAAATTTTATTTTTATAATTAAGAAACTTTGCCACCAGAGTCGTAAATCCCCATTAATTCATGAGATATATTTTACAGTACAATTTGTTTTGTAATTATGATTAAAAAGTAATAATATGTAGTGATTATAAAATAGAGTGTAAATATTTGAATAGCTGAAAAAGATACTAATTTTCGCTTTAATATTGCAAGAAATAGTGGAAAAAATCAAAGAAATAAGTAATGCATTACTTTCTTAATGCATCACTAATTTTTTTTCCATTTTTTCAAAAGGATTACCGTGAATTTTTATTGAAAAATAATAATTTTTGTAGCCATTCCAAAGTTTAATCATCGTATTACAATCGCTACATGTTATTATTATAAAATCATAATTATAGAGCTGATCGTATCATCATCATTATTTCTATAAGTATTAGGCATTTACAACTCTGTTTGCCACTATAAAAAAGATACTGACGTTATGCAAATGCTGATGATACGTGGGGTAATGCATTAGCTGTCCCTGCATCAGTGCCGTATGATGACTGAGAAGCGTTGGATCTCCAATAGTCGCGGCGTAAATAGGATTAGTTTGTGGTCCAGTCGTGGTGTAGAGCATTGTCGTCTCAATGGAAGGGGCGGCCAACGTAAAGGGCATATCCGGAGGATCGACGCCAGGAGGCAAGGGTTCGCTGCTAGGAGGATTTGGAACTATCGGTGGATGAGGTGGTAACGGCGGCTGCGCCGATTTTGTCGGTGTCGGTGGAAGTGGTGGATTCACTATTTCCTCAGATGCATCATTTTCTTGTCCATCTAAATAACGAATAATACTAATAAAGTAATATAAACCCTGGCAAGGGGGCGTCCATTAATCACGTGATGGGTTTTTATCAAATTTTTTACCCCCTCCTCTCCCGTTCGTTATCGGACAGATGTAAAAAGGATAAAATATAAAATAAATATCTCATACAATTTATGCTGTTTTAATTATATTTTAGTTGCATACAATTATATAATATCTGCTTATTACTAACTCTGGTATCGTCAGGCAGATCTCGTATTAAAAGTAAATAAGTGACTAGTATCCGAAGCAATCACTAGTTTGCCACTAGTCATCGGCTACCCTGGTAAAAACATATTATAGAGATTGATAGAGATCGATAGAATTTGAATGGGATTTAATCGTATGTTATCATCTCCATCTATTCGGACTTTGATCAATTTATACAAATTAAATCGTTGTTATTAATTTCCTTTAGTTTTTATTTTCTATTGGTTAAATACGATAGATACGTTATCGGGATGTATGGTACACTAACGGATTTATAATATTTTATCATTTTTTTTAAACTGATTTTTTAATAAATTCTTAGACCTCTTATTATTCGGAATCAATGCTCTTATTAGTATCTTGATATGCTTGATTATTTATTAGATTTTTCTCGTATCGCGAAGTACTCAAATACGGATAAAATAAAACTTTCGGTAAGGAATGTATACGTGAAGCATTCTTAAAGAGTTAATTAACATAAATAATTTAGTAAGAAAGATGCTAAAAAACTGCTCAATTTACTGTTGTTACTCATAAGTACGTGAAGCGTCTTATATAATATTGATGTATATTGTCTTACAAGAACGAATTTGGATGGAATAGTTAGGCAGTCTATCGGAGATCATGAAAGTTAAGCAGCTTGGGCCGCGGTCACTACAAAGAAGGGTGACCAGAAAAAAACGTAATTATCCGGTCGATTTCTTTTTTTTTTTTTTTGCTTGGAATAGTGTGTCATGGGTGTATACGCACAATTGTATATTTCTATTATCAAATTTAATATAAAAAAGTTGCAAAGTTGAACTTTGCACATTGCTTCCTCATTATTATTATTTTTTTTTCACAAAGCGATCTCTATGAAGCTTATTTACTAATTTTGGCTTCCTCATAGCGGAAGCTTTGTGAAAAATGTAAATTAATGACAAAAGAATGTACGAAGTTCAACTTTGCAACTTATTTCGTTACTTTTTCACGTTAGTTTTGGTAGTTATGGGTGCGATCACACAAAAAAGTACGTTTACGTGATTAAATTTCAATTTTTTTTTTTTTTTTTAAATATTTGAGTCGTTAAAAAATAAATTGTACGTAATTGGATATCTCATTGTGTTATTTTGTGCAGACTTCTTTTTATTCAAGATTGTACTGTAATATGAACAGATATTTCAATTCATGCGTTCATTATCCCTCTATATTATAAAAAGATCTTGCCGCCGCCACCGCCGCCTAAACCTAATCGTTCTAAACTATAATCTGATAAAACATGAAAAATCTCAAATTGCTTCAAAATCAAAACCCATTTACAGATCGTCATCAAATTTGGTACATAGCAACAGTGAATATTTTTCATCTGTATTTTTCATTTCGAAAAAGTTTTAATTCATTCATTGTTAGTTGACCTGAGTTATAAGAAAATGATCATTTTTTCAAAATTTCAAAATCACGTAAAATCTTAATCGCTTTACCGATCATTACCAAATTTTGTACGTAGCAGCGCTGAGTATTATTTATTGTCTGTATAAAATTTCAGCTGATTTGTTAATGTTTAACGTGAGTTAGAGCAAAACATAAATTTTTCAAAAAATTCAAAATCCTATATAATCCGAACCCCTTTACCGATCATCACCAAATTTGGTACATAGCAGCATTGCATGTTATTCTTCATCTGTAGAAAATATCAGTTGATTTCGTGAGATTTTACAGGAGTTAGAGCAAAACGTAAATTTTTTGAAAAATTCACAATCTCATAAAAACGGAACCTATTTGTAGATTCGCCCCCAATTCAATACCGATCCTTCTTTAAGGCTGCTTTATGTATAAAAAATTATTTAGCTCTATAGCTAAAAATTTGCGGGAGCTAGAGCGCGTACAGACATTTTTCGAAAATTGCAAAGTTAAATAAAATTTGAACATATTTTTGAATTTTTTTGAAAATTATCACAAGCAATGGCGTATACCTGCCGCACATGCGTGCCAAATTTTAGACCGAATGTTAAAGCCGTTCTTGAGATATGCAAGTTTGAATTTTGAATGCCGTTCACACACACACATACACACACACACACACACACACACACATCTATACATACATTTTTTCTAAATCACTTTTCTCGACGTTTTAGACAATTTTAAGCATACTGACATGAAAATCTCGAAAAAAAAATTTTTCACGAAAACAAAGCTTCCTCTATGAGGAAGCAATATGTTATTTATAATAATATTATAGGATATGGACGAAACATATAGGATTTCGATCGTACATTTATGATAGTACATCGTAAATTCACGAACCAAAGTCCGTATTCGGAACGATAGAATTTTTTATAACCGTTTTCTATAATTTATTTTTGCCAGGGATTAATTTTACCAGAGATTCTCGATACTCCTTTACACGCTTGCAAAAGCTTCGTCTTGCAATGTATTACTTTCAACCTGCACGTCCTCCAACTCGTCTTCGTCGGTCTCTTCGTCACTAACCCGTTCAATGCTTTTTTTCATTTTTCTTGTGCAGAGTTTTGTGGGCAGTAACGGCTTTTTTTGTACAAAAGTATTGCTCACATTCTTGGCATGTTCTACCCGCGAGGCATTGAGGATTTGACGGTAGACTCGGACAATACAATGCGCATTTTTTGGAACTGCGAAACTATTTCGAATCATAATAGAATATATTCGGTAATATTAGAAAATAACGTATCGAGAAATGTACGTGACTTTGACCCAAGACTCCTCCCCTCCCCCAAGTGATCATTCATGATGATTTTCAGTCCCCCCCCCCCCGACCCTTCCAGATTCTCACGTGATTAATGGACGCCCCCCAAGATGTGTCACCAACTTTTTAATCGAGTCTCGATTAGCCTCCGTTTCATCTAGTTTAAGGATGTTATGCAGGTTACCGCGGGGATGATAGGCAAGGTGGCGCACGACGGGAGACGGAGGTACTGCGCGAACGGCATGCCCATACATGAACAAGAGAGAGATGAAAAAGACAATGTTTACTTTTAACGTAATATCTTTCTTAAAATAAGGGGACACACGGATTTTTTAATTTCTATGTGAAGTCAAGATTTAAATGTGTATGAAAAATACATATTTATCATTCTAAGTTCTCTGAAAATATACGCTTTTGCCGATTATACGACAGTCCTCACGCTCCATCGCATACTGCCCATGTTAATTACTGAATTTTGTTAATTTATATCTCAGCAACCACGTGGGTAAAAACATTTGTTAATATATTTAAAAAACTGTTGTACTTTTCTCTACAAAAAAAAATGAGGAAAAAATCTTCAAAACTACTAACCTGTATCCTTAAGGGATCGTCAGTGTGAAATTTTCAAAAAAATCGGTTTTTTGAAAGCATTATCTGATAATATACACGGTTATAAACATTCTCCCCAATTTTTAAATCGAAAAGCTTTCATAGCGCCTTTCCTACAGATTAATAATCTTCTTGAAATTTTTGTTTCAGCGAAATTCACCGAAATTTTCAATGTATAAAAACAGTGTTAAACAATAAATAAATCAATTTTTTAAAAATCGTTTTGTATTCTCCATCAGTGCTTTAATTTGTAAAAAAATCAGACAGATTAGCTTATCCTAACCAGCAAAAAAAATCGCGAAAATCTGCTATTTTCCGGAAGGTAAGATTCGAAATTTTTTTTTTGAAATTTTGAATTTGATTTAACGGGTATTTTGCTCTGATAAATTTATATTCGACGATTTGGTGTATATTTTATTACGAATAAAGAATGTAAATATTTTTATCATCGATAGGATTCGAACCTGTATTAATCTTTTATGTAGAAGTCATTACCTTTGCTAATTTTATCCTTTATCGTTTCTGAATCTTTTCCTTGAATGCTGCCCCTCCTCTTCTTACCCTTCCTCATGTCTTCAGCGTAAATTCTCGGCGGTGGAGGAGGACTGGGACTGGATATTTGCGGAGGAGGCGGTGCAATCATTTCGCTCATTTCATTGCAAATTTTTCTTGCGCGTGACGATTTGTCGGTCGAAATAACTTTTTCCAGTCCAGTAGCAGGCACTTCCTGGGGTTTATCTGCTTGCGATTCTGAAGTAAGTGAATTAAAGGTATATATTAAGTTGTTTAATAAATTATTTATGGAGCCAAGATTTTTTAAATGAAGACTAAGTGAAATGTATGATCAATTGAGTCAGTTTTTTGGGTCGTCTTTCTGGTTGTTTTTCAAAATTTCCCAGTCTGTAGAACTTATTTTGTAATTTTATTTCTCAATATTAAATAATAAAAATATTTTCAAATTAAAATCTAAATAATTTTGGCTCAGATTATTTACATTTAATTATTAAATCTAAATAATTCTGGCTACCAGAATTATTTACATTCAAATTTGTTTACAATTCAAAGATAGAATTGTTTATAATTCAATAACCTGCACCCAACTTCTGCGAAGTGAGGACCAAGAGGAGCATAAATAAAGCGACAATAATTTAAAAAATTCTAACAATACTGATTTTTTAGGCTTTCGGTGCTTATCGTTAAAAACAAAAAAAAAAGAGAAGGGGCGATTAATTATTGGTTTTTGACGTAGTATGCGTAAAATTCGATTTTACGCACTGTTTTTGGTGTGTAAATAGTACTTTGCGATACGAGTGCGTGAAAGCGAATATTTTGGAAGGCTGTGAAGTGAGTCACACGAGTGGTGCAAGTGTGACTCACTTCACAGTCTTCCAGAATATTCGCTTTCAATCACGAGTATCGCATACTATTTTTTGTATAAAGTGCATTGGGGGGGCGCCAAAGGGGGTCCAGGGCCGAAGGCCCGGTGGGGGGTTCGGGGGGCGAGGCCCCCCGACTGCAAACAAAACAGTTTTTTAATATGTAATCGACGCAAGCGCAATGAATGTGCGCATGCACGCATAGACACGCTTCCCGTATTTTCGACACGCTTTCTGTATTTTCGACACGCTTCCAGTATTTTCGATACGCTTCCCGTATTTTCGATACGCCTTCTCGATAGGCGGCACCTTTTGTCATTCCCGGTCGGCACAAAAAGTGGCACTTTCCATGCACGCGATACAAAAATGAATATTCACACACCAGTATGCGTAAAATAAAAAAAAAAGTTAAAAATCATCATATTTGATGGGGAAATATGTTCTGTGACCTTCCTATGGTATATTCCGGTATACATGAGTAGTGAACACGGGGAAAACGATGGAGAAAATATGTTACTGTTAACGTGAATAATTGCGGCGTACAGTAATGTATCGTCCATCGTCAAATTGAATGAATCAATTACGTTGTAACGCGTTTGTTATCTATTTCTTTTGTATTGTTTTGTTTTGTCAAATTTTGTGAAGTTGTATTCACTATTAATATTGTGAAAATTTACTATTAATACTTCGAATATTTGTTCGTTTCTTCTAATTTATGAAAGTATTGTCATAAATAATATAGCATTGTCATCGAAATATAAATCGAAATCGAGTCATTTAAAAAAGTATTTTCTTGAAGGGGGGGGCGGGGGCGGGGGCTTCGCCGCCTGGCCCCCCAGCAGGGCCTGCGGCTTTGCACCCGCTTCGTCCGCCCTACTACTCCTGCTCAATGTCTACATGACGTACATTACTTTTTTAAGAATTTTACGCATACTACGTCAAAAAATATCGTATGCGACACGTGCGTCCGTTTTTCGTACTTGTAGCGATCGCCCTGGGGCTCTATTCTCGAGTTTTATCGTATGCGATATTTTGTGAAAGTTACTAGATTATCGCATGCCTCGTCAAAATTGTATTCTCGAGCGGTGATACGTCGGTCGTATACGATAATTATCGAATACTTCGTATCGAGTGGGTAGTCGCATACGATATCTAGATCTCGTATACATTTTTCAATAATATCTTCTGCTTGCGGCCATTTAGTTTGTTCACAAAGTTTGTTTTTCATAATCGTAAGTACTAAATATATCACTAAAAAAATAGTAAATTATTAATTTACGGTAGGACTGCTGTCTAACGACTGAGAGACAATAATGAAGAATTAAAAACTTGAATTTTTTACTCTCGCCGTTCTTGAATCCGCGCATCCCTGCACTGTAAAAAAAATGTATTTGAAATTTAATGTACTTTTACTGGAAGTTTTTATGCATAAACTAGTATATTAAATTTCATATACAAGTGTAATAGAAAATTAATGTATGGTACAGCACATTCAATAATTTACTTTAATTTTACAGTAGAAATACTTGAATTTTAATAATTTGCTTTAATTTTACCCGAAAAGTACCTGAATTTTATACCACAATTGTATAATAAATTTCTTTTGATAAAACTCTTTTGATTTGTCAAGAAAATCCCTTAGTGGGCAACCACTAAAACATTTGGTCGCCAAAGATTGACTCATGGACTTTTGCAGCAATAAAGCATCTGGTCACCATGAGACATGCATTTTCAGGCAGACCCTTTTTCCGCGAAGATTTTTTAAATGCAATATCTTTTGTTTGTACATGTATTGTGCATGAACATTATATGTTTCTAGAAAATTAATAGTTTTGCTTTATTAAAAAGCTTTCGTGTATGCACGTCAATAATACATAGCGTCACGTGCGATGCTCCGCTTGTAATTCAATTGGGTTAAATCGGTGTTTCCAATTTTGCGACATACTTGTAGACACATATCTTTGAAATAACCAAACCGAATCTCGCGGGTATTTGGAAGTCATAAAATCTGTATATTTATTGGTCCTCGAGATTTCTTTAACATGATAGCCCATCGATTCCATGTGGCAACGATGTAAGTATATCGTATGCGAGAATTATCGAAGCCCTTATATCGCATAGCAGTCGAGAATAGCATTTCGATCTCGTATACGATATACGGTCATCGAAATTTCTCGTATACGAAAAATATCGCACACTCTTGAGAATAGGGCCCCTGCACCCGCTCCGTCCGCCCTACTACTCCTGCTCAATGTCTACATGACGTAATAGTAATTTGTGATACAAGGGCGAGAAAGCGATCACTATACGCAGGATGGGTAGGGATGGGCAGACAGCTGATGCTCGTGGGGCTCGTGCGATCAACTTCACAACCGTCGTATGATGATCGCTCTCTCGCTCTGTACCGCATAATACTTTTTGTAACAAATGCATGAGAAGTGATTTGCGCGCGAGTGCGTGCGAGAAGTAAAATAGCATCGATGACCGTAAAGCGCCACTTACGCCACGCGCGGCAGGCACGAGAAGTAGCACTTCTCATGCATGCGTTACAAAATAGTACATTGTGTAACTAGTGCCGAAAATTGGTGATTCTGACGAGTGCGAGAGTTGCGGCCCGAGCGAAGCGAGGGTGGCAATCGCACGAGTTGCAATCGCCAATTCCGGCACTAGTTGCACACCGTGCTTTTTTTAACGAAAGAATTGAAACGATCGCTTTCCGAGACTGTAGAGTATGAGCGGAAAGGGTCCCTAACCTCAACACGCCGTTAAAAAATGTGCCGGGCGCGTTAGGAAATGTTGCAGCAGCGTTTAGAAAAACAAATATGCGTGTAGAAAAAGAAGAATGTAGCTGATGTGCGCATGCGTAGAACATTACCTAACGGCGTACGGGAACGGCCACGTTCCGCCACGCTCTACAGTTGAGGAAAGCGGGAGTTTCTATTCATGAGTTAAAAAAATTACTTTTTTAAAGAATTTTACGCATACTACGTCAAAAAATATCGTATGCGACACGTGCGTACGTTTTTCGTACTCGTAGCGATCGTATAATACTCGTGTCCGGCTTTGCCGGCCACTCGTGCACCCGATCGCTACTCGTTCGTAAAATCGCATTTTACGCACTTGTGGCATAATATGCAATATTGTTAAATATTGACCAACCTATTATACACGGTTCCTCTTGACCCTGAGGTGGGGGTGTCGTGCACAATTCCATCTCCTCGGTACCGCCAATAATGTCAGCCTCCGGATAAGTCCACTGTGCCTCTCCGGTGGTCGAATTCCGATAAAAGTAGCGTTTATGCGACCTAGAAGCACCCCCCGTCACGTCGCTTATGAGAATATTGAGCAGTGGCCGATGTTTCAATGTCTTTCTGACATTGCGTTTTCGTCGCCAACGTCTTTTCTTAATACTTGTTAAAAAAATGCTCTTTTTTTGCTTCGTATAGAATTATAATTAATGTAATCCAGAAATGTTTACCCCTACCTGCGTTGCTGTTTCGTCATATTAAATTTTTCGAGGATTTTGTCTATTTAAAAATATATGTGTGAAAAATGAAGAAACAAGTGAGACAAAAGGCGGAATTCATCGATCGACAGTAGGAATCATAAACAAAATTCTGTTTTCGTCATGCTTCCAAAATATGAGTTTATTTATGTTTCTTTTCATATGTTTATATTGCCTATTCTCAGCACGATAATGCGATTCCGATTGTCCATTAAAGATTGCATCAGTGTTTGAAACAGTGGTTCATTTAACAATGGCCCGATCGCTCTTTGAAATATTGAAGAATAAGTTAAGGGTAGAGAGAAAGAGAAAAGAGGGAGAGCGAGAGGATGTGAAATAATCCGCTATTATTTTTTTTTGTTTTCGTCATCCAGGACAGCATCCACTGAAATCATGCTCGCTTCTCGATAACCTATAACAGCAAGATAAAGCATAAATCATGAATTTTACAGGATTACTTTAGTAGAGACTACGATACAAACCGTTTCCTGTGTTTCTTTTCTTTCTCAAGGAAAAACATCCATTCCTATATACAGTGAATAACCAAAGTCGAAAGATATTTGTAAAATCCCATGTGACACCTCCAAAACAGAGCTGGGCAAAGTACTGCAAGTATTTTAAGTGCAAAGTAATTTCAGTACTCTAAGTACGTACTAAGTACTCCGAACGTGTATTTTCTCAAGAATTTCGGAGAGGCGCTTTTTAAATTACTTCGAAATATGGTTTTTTTCACGAATGCCGACAAAGTGCGTTTCGAAGTGTATAAAAGTTTTTTTTTTTTGTGAATTACTTCTAAATGTACATTTAAGACTTGCTGTAAAACTTAAGGAGGTTGGAGTGCTCTACACTAGTCAAATCAATGAGGTTTAAGATTTCTGCATATTCGAAATAAAACTTTGGCAAGCTATATCTTTCAAATTACGATATCAAGAAAAAAACTAAAAAGTAGAAAATGTTCGTTTTCGTATTCTCTGGTGGACGATTTTTTTATTTTTTTTTTAAGTCCAAAATTAAGGTAGTTGTTCTTGATTCAGTACTTTGGCAAGCTATATCTTTCGAACTATAATATCGAGAAAAAACTAAAAAGTAGAAAATGTTCGTTTTCGTATTCTCTGATGGACAATTTTTTTATTTCTTTTTAAGTCCAGAATTAAGGAAGTTGTTTTTGATTTAGTATTTTGGCAAGCTACAACTCTTAAAAGCTCCGCGGAAAAAACTGAATAGTAGTAAATGTTCGTTGTCGTATTCTCTAACAGACGATTAAATTTTTTTTTGTCCAAAATTAAGGGTGTTGTTGTGGTTTTTATATTTTAGCAAGCTATAACTTTTAAGTTAAAGCTCCGCGGAAGAAACTGAAAAGAATATGTTTGTTGACGGATTCTCTGATGGACGATTTAACAAAAATTAAGTCCAAAATTAAGGGAGTTTTTTATCCGCGAAGTAAACTACTTCGAATGAAAAAATCGTCCACTAGAGAATACGAAAACGAACATTTTCTACTTTTTAGTTTTTTTCTCGATATCATAGTTCGAAAGATATGGCTTGCCAAAGTACTAAATCAAGAACAACTCCCTTACTTTTGGGCTTAAAAAAAATGAAAAAATTGTCCACTAGACAATACGAAAACGAACATTTCGTACTTTTTAGTCTTTTTCTCGATATCATAGTTCGAAAGATATAGCTTGCCAAAGTACTAAATCAAGAACAACTCCCTTAATTTTGTACTTAAAAAAAAATAAAAAAAATCGTCCATCAGAGAATACGAAGACAAAAATTTACTACGTTTCAGTTTTTTTCTCGATATCATAGCTCGAAAGATATGGCTTGCCAAAGTACTAAATCAAGAACTACACCCTTAATTTTATATTTAAAAAGAAATGAAAAAATCGTCCATCAGAGAATACGAAAACGAACATTTTCTACTTTTTAGGTTTTTTCTTGATATCATAGTTCGAAAGATATAGCTTGCCAAAGTACTAAATCAAGAACAACTCCCTTAATTTTGGACTTAACAAAAAATAAAAAAAATCGTCCACCAGAGAATACGAAAACGAACATTTTCTACTTTTTAGTTTTTTTCTTGATATCGTAATTCGAAAGATAGCTTGCAAAAATTTTATTATGAATATGCAGAAATCTTAAACCTCATGTCAAATCAGTGCTAAATTTTTAAAAGCGTTTCTACAATTTCAGATGGTTTAATAATCTGTTCCAGGGTGTTAATCACATAGCACAGCATTAGTTCTTGATATTCAAATACATTCACAGCTGTCATATAAACAGTAAATCGATCAATATCTCCAAATTTCCGAAGTCATGTTTTTTCATCCAGTTTTGTAAAAGGGTAACCCGTAATATCAGTCTGATTGTGACGAAACATAGCTGATTTTAATCAGTGGAAGATCCTTAATCGATTCACCGTCCGAATTTACTATAGTATCAGGCGTTCAAAAGTTACAGCCATTTGTATACTTGATGTTAGGTTATGATAGGATAAACAAACGGTTGTATCTTTTGAACTACTAATACGATTTGAAAAAATCGACGGCCAATCGATAGAATATCTTTTAGTAAATAAAATGAGTTATTGGTCGTCATAATCGGACTGATATTACGGTTTACCCTTTTAAAAAACTGGATAAAAAAACATAACATCGGAAATTTGCCGATATTGATCGATTTACTGTTGATATCACAGCTGTAAATGTATTTGAATATCAAGAACTAATGCTGCTATGTGATTAACACCTTGGAACAGATTATTAAACCATCTCAAATTGTAGAAACGCTTTTAAAAATTTAGCACTGATTTGACTAGTGTGAAGCGCTCCAACCTCCTTAATGCTACTTGCAATTATGTAATCCGTTAAGATTTGAATTTTGCACAAAAAAAAATCATTGAGATGAACACAAAACACGTTGTAAAGTTCACTTCGTCAATCGGTAAAATTACTTTAAAGATCGCTAAGTACTTTTGTACTTAAATTTCGTACTCAGATACTTTGAGTACTGCCCAGCTATGCTCGAATATCATAAGGTTTACCTAGAATCCGTTTCTTCAAGACAATTCGTCAAAATAGTAAAATCCAAATAAAATTTAAATCTCCTTCAATCTTCTCATACAATCGATATAAATTCGCTTTTATGATGTTAATCAAGGACACTGCGTCACCTAAAAAAGGACAAGAGGAAATATTTTTTATTTATGATACTGTTGCTTCAAAAAAATACCTGCATTGAAACTTCATAGAATTGAGTACACAATTTTGTAATGAAACCAATGATTATTTTTCTACCTTTTATGGTCTTATTATGTTCAAGTCAAAGTGGAGGATTTTTTATGAGATCTGAACGATAAAGCTTTTCTTTCAATTTCAAGTTCGATCTTAAGTTCAAAATAAAAGATTTTCAATCTCTGCCTCGTGTTTTTTTACGTTCATGTGGTGATTATGCTTTTGAACTTTGTCATAATCGAATTTTGGTTATAACATTTTCATTTTCCATATCCTGAATTTGAAATTATGAATTGATTATTATTATTATTATTACATAGGAATATTCGAATTCGGGTATTTTAGAATTACGCATTAATATTTGAATAATTCATGAGAATTCATATTATATAAATATTAATATTTGATTTATAAGTATCTAGTTTGAATGCAAGATTTCTTTTCGGCAATAGTATCATTTAGAAAAAATTTATTCCATTTTTTTTTATGGGCTTGCGTCTCTTAGAGCTTAAATTGCATGAAATACCAAGGAAGTAGGCATAACAGATTGTAACGCGGTAAGAATGGCAACGCTCGTTGAAAGAATTGTAAAATTTTCACGAAATCCAAACGTTGCGAAACAATCGAGTTCTTAAGAGAACTAATGTAAGTATGATAGGAGTGTAATACAAGTGAGTGTAAGGCAATTAAATTTCGATTCGAGTGTTGGTGCTTGTGTATAGGATACTGTACCTATCCCACTGACAGTTCCATCCTGGCGGCGCTGCGGCTTCCTCCAAACGTCCCAATTCCCGTGCAATACCGTTCAGCCAATTTTCCAGGTAGCTCTCTTTGAGATCGCCGGCTTCCCACGCCGCAAGTAATGTCTAAGACATTGAGAATCATATAACTCGTATTACGTAAATCCTTAAGGGGATGCTGGAGTAAATTTCGATACCGACTTTAGTCGGTAAGTTTCCCGATTAGGACACAGGTGGCGCCGAGTATGAGGTTTAAGATTTCTGCATATTCATAATAAAATTTTGGCAAGCTATATCTTTCGAATTACGATATCAAGAAAAAAACTAAAAAGTAGAAAATGTTTGTCTTCGTATTCTCTGATGGACGATTTATTTTAAGTCCAAAATTAAGGGAGTTGTTCTTGATTTAGGACTTCGGCAAGCTATATCTTTCGAACTATGAAATCGAGAAAAAGACTAAAAAGTAGGAAATGTTCGTTTTCGTATTCTCTAGTGGACGATTTTTTCATTCGAAGTAGTTTACTTCGTGGATAAAAAACTCCCTTAATTTTGGATTTAATTTTTTTTAAATCGTCCATCAGAGAATCCGACAACAAACATATTATTTTCAGTTTCTTCCGCGGAGCTTTAACTTAAAAGTTATAGCTTGCTAAAATATAAAAACCACAACAACACCCTTAATTTTGGACAAAAAAAATGTAATGTCTGTTAGAGAATACGACAACGAACATTTACTACTATTCAGTTTTTTCCGCGGAGCTTTTAAGAGTTGTAGCTTGCCAAAATACTAAATCAAAAACAACTTCCTTAATACTCGACTTCAAAAGAAATTAAAAAAATCGTCCACCAGTGAATACAAAAACGAACATTTTCTACTTTTTAGTTTTTTTCTCGATATTATAGTTTGAAAGATATAGCTTGCCAAAGTACTAAATCAAGAACAACTCCCTTAATTTTGGACGAAAAAAAAAAATAAAAAAATCGTCCGCCAGAGAATACGAAAACGAACATTTTCTACTTTTTAGTTTTTTTCTTGATATCGTAATTTGAAAGATATAGCTTGCCAAAGTTTTATTTTGAATATGCAGAAATCTTAAACCTCATGCGTGTGCGTCCGGTCGAATTACTGTTCAAAACATACAAGAAATGTAAGAAATTGTATATTATTGAACCTCTCAAAAACCAATATGGTCGCTCGAAATGTCAACAGGTCCTTTGAGGTAAGATATAAACGTTTCTGGATCTCAGATGTGTAAAATCAGACCGGACACCCATTCTTTGATTATTCCTGAACCTTTCAAAACCATCGGAATGTCGATTACACGAACCAAATCCACGAATAGTGTATACTACGATTACAAAGACTGTTTGCTTTTCGCACAGGCTCAGAGCTGGTAAAGAGCATGAATATAGTTCCGTCATTACAAGACAGGTGGCGCTGACGTAGTCTGTTTACTTTTGGCAAAAGCTCCGAGCCTCTGCAATGCGACCGTAGTATACACTATATATGGATTTGGCTTGTGTAGTTAATATTCTGATGGTTTTGGAATATTTAGAAATCATCACAGAATCCGATGTGATTTTACATATCTAATTTCCAGAAACAATTATATCTTACAGCAAAGGTCTGTTGATATATGGTGTGCGGCCATTTTGCTTTCGGTATCTTTTGCCAAAAGTAAGCAGACTACTCGGCGCCACCTGTGTCCTAACCGGGAAACGTACCGACCAAAGTCGGTATCAAAATGTACTCCCGCATCCCCTTAAAATACGTTTCAGCTTGTAGCGAATCGAGTCAAATTTTTGCTGAAATCTGAAAAGTTTTACGTTGAATCTTACTTGCAGCTGAATCGCCATAACTTGCACAGCCGACGCAGGAACTCCGCCCTCAGACAAGAATCTAAGCTTCTCCATTATCGTTTCCGGTACTTGTTTCATCTCTCTTATTTCAGCTTCAGATTTTTCTTTGCTGACTTCTTCCGCCTTCTGGATCATCGTTTCTCCCTTCACGAAATTAATCGCACCCTTGGAAGTCGATGATAACTTTTCCGTCGTTGGCGAATCCGCTTTTCGTTCAGTTGCTTCGACCGAATCTTTGGTTTCCATCGTACGTGACTCCTTTTGAAATCCCAGACCGTGACGATCGGTATCGTTTCCTAATATCGTTACCGGCGGCGATGGCACTGGCTCAGGCTTGTTAATTGCTACACTGTCGACATCAGTCGATCTGTTTTTGCTAGGTATCACTGAAATATGGAAAATTCATTGACGATAATCACGTATTTAATTATTGTACTTTATAGGAAAAGCTATATTCCCGTTGAATCTTTTTTGTCAATAATTTCATACAAGTTTATTCAGAATGTCGCTTTAAAATGCAGTAAGTCAAAAATAATTGAAGCGACTCATTTATTTTTTCGTATGAAAATTGAACGAAATGTGTCGGTGTTTGATATTGCATTTAGTGACAATCTACTATAAACAGATCATAGTTAATACAATTTTAAGTATTTGAGTTTTCTTTGAAAATGATTTTGCAAACTAATAAATTTTTGCTTTATCAAAACAAATATTTGATAAAGTAGTCGTACCATCAAAAGCTATCCGTCTTTTTCTCTGAAAGGCTTTGGTTGGCGTTTCCAGATTTTCCAAAAATATATTGGGCTTAGGCGTTTCCTCCTCTATACGCACGACTCGGGTTTCTTCGACATTAAAATTTTCCTGCACATCGGATTCGAGTTCGTCGTTCATTATTTTCGTTTCCTCGGTCATTTCGTCGGATTTCTCGTTCGTGTTACTCTGGTACTGAAATATTCGTACACTGCCCGAATCCATGTATTTAGTTTCCACTTTCTTTACAGTTCCGTCCTGTGTAACGATAGTTGCTGAGGAGCTCGGAAATTCGGAGATCGGAAATAGAGGTTCGTTTGTTTTTTTCGGACTCGCTTCTTCCTCGACATCCGAATCGTCCGCATATCCCGGAACCAGAGAAAATTTCAATTCTTTCGTTGGAGCGATCAAATCGTTTTCCTCTGTTACTTTCGATAGCGACAATTTATGATCAATGGATGATGAGTTTTCGCAAGAATTTGAGTGACTACTTATCGACGTTGGTGTTTCAATTTTTTGGCACGATTTTGACGACAATTTATCGTCGTTTTTTCTCCTCCATTTTTCTCGTCCGTATTCATTTTTACTAGAATTTTCTGGGCCGTGAATGAACGGCGTTATTCCAGCTGGTAATAACGGTCCTATACTTGTTAATTTTTCGCTATTCTCCGTTTTTTTACCGCTTGTCGAAGATACGTTCTTTCCAGCTAAAATTCCGAGTTTAGTTTTAGTGTGACTTTTTCGCACTTGCAATTCACTGGGTGGTTTTTTGATTGGTGAATCATTGTCACTTGTTTCAGAATCACTACCGTCGCTACCGAAAGACGTTATCATCTCGATTTTCCTGTTAACAAAGTAAATTTTGTTAAATATTTTCTTGCGATATTTCTTACGGTGTTTCTGTGGATTTAAAAAACCTTTTTACCCGTCATCAGATTCGTCTTCCTTCGATACATTGTTCTTCGAATTATCTTGTTCAGATTGGGCTTCCTCTCGAGCATTTTGCTGCAAACTCACTTGTCTATTTCTGTTTCTAGCTACAACCTCCTTCGGTATCATACCTTCGGGAATATTTATTTGTGCTTGAGGATCTGAAAGATTGATTGATTCACAAATCGACTTAATCAATTTAATTGAGTTCATTTTTAAACAAATATCGAATTTTCTTAACATAATAATATTAGTGGCAATAGCAACTTTTGTCGAAAAAAAACAAATAGTTTTTTAGAGATGAAACTGTGTGCCGAAAATTTGGACATGTATTTTGTAAATTCATTAAATTATTGATTACAAATTTTTTACCTTGGTTCTACTGCCGTAAAACTACCGATGTAAATTTGAAAAAAAGAAAAAATCGTTTTCGCATTTGATTTAACGGGGTATTTTGCTCTTTTAAGTTGAGATTCGGCAATTTGGTACATACTTTATCACGAACAAAGAATGTAAATTTTTCGTCATTGGTAGAATTCGAATTTGGAAATCTGTGATTGTTGGTCTGCGTCTTAGACTACACACTGCTACATATGAAGCATTTCACCGGTTATCGACATGGTCGCGACCCTCATATATGGGGTAAAACACGTCAAGTCGGCCACACGAATTTTTCATTTCAATAAAAAGTTTTCAAATTTGTTGAGGATGTTGGCCTAGCTGAAAACAAAATTTACAAATTTTTTCAGATTTTTTTTATCGCATATTTCAGCCGTTACAAAAAACTGAAAATAATAATTGTTAATTTTTTAACGCGAAAACTGCAGCTCTCGCAAAAAAATCACGTGAACAAAAAATTTAAGGTATTTAACGTTCTTTTCAATAATTTTTTTCCAAAATCTTCCTACTCTGTTTTATGCAATTTTTCAATGGAATAAAATTATAATATTTTTTTTCTCCAAAACTGCGTTCCCGATTCGGCTGAAATTTTTACATTTTGTTCCTTAATATGTCTAGAATCTGAGAAAAAATTGGCGAGATGGGGGGCGATTTCATTCCACTGTTACAGCTCTTCAAACGATCAAATACCAGGGCAATCTAATTTGTAATTGCTCTGTACGTTCAACAAACTGTCTACATAATAATTCGAAAGCCCGCACTGCATTTTTTGCATCGGATATTTTTCCCTCTTCAATTGCTTCCTCATAAAGGAAGCTTTGTTTTCGTGAAAATTTTTTTTTTCGAGATTTTCATGTCAGTACACTCAGAATGGTCCAAAACATCGAGAAAAGTGATTTAGAAAAAATGTCTGTATGTGTGTGTGTGTGTGTGTGTGTGTGTATGTGTGTGTGTATGTGTGTGTGTGTGTATGTTACACAATCGAAAAATGTAAACCTTTATAACTCGAGAAGGCCTTGAGATATCAAGCTGAAATTTGGACCATAGATAGAGGGATCAAGCCTCATCGTTCATACAAATTTTTGTTAAAATCCACTTCATCATTAAATTATTACGCGTTTTTTAATTTTTTGAAAAATGTCTTTTTACGCGATAACTCTTTCAATTTTCGAGATATTGATCTAAAAATTGGTATGAATTTGAGCTTTCATATGCCGGTGATCGCTATTGAATTTGGTTAAGATCGGTTGAGCCGTTAAAATTTTATGATGTTTTGAATTTTTCAAAAAATTGACATTATCGCTCTCTTGTAACTTTTGCAAAACTTAAGATAGCGAGCTCAAATTTTGTATATAAATGAAACAATATTCAGCCATTATATATGTATAATTTAGTGACGAACGGAATGAAATTTTTGATTTTATGGAATGTTGAATTATTTTTTAAAATATCCATTATCACATTCACTTCGGAAACGCTCTAATAATCACGAAATAACGCAATAACGAAATAGAAAAAGCGAATCCACAACATGTATATTTATCTAATTAAAACAAGGATGCAAAGTAGAACCTTGCACATTGCTTCCTCATTATTTTTCGCGTTTTACAAAGCTTCCTCTATGAGGAAGCCAAAAATTAAATAACATACTTCCTCATAGAGGTAGCTTTGTAAAATGCGAAAAATAATGAGGAAGCAATGTGCAAGGTTCTACTTTGCATCCTTTTTGGGTTTTTTAATACATTTATTTTATCGACTGATGGAATTGAAACTTTTTTCCTGATGACACGTAATTCATCATCGTGCTCTTTTCTGATCAATTGAAAATTGGCAAATGGTGGTGAATGAATGTCTCTTGAGTTCAATATTCACGTGCTCAATGTTACACGACCATCGTTCTGCGTTGTGAACACAAAGTGTGGACGACAGGTACGGGGGAATTTGCCAATTAACCTAATTTAAAAAAGAATTTTTAATTAAAAATAACTGTAAGCCACACGTTATAAAAAAAAGAAAAGAAAGAACAAATGAAATGTGCCGAGCGGAGACGATTCATTCTCTGTATCATTAGCAACGAATAAACACGTCTCATACTTTCTTTAATAAACCATTCAGCCTATCTTTTACGACATCATTATTAATCGGAGCTAATATATTCAGAAGTGGGATAATTAACAGAACGCGCTCGTTATGAGAATATACGGAAGAGAAAAACGAACCAACTAATGCCCGGTAAAAAACGAAAAACGACACGTCTGCACGAACGACACAACGAAGAGAACGATTCTAATTCACCAATTCGAATTAGCAGAGAAATTCGGAAGCGCAGAAGCGAGGAAGAGATTGATTCGAATGTGGGAAGGAAATCTAGGAAAATGTTGACATCATCGAAAACAACGGAGAATGTAGAAGTGGATGTCGAAACACGTGACAACGGCATCGGAAATACGGAAAATCGGCAGAACGGTAGTTCGGAGTCGTCACAACACCCCTCAGTGACAACCAGTTCCACGCTTCCGTCAGGTATCGTTACTTCCGCATTCACATTTACCCCGCGAACACCATTCGCATGGACGTTCCCGTCCTCGACTCCACATGTGTCAACTCCGTTCGTTTCAAACCCAAATGTCGCACGTTTGTACGAACGGTCAACGATACCGAATTTAACCCCGCAAGTCGGAAATTCGCAATCGACTCCCACGAGAGCACAGTCAAGATTGTTCGACGGCGATGCAACGCCTATGCATCCACAAACGAATTCAACTGCGAATTTTCAAACCAACGTCGGATCAGCATTTGATCTCCAAGGACTATTACAAACAGTCATTCGCGAAACCGTAATGGGAATCACTCAGGCTAGATTGGGTGAATCTACAATGTCGGGAGCTACGCCAAAAACATCTCATATTGATAAACAAGTTGCAGATTTGATTCCGGAATTTGATCCGAGCAGGAACGTGCTGCAAACCGTGGACATTTGGCTAAACAAGATTGACGAGTATGCTGAGGCGTACGAATGGAACGAGAAAACGACAATCTGTCATGCACTAACGAAACTCAAAGGAATCGCGAAAACGTGGTATGATTCCATGGCTACGGTGCGACGTAGCTGGATTGAATGGAAGAAATTACTGAGGGATGCTTTCCCGTCTACCACCGGTGTACAACGTGCCTTTCAAGAGATGGTCGGAAGAAAGAAAAATCCACGCGAGTCAATGGAAGAGTATTTTCACGAGAAGGCAAGTTTGGCGAGACGATGCAATCTAAATGACGCAGATATTATCGAATTTATCATAAGCGGTATAACTGAAATTCATATCGCCCAAGCTTTGAGCACTCGAGAGTATACGTCTCTAAAGGAACTTCTGTTGAGTTTGAAGAGGCTTGAAGAACGGACGTACACAATCAAAGCAAATGAGTTGTATCGTACAACTTCAGGATTATCGCAACGGCAGTTTACAAATATAAGAACGGAAATTCCACAGCGGAAACCTATCGTGAACGAAGCTGGTGAACCTCTATGCTTCAATTGTAACGAGTATGGACATATGTCTATGAAGTGTCTCAAGCCACAGCGACGTGAGCGATGCTCTGACTGTAAAAAAGTAGGGCATTTAAATACAAATTGTCCTAACCGAGACAACGCCAAAAAGTCAATGCAATCTAACAGTGCGAACCCGCAGCGGTTATCGACGCTATGTACTACGAGTGAGTCAAGCGATACAAGAAACGTCAATTCGGACACGGCAACTGCACCGGAGACATCGAAGGATCGACGAGTTTCAAGCCCAACTGACCGTTGCGTAGTCGATGGAAATTTAAAATATTTTCAGGAAGCAAAGGTGAACGGAATCTCGGTACAATCGTACTTGGATCAAGGTAGCAAGTGTACTATGTTGCGAGAAAGCGACGCTCGAAACCTGGGCATCGAGATTAAAGATCTAGAGTCACCCTGTTGCATAGGAGGATACGGCGACGGCAAAGTTCATCCAATCGGACATGCGGATATTACTCTGGAAATCGACCAAGCTCAAGCATGTGTTACAACGTACATTGTGGAAGATTATGTCCAACAGATACCCCTATTAGTGGGTCAAAACTTCACCGAACTATCGGATATAACCATCGTCAAACGAAATAATCACATACGAGTGTTTCACGAAAAAACTGAAGAGTTCGAGGATCATGGACTATTGACGAATTTTACGATACCTGCATTGCGTCGAAAGGTCGTGAGCCTATGGGCGAAAGAGAAGACTGTACTTCCTCCGAACTACGTCGGATTTATAGACGTGTACACAGACACCGATACACCTAAACAAGAATTGTTTATAGATATTCAAGATCGTTATCAACACGGCCGTGAACACTCTATACCACGATGTGTCATCGAACTAGACAAGGCAAAAACGAGTCGTATTCCCGTGATTAATTGGTCAGAAAGCGATATCACGTTTAAGAAAAACGAGCGATTAGTCAGAGCAGAGTCCTGTGTACGTGAAGAACGTCAGGATGTCGTACTTTCTACAACGATAAGCGAAAACGAACTCACACCGTTACCGATAGAAAAGATCAACATCAATCCAGAACTTAGCGAAGAGGAACGTAAAAAAGTAGTTTCTCTTTTAGAGAAATACAGGAGTTGTTTCGCACTATCTATCGATGAATTGGGCACTGTCAATAACATCGAAATGAAAATCGAATTGACATCAGACGTACCGGTGACATACAGACCATATAGAATGTCGTTTGAAGGACGAAAAGACCTTAGTCGAATCGTCAAGGAATTACAAGAATGTGGTATTATCACGGATTCGAGCTCGCCTTACGCATCTCCGGTTCTACTTGTGAAGAAGAAATCGGGTGAACATCGACTATGCGTAGACTACCGTGCATTGAACAAAATCACTAAAAAAGACAAGTATCCTCTACCCTTAATCGATGATCAACTCGAGCGACTGTCAAAAAAAAAGTATTTCACGAGCCTCGATTTAGCAATGGGATACCACCAAATACCTATAGCAAAAGAATCGCAAGAATTCACTGCTTTCGTGACCCCCGATGGACAGTATCAGTATACACGGGTACCATTCGGATTAACGAATGCTCCCGCGGTTTTCCAAAGAGCAATAAACGCAACACTTGGACCATTACGACATACGATAGCACTGGCGTACATGGACGACATTTTGATACCGACATCGAGCGTTGAAGAAGGACTGCGGCATTTGGAAGAAATTCTGAAAATTTTTCAGACGGCAGGGTTTCGATTAAAACTGGAGAAGTGCAATTTTTTATACGAGAAAATAGACTTCTTGGGATTTGAAATCTCAGCGAACGGAATACGACCCGGAAAATACAAAATCGATTGTGTATCAAAGTTTGCCGAACCAAAGAACGCCCACGAGTTGCGAAGATTTATAGGGCTCATGAGCTATTTCCGACGATTCATTTGCGATTTCGCAAGGATTGCGAAGCCTTTAACGTCACTACTACAAAAAAATGCGAAATACAAGTGGGAAGAAGAACAGCGCAGCGCATTTTGTGATTTGCGAAAAAAATTGTCCGAAAGTCCTGTTCTAGCCACCTTCAATCCCAAATACGAGACGGAGCTACACAGCGACGCGAGTATCGACGGATTAGGTGTTATTCTGATGCAGAAACAACCTGATGAGAAAATGCACCCTGTGTATTATGCGAGCAGACAAACGACTCGGGATGAGAGAAAATATCATTCCTACGAACTCGAGACATTAGCGGCCGTGTGGGGAGTAGAAAAATTCAGGTCGTGGTTACTGAGACGAGAATTTATCATCGTCACTGACTGTAATTCAATGCGCAGCACATTTACGAAGAGAGACATCGTCCCCAGGATTGGAAGATGGTGGTTGCGAATACAAGAATTTACGTTCTCTGTCATACATCGTCCAGGAATACAGATGAGCCACGTCGATGCTCTGAGTCGAGCACCACACGAACCACCACAGGCACTAGCGGATTCGGACGAACAAGTGATTCTTACTACTAATGTCTACGACGACGACTGGTTAGCGGCAGCGCAACGAACAGATCCGAAGTATAAAGTTATCATTGAAGAAATACGCAAGGGAGAGTATAGCGGAAAAGACTTTATACTACGGCAAGGAAAATTGTATCGCGTGGAAAGAAACGAGGGAGAAGTCATGTACCGATGGGTTGTACCAGATCGAGCTCGATGGCGCATTTTGAAGCGAAACCACGACGACATAGGGCACTTTGCTCTTGATAAAACGATGAAGAAAATCAAAGAATTATTCTGGTTTCCAAGAATGAAGCGGTACGTGAAGGGATATATCGGTGCGTGTCTCCCGTGTCTCTATCATAAACACCCGGCAGGTAAACGACCCGGTGAATTACATTCGATTGACAAGGTCGGTCATCCATGCCACACCTGGCACGTTGACCATCTCGGACCATTCGTTAAAAGTAAAAGAGCAAACAATTATTTACTTGTTGCGGTCGATGGATTCACAAAATTCACAATGTTACGCGCAACGAAGACGACGAAAGCAGCGCCAGCGATTAATTTTCTACGAGAACTAAATGCTTTATTCGGTGCGCCTCATCGAATCATCTCGGATAGAGGGACCGCGTTCACGAGCGATGTATTCGAAAAGTTCTGCAGGAATTCGCGGATCATACACGTGCTAAATTCGACAGCAACACCTCGAGCGAACGGTCAAGTAGAGCGATACAATCGAACGATTACTCCAGCACTAGCTGCCCTGTGTGCCGAAACGAGTGAGAACAATTGGGATGATCACGTGGGCCAAGTGCAGTGGGGAATGAACAATACAGTTCATAAAGCCATAGGTCAAACGCCGTTTGCGTTACTCTTCAATTACACTCCAAGGGGTATAATCGGAGACCACACCGAAGACACATTGCGTGATGTAGAAATTCAGGCCAGACGAGAAAAAGCGTTGGATCAAATAAGACAAGATCAAGCTCGACAACGTGAACGATATAATTTGAAGCGTGCCAAGGCACCTCAATATAATCCCGGCGATCTAGTACTCGCTGAACGAACTCCGGCAGCCACGGGTCAATCACTGAAATTGGCCAGACAGTACAAAGGACCGTATGTCGTAACGGAAACTCTCCCGTATGATCAGTATCGTATCGAAGATCCTCCAGAATTGCTGAATACGCAGCGATTTTACAAGGGAACGGCACCCGTAGACAAAATTAAAAAGTACCCTACTGATCCAGAAGAATTCAGTGAGAAGAATGAAGAATCGAGTACTGAAGAGGAAGTCGAGCTTGACGATGGAGAAACTGAAGCACCGAATCGAACCGAAGATGGCGAGAAGAATCTTTTGAAGCAAACTGAACAGCCAAAGCGAATCATGCCGGCGCGTAATAAGAAAAGACCACAACGCTATCTACAATAATTCGACAGCAAATCAGAATTGTTATTGTTCATGTTTGTTAGATACAATTGCAGTACAATTGATAGTTAGATCGAGGCGATCTAGTTGTGGATGGCCGAATGTAAGCCACACGTTATAAAAAAAAGAAAAGAAAGAACAAATGAAATGTGCCGAGCGGAGACGATTCATTCTCTGTATCATTAGCAACGAATAAACACGTCTCATACTTTCTTTAATAAACCATTCAGCCTATCTTTTACGACATCATTATTAATCGGAGCTAATATAACAAAAAAAATAAACAAGTGATGCGGGCTTTACATTTTTTCTATTGACACTCTAAACCCTGTTGAACGCAGAGAGCAATTACACATTAGATTACCGTTATGTTCAATCATTTGAAGAGCTATAACTGTGGAACGAAGTCGCCGCCCATCACGCCAATTTTTTTTCAAATTCTTAACATATTAAGGAACAAAATGTAAAAATCTCATCTGAATCGAGAACGCAGTTTCGGGGAAACAAAATATTGAAATATTATATAATTGAAAAATAGCATAAAACGGAGTCGGAAAATTTCCAAAAAATTTTGTTGAAAAGAAGGTTAGATACCTTAAATTTTTTGTTAACATGATTTTTTTGCGCGAGCCGTAGTTTTGGCGTTAAAAAAATTAACGATTATTATTTTCAGTTATTTGTAACGGCTGAAATATGCAATAACAAAATCTGAGAAAATATGCAATTTTTGTTTTCAGCCAGACCAACATCATCAAGAAATTTGAAAACTTTTTATTGAAATGAAAAATTCGTGTGGCCGCCTTGACGTGTTTTACCCCATATATATGAGGCATTCCATATGAAGCGGGCCACCCTGATTTTCAATGTTCGTAGAGTGGGTTCATCATTTTTGTCCAGAGTATTTAGAGTTCTCCGAACACATACGAGTTATTTCAGATTTTTCATCCCATAGTTTTTCCACAATAAAATACGCCTTTTTTATTTTTTCTTTTTTTTTCTTTCGCTGCCGATTTAAAACTATCCATGACACAACAAAATTGGTTAGGGACGATTGAAAATCATCGGCGTACTTTTAGAGAGATTCATGATTGGGGTATTTTGAACATTTTAAAAAATTTTGTGTTATTTTTAGCTGCTAGTCCTCGCCTCACTCTGGGCCTAGGCTCAAAAATTTTGTTTTTAGACACAGAATTTACTGTTAAAAAAAGAAAAAAATCGTCGACATACTTTTCGAAAAAATCAAATTTTAGGTAAGTAAAAAAACACAAATTTTTCTAAAAATCTAAAAAAAATTCTAGAGTGTTTTTTTTATATTGCTCTACAAAATCTCAAAAGAAAAAAGAATATGAGGGTCGCGATCCTGTCAATAACCGGTGGAATGCCTCATAAATATGTGAGAGCTTATTTAGCAAAATATTATTAAATTCTCACATGTATTTGAAGTGAAGTTGACCCATTGAGTACTGTAGGAAGTTCGATTGAGAGAATCCTGTTGATCTCTTTCTCTCAATAATCGTATCTCTTCTGGCACATCCCAGGTAACTTCATTAGTCTCTACATGCCAGTAGTATGGATAGCCAGTAGAATCGTCAAAACATTCTTGCCATACTATAAGCATTTAACAAATATTTGAAAAAATAAATCAATGGAAAGGAGCAGATTTGTGAATCCCCATTAATTCATGAAATGTAGTTTGCAGTACAGTTTGTTTTGTAATTATGATTTAATAATAATAATATGTAGTGATTATAAAATAGAGTGTAAACATTTGAATAGCTGCAAAAAATACTAATTTTTGCTTAAATATTGAAAAAAATGAAAGAGAAAATTAATGCATTAATCATGTTTATTCATTTTTTCAAAAAAATTGCCTTGAAATTTTATTGAAAAATAATCATTTTTGCAGCTGTTAAAAAGTTTAGTTATCGTATTATAATCGCTACATGTTATTATTATGAAATCGTAATTATAGAGCTGTATCATCATCTTTATTTCTATAAGTATTAGGCATTCACAACTCTGGAAAGGAGATTAATACGAAGAAGTTAGACCCAAGTTGCAGATATTCATTGACAAATCTCATTTATTCATCTGCTGATTTCATTAAAACACAAAAATATTCTTTTGAACCCTGAGGCAAAGTTTTTTTGCTGTACGAAAAAAACATCCAACTATTGCGAGTTATAGAATAATTATAGATTTTTTAAATTCTTTACACTTTCCTGAGAAAATTGGTAAGCCAAAAATTTGTTTAAAAATATGCTCGATTGTACATAAGAACAATTCCAGCAATTCTTTGTTTCTCAATAACATCAGCACATAAACAAGTGAGATATCTATCAGAAAATATCAGTAATTTGAATCTAACTTCCTCCCCATAAGAACGCTTCTGCGTTTTGCACTAATCAAACGAGTGTTACATTTAGAGCCGGATTAGAGTTCGCGGCGCCCCTAGGCAAATATGGGGGCATATTTGCACCCCCCCCCCCCCCCCCTCCCGTCCTTTCACGGAAATTTGAGTATGCGCGTAAAAATAATTATGTAATATTGAGACCACAAATCGACATATGGGGGATTCCACGGGACTTTCGCCACCCCCCAAAAAAAAAAATCTCAAATTTCATCTAAAAATTAGGTTCAGCGGTGTCTATTGATGGACCAAATTTCAAAATTCTAAAAAAATAGTTGACCGGAATATGCAAATTTTTTTGTTTTTTATCGTTTTTCATTTAATCTGTAATATCTCAGAAACTATTGATCGTATCGAAATCATTAAAAGACGAAAATGTGCATTTTTTTATGGCCAACAAGAAAAAAATATATTCAAAATTAATTGCTTAATTTCAGGTCACATTTTATGGAAGAAACAAAATTATTTTTTTTTATGGTTGGACTTCAGATTTTTTCATCGGACAAATTGCCTCGGAATCTTTGAGTGATCGCCGAATTTTGAGTATTTTTTTTTCGTGGGATGGCCCAATGCTGTGAGGTTACAGCAATTTGAATGTTTTTAATATATAAAAAAAATCCATATTCAAAATTAAAATTAATTAAAATGGTTGGACTTCAGATTTTTTCATCGGACAAATTGCCTCGGAATCTTTGAGTGATCGCCGAATTTTGAGTATTTTTTTTTCATGGGATGGCCCAATGCTGTGAGGTTACAGCAATTTGAATGTTTTTAATATATTTAAAAAATCCATATTTAAAATTAAAATTAATTAAAATGGTTGGACTTCGGATTTTTTCATCGGACCAATTGCCTCGAAATCTTTGAGTGATCGCCGAATTTTGAGTATTTTTATTACATGGGATGGCCCAATGCTGTGAGGTTACAGCAATTTGAATGTTTTTAATATATTTAAAAAATCCATATTCAAAATAAAAATTAATTAAAATAGTTGGACTTCGGATTTTTTCATCGGACCAATTGCCTCGAAATCTTTGAGTGATCGCCGAATTTTGAGTATTTTTTTTTTCATGGGATGGCCCATTGCTGTGACGTTACAGCAATTTGAATGTTTTTAATATATAAAAAAATCCATATTCAAAATTAAAATTAATTAAAATGGTTGGACTTCAGATTTTTTCATCGGACAAATTGCCTCGGAATCTTCGAGGGATCGCCGAATTTTGAGTATTTTTTTTTCATGGGATGGCCCAATGCTGTGAGGTTACAGCAATTTGAATGTTTTTAATATATTTAAAAAATCCATATTCAAAATTAAAATTAATTAAAATGGTTGGACTTCAGATTTTTTCATCGGACAAATTGCCTCGGAATCTTTGAGTGATCGCCGAATTTTGAGTATTTTTTTTTCGTGGGATGGCCCAATGCTGTGAGGTTACAGCAATTTGAATGTTTTTAATATATTAAAAAAATCCATATTCAAAATTAAAATTAATTAAAATGGTTGGACTTCGGATTTTTTCATCGGACCAATTGCCTCGAAATCTTTGAGTGATCGCCGAATTTTGAGTATTTTTTTTTCCATGGGATGGCTTAATTCTGTGACGTTACAGCAATATGCATTTTTTTAAATACATTTAAAAAATTCAAATTGCTGTAAGATCCGCAGCATTGGGCCATCCCATGAGAAAAAAATACTCAAAATTCGGCGATCACTCAAAGATTTCGAGGCAATTTGTCCGATGGAAAAATCCGAAGTCCAACCATTTTAATTAATTTTAATTTTGAATATGGATTTTTTTATATGTTAAAAACATTCAAATTGCTGTAACGTCACAGCATTGGGTCATCCCATGAAAAACAAATACTCAAAATTCGGCGATCACTCAAAGATTCCGAGGCAATTTGTCCGATGAAAAAATCTGAAGTCCAACCATAAAAAAATAATAATTTTGTTGTTTTTTCCATAAAATGTGACCTGAAATTAAACAATTAATTTTGAATATATCTTTTTTTCTTGTTGGCAATAAAAAAATGCACATTTTCGTCCTTTAATGATTTCGATACGATCAATAGTTTCTTAGATATTACAGATTAAATGAAAAATGATAAAAAACGGAAAAATTTGCATATCCGGTCAAATATTTTTTTAGAATTTTGAAATTTGGTCCATCAATAGACACCATTGAATATGATTTTTAGAAAAAATTTGAGATTTTTTTTTTTTCGGGGTAGCGAAAGTCCCGTGGAATCCCCCATATATTAAAAAAGTGCCCTTTTTTATATGGGGCAGTCCACCCCGTTTCGACCTGGATTTGACCTCGACCTCTCCGATTTGGCTCATTATTTTTTACAGGCTTAGTTGGACCCTCAACTGCACAATTTTTTCTTTTTAAGTCCATTTTTTTAAATATATTTTTAAAGTGACATAGAAAACCCCACAATTTAAAAATCTGATAAAATTCTGAAAAATACTTTGTTCAATAACAAAATTATCTAGCTTATAGTCAAAGTGGGGAAGATTTTCCTTCTTACAGTTTTTAAGCTTTTTTTATTTAAAAAAAATTATTAAAAAATAGAAAAAATAATGAATCTACTACAGGCGATTGGTCAAATGTTTATTCACGTAAAACCGAATTTTTCAAAAATTTTTCAGATTTTTAGGAAATTATTCAGATTTTTCCGAACCATGCAAATTTTTTTTGAATATTTTTTTCAAGTGACAAAAAAACCCCATAATTTAAAAATCTGATAAAATTCTGAAAAATACTTTATTCAATAACAAAATTATCTAGCTTATAGTCAAAGTGGGGAAGATTTTTCTTCTTATAGTTTAAAAACTATAAGAAGAAAAGTGAGTAAGATTTTTTTTCTTATAGTTTAAAAAATATAAGAAGAAAAATCTCCCCACTTTGACTATAAGCTAGATAATTTTGTTATTGAATAAAGTATTTTTCAGAATTTTATCAGATTTTTAAATTATGGGGTTTTCTATGTCACTTTAAAAATATATTTTTAAAAAATGGTGTTAAAAAAAAAAAAAAATTTTGTGCAGTTTAGGGCCTAAGCCTGTAAAAAATAATGAGCTAAATCGGAAAGGTCGAGGTCAAATCCAAGTCGAAACGGGGTGGAATGCCCCATATGCGTTAAGACATAAAATCTTAGAAACGTTCAAAGCGATTTTGAGATAGATTTAATACGAAGTTCCTCAAAATCGCTTTGAGCTTTTCTACGATTTTTCGTCTTAGAGCGTCTCAAAAACGGCACTTTTTTAAATACGTCAAATTAAGACCACAATTTTACATCATTATTTTTACGCGGGCGATCGAAGGTAATTTTTCACGCGTCGTAAAACAGAAAACGATCTTTCAGCCGAACAATTTGTGACTGGCATGCTTAGCAAAATACAGAAAGCAATTTTGACGTTCAGATACACAGCTTGCAAGTTTTCCCCGGATAGAATTACGCATAATTTCGACGCGGAGAAGCCGTGTGCTATTATTATGCGTTCCTCCTTAGAATGCTTATTTGTTCTTCCGTTCAGTCCCTGGTTAACTTTTCAATAACAGAAAAACTTTCAATTTGGCATGAAATTTTGTTTCTAAACAAATTTGTATCCAACTTTCATTTACAAAAAAAGTTCATATCCTCAAAAAAGCATCTCCGACAAAAACTCTACAACTGTGATAACAATAAATATAAAGATATTATAGAAAATTATGTGATATCAACTAAAAGTGAAGCTGTAACTTAAATCGAATAACTTGCAATTGCAAAATAAGTAATCATTAAGAAAAAGCACTACACATTAACCCACAATAAAACCACACTAAAATTAAATATACAAACAATAACACAAACTAAAAAACATGAAAAGTGACTACATATATACCCACACACAAGCGTTGAATCGCTTATCGTGGGCCAGATACTTTATTTATTTAGTATAGCGCCTTTAGCTGCTGGACCAGCAAAAAGGACAAAATTATTGTAAAAAAATTATTATTATTGTAATTGTAAATGTAATAATAATAATAATAATAAACATTTCAAACATTTCAAACATTTAAAAAATTTATCTACGTTTCCGTTGAGAAATGGAGAAAAATGGCGCCCCAGGCTGTGGCATAGGTTGGCCTAGGCGATACTACAGCCCTGGTACATTTTTACAAGCATTTCTCCAATTTCAATTTGTAAAAACATTTAAAAATTCAACTAGTGCAAAGCACAGAAGTCTCGTTAATGAGATAATATAGAGAAAAACTGACACGTTGATGGTTCTGTAGGTGGAACATGCAACGAACTTTCTTGAGGCTCTTTAACATTTGTGCTAGCTTTTCCAGGAGTATCCGCCGCTGGAGGTTCAGGCGCTATTAGCTGAATTTCCTATAAAATAAAAATTAATAAACAAATTCAACTTGACGTTAAACAGTATCAGTCTTTGGTAAAGTAATAGGGATACCTTAAGGAAATCATTGACTTTGTCATCGAGGTGTTTTTTTCCAGGCCTGGAATCTTCAGTTTCGCTATCGGAATTATATTGCTCTAATAAATTGGTGAGTGGATTGCTCGGTCCTCCATTTTCTTCGTTATGATCAGCAGCGATTTGTTCGTGTTTATCTAGCGAATGAAACAAGAGGAAACCATCAAAATTACCTCGCAAAGGCGATTAATAAGAATAGAGAGTAAATTTTATTTTACTTTGCCAACGTCTTCGTGGTGAATCGGATTGTTCGCCATTGATGTCTAAAACTTGTCTTCTCTGGCGTCTCTTCATTGTAAACAATGCAAGATTAGCATCTACTATGTTATAAAAAGATACTCATTTTTCAATATTTTTTTTTGTCTCGTAATTGTCACGATTTTTTTAAACACACTCAAGTTTTATTTCTTCGCAGTTTTCAGCAATTATTCGCAATTAATGTGTATTTGTTCGTAATGACATAACCTCAAAATCGGTTAATATTACGCATAAAGAGAGATGGAAAATACAGATCTTATGACATTATTGACATAAGAATCTGAACAATTGTTGTTGAAAGAGAGAATTGAATTGTTGGTTAGCTTCACTGATTTTTTTTTTGATTTTTTAAATAAAAATTAACCCTCGTTGTAGTGACAGTTTTTTTTACAGCTGTTCGAAGCTTTTCGGTCTGCCAAAATTTAGCACCGATTGCGGTACGTGAGACACTTTTGTCGTCAATTCACTTAAAGGCCAATTTTCACGCAGTGTCAATTTCCCAAAAGATGAAAATGCTGACCGGCCGTTTTACCCGAAAGGCCAATTCGCAAACTGGCCAAAACTAGTCGCGATGACGGCCTTTATGATATTTTGTGATCCAATTCCTTCCTTATCGGTTTACGAGAGGAGTTACAAAATGCGATAATAGCATATATCCCGGGTAAAAATAAATGATAGAAAACGATTATAAAAAATTCTATCGTTCCGAATAGGGACTTTGGTTCGCGGATTTACGATGTACTATCATAAATTTACGATAGAAATTCTATATGTTTCGTCCATATCCTATAATATTATTATAAATAATATCATTTTTGTATTTAGTTTAATAATAAAAATATACGATTGTACGTATATACCCATGGTGTACTATTCCAATCAAAGAAAAAAGAAATCGACCGGATAATTACGTTTTTTTCTGGTCACCCATCTTTGTAGTGACCGCGTCTCAAGTTGCTTAACTTTCAGGATCTCTGATAGACTGCCTAACTATTCCATCCAAACTCGTTCTTGTAAGATAATACACATCAATAATATATAAGCCGCTTCACGTACTTATGAGTAACAACAGTATATCGAGCAGTTTTTTAGCATCTTTATTATTAATTTATTTATGTTAATTAACTCTTTAAGACTGCTTCACCCCTGGTAAAAATAAATGATAGAAAACGATTATAAAAAATTCTATCGTTCCGAATACGGACTTTGGTTCGTGAATTTACGATGTACTATCATAAATTTACGATAGAAATTCTATATGTTGCGTCCATATCCTATAATATTATTATAAATAATATAATTTTTGTATTTAATGTAATAATAAAAATATACGATTGTACGTATATACCCATGATGTACTATTCCAAGCAAAGAAAAAAGAAATCGACCGGATAATTACGTTTTTTTCTGGTCACCCATCTTTGTAGTGACCGCGTCTCAAGTTGCTTAACTTTCAGGATCTCTGATAGACTGCCTAACTATTCCATCCAAACTCGTTCCTGTAATATAATATACATCAATAATATATAAGCCGCTTCACGTACTTATGAGTAACAACAGTAAATTGAGCAGTTTTTTAGCATCTTTATTACTAATTTATTTATGTTAATTAACTCTTTAAGAATGCTTCACCCCTGGTAAAAATAAATGATAGAAAACGATTATAAAAAATTCTATCGTTCCGAATACGGACTTTGGTTCGTGAATTTACGATGTACTATCATAAATTTACGATAGAAATTCTATATGTTTCGTCCATATCCTATAATATTATTATAAATAATATAATTTTTGTATTTAATTTAATAATAAAAATATACGATTGTACGTATATACCCATGATGTACTATTCCAAGCAAAAAAAAAAAGAAATCGATCGGATAATTACGTTTTTTTTCTTGTCACCCATCTTTGTAGTGACCGCGGCCCAAGCTGCTTAACTTTCATGATCTCTAATAAACTGCCTAACTATTCCGTCCAAATTCGTTCTTGTAAGATAATATACATCAATAATATATAAGCCCCTTCACGTACTTATGAGTAACAACAGTATATTGAGCAGTTTTTTAGCATCTTTATTACTAATTTATTTATGTTAATTAACTCTTTAAAAATGCTTCACCCCTGCTAAAATAAATGATAGAAAACGATTATAAAAAATTCTATCGTTCCGAATACGGACTTTGATTCGTGCATTTACGATGTACTATCATAAATTTACGATAGAAATTCTATATGTTTCGTCCATATCCTATAATATTATTATAAATAATATAATTTTTGTATTTAATTTAATAATAAAAATATACGATTGTACGTATATACCCATGATGTACTATTCCAAGCAAAAAAAAAAAGAAATCGATCGGATAATTACGTTTTTTTTCTTGTCACCCATCTTTGTAGTGACCGCGGCCCAAGCTGCTTAACTTTCATGATCTCTGATAAACTGCCTAACTATTCCGTCCAAATTCGTTCTTGTAAGATAATATACATCAATAATATATAAGCCCCTTCACGTACTTATGAGTAACAACAGTATATTGAGCAGTTTTTTAGCATCTTTATTACTAATTTATTTATGTTAATTAACTCTTTAAAAATGCTTCACCCCTGCTAAAATAAAAGATAGAAAACGATTATAAAAAATTCTATCGTTCCGAATAAGGTAAATGTCCCCATTCCCGTACCCTATAAGGCCAACCAGACAACTGTATGGCTTTTTTCGTTGCGACGAATGTAAATTTGGAGATTTTTTTTGCACCACTGTAAAATTCAGTTAATTCTCTTTCTAAAAATGGGTTATTCAATCGATTCCGCCAATTATTTCGCCAGATAGAGGCTGATTAATTCACGCTTATTAGTGTCCCCTCTGCCGACACAGCTGTGCCCAATCCCGACCAGCGATGACCCCATTTTCGACCACTAGGGAAATGGAGATTCCGAAGAATAATATAATTTAAAAAAAATAAATAAACATGATCCGGGATTGTACTATTAATATTTTTATTGCATAATTATAAAAAAACTTCGTTTTTCGGAACTTCTGTTACATTTCCGTCTCCACATACACTTTTTTTTGCGATGCTGTCAAAATTGAAACCCATTTTCGACCACTAGGGAAACGGAGATCCCGAGGAGTAATAAAATTTTTAAAAAATAAATAAACATGATCCGGGATTGTACTAT